>JAMZAV010000830.1:0-363363 GCA_024449915.1 Sweltsa coloradensis | reverse complement strand
AAAAAACCCAATAAACGAATTTGCCCGGTACCACCTCGGATTTTGGCCTGTTTGCCCAGAATCCAAGATGGCGTCCAACAAGGTGTAAAATCCGGATAAACCCATTAAAACTACTATTTTTGTTCATTGAACACGTCAGCGGGGTTCATTTTACGGTTTTAGGGGTCGCGGAGAACACGATTGAAAGTGTTGCGTAAAAGCCCCAAAAACGGAAGTTCCATTTTCAAAATGGCGGCCGCTTTGATGGAGAAAACTGGGTCTTTTTTCCCCTTTGAGTAAATACCATTTTATACGTGTGAGACATTGTGGTACCGGGCTGTATTATGGGTAATAAACCCCGTTGAATCTTAATCTGTCCGATTCCACCACATATTTTGACCCATTTGCCCGGAATTCAAGATGGCGTCCAACATGGTGTAGAAAAGCTCAGGAAAAGTCCTATTAATTTTCGGTAAACACTTAAGGAGGGTTCATTTGAAGGTTTTCGGGGTCAAGGAGAACGATGGAATGTGTTGCGGTAACGCAAAAGAACCGGAATTACCTACCATTTTCAAAATGGCGGCCACGTTCATGTGGAAAAACGGGATTTTCCGTTTTTTTTCGGGATAAATACCATTTCATGTGGGATACATTTGGGTACCGGCATAATTTGTAAGTAACAAACTATGTCGAATCTGAATTTGCCCGGTATTATCTTGGATTTTGACCCATTTGCCCGGATTTCATGATGACGTGCAACAAGTTGTTAAAAAGGGATACACCTATTTAAAGTCCTATTAGTGCTGGATGAACACCTTAGAAGGGTTCATTAAAGGGTTTTCCGGGTCAAGAAGAGCGATGGAACGTTTTGCGGTAACGCCCAAGAAACGGAAGTACCTTTTTCAAAATGGTTGCCACATTGATATGGCGAAAAGTGTTTTTTTTGCCCCCTTTGGGTAAATACCGTTTTATACGTGTGAGACATTGTGGTACCGGGATGAATTATGGGTAATAAACCCTGCTGAATCTAAATCTGCCCGGTACCGCCACCAGCGGAGGCTTATTACCCATAATTCAGCCCGGTACCACAATGTCTCACACGTATAAAATGTTTTTTACCCAAAGGGGCAAAAAAAAAAACACTTTTCGCCATACAAAGTGGCCGCCATTTTGAAAAGGTATTTCCCGTTTTTTGGGCGTTACCGCAACACGTTCCATCGCTCTTCTTGACCAGGAAAATCCTTTAATGAACCCTTCTAAGGTGTTCATCCAGCACTAATTGGACTTTAAATAGGTGTATCCCTTTTTAACAACTTGTTGCACGTCATCATGAAATCCGGGCAAATGGGTCAAAATCCAAGATGGTACCGGGCAAATTCAGATTCGACATAGTTTGTTACTTACAAATTAAGCCGGTACCCAAATGTCTTCCACATGAAATGGTATTTATCCCGAAAACACAGAAAATCCCGTTTTTTCCACATAAACGTGGCTGCCATTTTGAAAATGGTACTTCCGGTTCTTTTGCGTTTCCGCAACACATTCCATCGTTCTCCTTGACCCCGAAAATGTTCAAATGAACTCTCCTTAAGTGTTAACCCAAAATTAATTGGACTTTTCCTGCGCTTTTTAACACCATGTTGGACGCCATCTTGAATTCCGGGCAAATGGGTCAAAATCTCAGGTGGTACTGGGCAGATTAAGATTCAGCGGGGTTTATTACACATAATTCAGCCCGGTACCACAATGTCTCACACGCATAAAATCGTATTTACTCAAAGGGGGAAAAAGACCCAGTTTTCTCCATCAAAGTGGCCGCCATTTTGAAAATGGTACTTCCGTTTCTGAGGCTTTTACGCAACACTTTCAATCGTTCTTCGCGACCCCTAAAACCGTAAAATGAACCCCACTGACGTGTTCAATGAACAAAAATAGTACTTTTAATGAGTTTATCCGGTTTTTACACCTTGTTGGACGCCATTTTGGATTCTGGGCAAACGGGCCAAAATCCGAGGTGGTACCGGGCAAATTCGGATTTATTGGGGTTTTTTACCAATAAATCAGCCCGGTACCCAAATGTCTCACATTTTGCCGCTAACATTGATTTCTAAGCATATATTTGAATTTCTCGACTGGTCTATTACCCATGCACGCGGGCAAAAAAGCAAGAAATCGACGCTTTTTATCATTACCCACGCACACGGGCAAACAAGCCAGAAGATCGTCGTCCTGTTTCTTACCAACGCACACGGGCAAATAAGCCAGAAATCGACGCCTTTTTCATTACCCACGCACACGGGCAAACAAGCCAGAAGATCGTCGTCCTGTTTCTTACCAACGCACACGGGCAAATAAGCCAGAAATCGACGCCTTTTTTCCGTACCCACGCACATGGACAAACAAGCCAGAAATCGACGTCCTTTTTCCTTGCTGTAATGAGCTCTTAGCCAAGCAGTGGGGTAAGTCTTAGTCTGCCTTTTTCCTTACCAACGCACACGGGCAAACAAGCCAGAAATCGACATCAATTGTTCTTACCCACGAACACGGGCAAATAAACCAGAAGATCAGCGTCCTTTTTCCGTTCCCACTCACATGGGCAAACAAGCCAGAAGATCGTCGTCCTTTTTCCTAACACTGCACACGGGCAAACAAGCCAGAAATCGACGTCCTTTTTGCTTACCAACGCACACGGGCAAATAAGCCAGAAATCGACGCCCTTTTTTCTACCCACGCACACAGACAAACAAGCCAGAATTCGACGTCCTTTTTCCTTGTTGTAATGAGCTTTATGCCAAGCAGTGGGGTAAGTCTTAGTCTGCCTTTTTCCTTACCAACGCACACGGGCAAACAAGCCAGAAGATCGTCGTCCTTTTTCCTAACACATGCACATGGGCATACAAGCCAGAAGTCTACATGTTTTTTGCTAACCCACGCACACGGGCAAAAAAGCAAGAAATCGACGTCCTTTTTCCTTGCTGTAATGAGCTCTAAGCCAAGCAGTGGGGTTAGTCTTAGTCTGCCTTTTTCCTTACCAACGCACACGGGCAAAAAGCCAGAAATCGACGTCCTTTTTCCGTACCCACGCACACGGGCAAACAAGCCAGAAGATCGTCGTCCTTTTTCCTAACACATGCACATGGGCATACAAGCCAGAAGTCGACATGTTTTTTGATAACCCACGCACACGGGACAAAAATCGACGCTTTTTATCATTACCCACGCACACGGACAAACAAGCCAGAAATCGACATCCATTTTTGTTACCCACGAACACGGGCAAACAAGCCAAAAGATCATCGTCCTTTTTCCGTTCCCACTCACATGGGCAAACAAGCCAGAAGATAGTCGCGTCCTTTTTTTTAACACATGCACATGCACATGGGCATACAGCCAGAAGACGTCCTTTTTCCTTGCTGTAATGAGCTCTAAGCCAAGCAGTGGGGTTAGTCTTAGTCTTCCTTTTACCTTACCCACGCACACGGGCAAGCAAGCAAGCCAGAAATAGTCGTCCCTTTTCCTTACCCACGCACACGGGCAAACAAGCCAGAAATCGTCGTCCTTTTTCCTAACACATGCACATGGGCATACAAGCCAGAAGTCACATGTTTTTTTGCTTACCAACGCACACGGGCAAATAAGCCAGAAATCGACGCCTTTTTTCCGTACCCACGCACACAGACAAACAAGCCAGAATTCGACGTCCTTTTTCCTTGTTGTAATGAGCTTTATGCCAAGCAGTGGGGTAAGTCTTAGTCTGCCTTTTTCCTTACCAACGCACACGGGCAAACAAGCCAGAAGATCGTCGTCCTTTTTCCTAACACATGCACATGGGCATACAAGCCAGAAGTCTACATGTTTTTTGCTAACCCACGCACACGGGCAAAAAAGCAAGAAATCGACGTCCTTTTTCCTTGCTGTAATGAGCTCTAAGCCAAGCAGTGGGGTTAGTCTTAGTCTGCCTTTTTCCTTACCAACGCACACGGGCAAACAAGCCAGAAATCGACGTCCTTTTGCATTACCCACAAACACGGGCAAACAGGCCAGAAGATCGTCGTCCTGTTTCTTACCAACGCACACGGGCAAATTATGCCAGAAATCACCGTTTTTTTTCGTACCCACGCACACGGGCAAACAAGCCAGAAGATCGTCGTCCTTTTTCCTAACACATGCACATGGGCATACAAGCCAGAAGTCGACATGTTTTTTGATAACCCATGCACGCGGGCAAAAAAGCAAGAAATCGACGCTTTTTATCATTACCCAAGCACACGGGCAAACAAGCCAGAAGATCGTCGTCTATTTTTTACCAAAGCACACAGGCAAATAAGCCAGAAATCGACGCCTTTTTTCCTTACCCACGCACACAGACAAACAAGCCAGAATTCGGCGTCCATTTCCTTGTTGTAATGAGCTTTATGCCAAGCAGTGGGGTTAGTGTTAGTCTGCCTTTTTCCTTACCCACGCACACGGGCAAAGAAGCCAGAAGGTCGTCGTCCTGTTTCTTACCAACGCACACGGGCAAATAAGCCAGAAATCGACGTCTTTTTTCCGTTCCCACGCACACGGACAAACAAGCCAGAAATCGACATCCTTTTTCCTTGCTGTAATGAGCTTTAAGCCAAGCAGTGGGGCTAGTCTTAGTCGTCCTTTTTCCTAACACATGCACATGGGCATACAAGCCAGAAGTCGACATGTTTTTTGATAACCCACGCACACGGGCAAAAAAGCAAGAAATCGACGCTTTTTATCATTACCAACGCACACGGGCAAATAAGCTAGAAATCTACGCCTTTTTTCCGTACCCACGCACACGGACAAACAAGCCAGAAGATCGTCGTCCTTTTTCCTTACCCACGCACACGGGCAAACAAGCCAGAAGATCGTCGTCCTTTTTCCTAACACATGCACATGGGCATACAAGCCAGAAGTCGACATGTTTTTTGATAACCCATGCACACGATTCATGCAACGATTTTGGCCAAAGTTTTTATATCGCTTTTCTTAATCTGGAGTTGTTCTGATAACGCCCATATATCACACTTGTGTATCCCAGCCTTAGTTTACGAGCTACAGCCATGTTTATAATAAACATTTTTCCAGTGCTAGACAGAAATCGATTTTGGCCAAAGTTCTAGTATTGGTTTTCTGAATCTAGGAGTTGTTCTGATAACGCCCATTTTGGGCACTTTGGTTGTATCCCACCTTAGTTTACGAGTTTTTTAAACAGCCATGTTTAAAAATAAACATGTTTCCAGTGCTACACGGGAAATCGTTTTTGGCCAAATTTCTAGTAAGGGTTTTCGGGAATCTAGGATTTGTTCGATAACCCCATATTCCACTTGTGTATCCTACCTTATTTTAAAGAGCTACACCCAATGTTTGTAATAAACATTTTTTCCGGGGGCTAGGCAAAATCGATTTTGGCCAAATTTCCCTAGTTTTGGTTTTCTAAATCTAGGAGTTTTTTCTGATAACCCCAAATATATCCCCACTTGTGTACCCCCCACCCTTTAAATTTTTACGGGGCTACGGGCCATTTTTATAATAAACTTTTTTTTTTCCATTTGCTGGGACGGAAATCGATTTTGGCCAAAGTTCTAGAAATTTAGTTTTCCCGGGAATTTTGGAGTTGTTCGAAAACGCCCTTTATATCACACTTGGTATCCCAGCCAAAGTTTACGAGTTTTACAGCCTTTGTTTAAAAATAAACTTTTTTTAAAAAGTGCTAGACAGAAATCGTTTTGGCCAAAATTCTATTTAATGTTTTTTAAATTTCCTAGGAGTTGTTCTGATAACGCCCATATACACACTTGTTTTAATCCCGGGCCTTAGTTTAAGACTACAGCCATTTTTTGGGAAATAAACATTTTTTCCGGGGGCTAGACGGGAAAATCTATTTTGGGCCCAAAGGGTTCTAGTATTTTTTTTTTCTGAATCAGTTGTTCGGAAAACCGCCCATATATCACCCCTTGTGTACCCCACCCTTTAAATTTTTACGAGTTTACGGGCCATTTTTTATAATAAACATTTTTCCAGTGCTAGACAGAAATCGTTTTTTGACCAAAGTTTTTTGTAAGGGTTTTTCCCCTGAATCTAGGATTTTTTCCCTGTTTAAACGCCCATATATCACACTTGGGGTATCCTAGCCTTAGTTTAAGAGCTACAGCCATGTTTGTAATAAACTTTTTTCCGGGGTGTTTAGACAGAAATGATTTTCCCCCAAAGTTCTATTTATTTTTTCTGAATTTTAGGAGTTTTTTCTGTTTAACCCCCTATATATCACCTTGTGTACCCCACCCCTTATTTTTACGAGCTACAGCCATTTTTTAAATAAAAAACCATTTTTCCAGGGGCCTAGACAGAAATCGTTTTTTTGGCCAAAGTTCTAGTAATGGTTTTCTAAAATCTGGGAAAGTTTTTCTGATAACGCCCATATATCCCCTTTTTTGTATCCCACCCCCCCTCGGGTTTTACGATTTACACCATTTTTTTAAAATTTAAACCATTTTTCCCAAAGTGCTTGACAGAAATCGTTTTTGGGGCCAAATTTTCAGTATTGGTTTTCTGAATCTAGGAGTTTTTTTTCGGGATAACGCCAATAAAATTCCATTTTTTGGGTTACCCCACCTTTTTTTTAAACGAGCTAAAAAAGCCATGTTTAAAATAAACATATTTCCCGGGGTTTGGACAGAAATCGTTTTTTGGCCAAAGTTCTATTTATTGGTTTTCTTAATTTTTGGATTTTGTCCTGATAACGCCCTTTTATCGAACTTGTGTATCCCTACCCTTTTATTTTTAGGGAGCCCATTCCTGTTTTAATAAAACATATTTCCGGTTTTGGGGACAGAAATCGTTTTGGGCCCAAAATTTTTTAAAAAAATTTTTTTTAATCGGGGGGTTGTTTTTAATAACGCCCATATATGGGCACTTGTTTTTATCCCGGGGCCTTATTTTTACGAGTACAGCCATGTTTTAGTAAACTTTTTTCCGGTGCTTGTTTTAAAAACGTTTTTTGGCGCATGTTCTGGGTTTTGGGGTTTTCGAAATCGGGGCTTTTGTTGTGAAAACGTTCATATGACACCTGGGGAAATCTCAGCCTTATTTTTCCCAAAAAACACCCATTTTTTATGATAAACTTTCCAGGTGCTAGTTTGGAAATCGATTTTGGCGCATGTTCTAGTATTTTTTTTCCTTTTATCTAGGCGTTGTTCGGGTTTAAACACTCTATGCCACACATCACATGTGTATCCCAGCCTTATTTTACGAGATACAGCCATGTTTAAATAAAAAACTTTTTTTCCGGTGCTTGGGGATGGAAATCGTTTTTTGGCGCATGTTCTAGTATTGGTTTTCGTAATCTGGGCGTTGTTGTGATAACGTTCATATGACACACATGTGTATCTCACCCTTTATTTTTTACAAGAAACGGGCCATTTTATGAAAAACTTTTTCCACGGTGCTAGAGGGAAATCGTTTTTTTGGCGCATGTTTCTGGTTTTGGGTTTTCGTAATCGGGGCGTTTTTTTGTGTAACGTTCATAGGGCCCAAAATGTGTATCTCAGCCTTATTTTTTAAAAGGGAAACAGCCATTTTTATGATAAACATTTTCCACGGTCCCTAGATGGAAATCGTTTTTGGGCGCATTTTCTGGTTTTGGGTTTTTCCCGAAATCTGGGCGTTGTTGTGATAACTTTTTCAAAATGCCCACATGTGTATCTCACCCTTATTTTTTAAAAAGAAACAGCCATTTTTAAATGATAAATTTTTCCCCACGGTGCAAAGATGGAACCCGATTTTTGGCGCATTTTTCGGGTTTTTGGGTTTTTCGTAATCTGGGCGTTGTTGTTGAATTTTTCATATGCCCCACTTGTTATCCACCCTTTTATTTACAAAAAACAGCCATTTTTTTTGAAAAACATTTTCCACGGGGGCTAGATGGAAATCGTTTTTTTGGCGCAATTTCCGGGTATTGGTTTTCGTAATCGGGCGTTTTTTGTGAAACGTTCATTTTCCACACTGGTATTTTCCTCCCTTATTTTTTAACAAGAAACGGGCCATTTTTGATAAATTTTTTCCCCAGGGTGCTAGATGGAAATCGTTTTTTGGGCGCATTTTTCTGGTAGGGGGTTTTGGGAATCTGGGCGTTTGTTGGGGATAACGTTCATATGCCCATTTGTGTATTTTCCAGCCTTAGTTTACGAAAAACAGTTTATTTTTAAATGAAAACTTTCCCAGGGTCCCTAGAGGGAAAAATCGTTTTTGGGGCGCATTTTTTCTAGTTTTGGGTTTTTCCCTTTTATCTGGGCCCTTGTTCTATCACACTAAATATGCCACACTTGGGGTTATCCCAGCCTTATTTTTACAGTACCCCATGTTTTTGATAAACTTTTTTTGGGTTTGTTTTGATGGAAATCGATTTTGGCGCATTTTTCTAGTAGGTTTTTTTTAACCCTTGGGGAGTTTTTTCTGAAACGCCCCAAATTTTCGCACTTGGGGTATCCCACCCTTAGTTTAGGGTTTTAACAGCCTGTTAATGATAAACAATTTTTCCCGGGGTTTGCTAGAGGGAAAAAATCGTTTTTTGGCGCATTTCTGTTTTTGGGTTTTTTCGAAATCTAGGCGTTTTTTTTGTAAGGGCCCCATTGCCACACATCACATGTGTATCCCAGCCTTTTTTTTACGAGAAAACAGCCATGTTTATGATAAACATTTTTTTTGGTGCTAGATGCAAATCGTTTTTGGGGGCTGTTCTTTTTTTTGCTTTTCCTAATTAGGGGGTTTTTTTGGGGTTAACGCCCTTTTTTACCACCCCATGTGTATGGGCCGGGCCTTAGTTGGATGGGGCGTAGCTGGGGCCGTCCCGACCCGAAGGGGAAGATTCCTTTAAACTACCCTGGAGAAAAAAATCCGGGGAAATGTTTTTTTTTTCTTTTTTTTTTTTTTCTTTTTTTTTTTTTTTTTTGTCTTTTTTGTCCCCCCGTTTCCCCGGAAACCCCCGATACTCCGGGGGGAATTAAATTTTTTTATGGGGCCTTCGAAATCTCTGAACTTGGGGGGGGAATTTGCCACTTTTTTGGGGGGGAGCGCAATGGGAAAAAATTTTTTTTTCATGAAAATCGAAATTTTAAACGATTTTTTTTCAAATTTTTAAAAAAAATTTCGACTTATATCACCTACCTGTTTTATCCGATTTTAATGATTTTTGCACGGGAACCTTTATTTTATGAACAAAGGATTTTTTTTTTTAAATTTGAGGGGCAATTGAAAAAAAACATTTATCATAAAAAAAAGAAATTTTACAGGTTTTTTTTTTTTTTAAACAATTCTTTGGGAAAATTTTAAACCTAAAATGCTTTTTCCGATTGGGAATGATTTTTTCGGGGGAGAAAACCTTTATTTTTTGAAAGCAAAATTTTTAATGTAAAATTTGAGCGCAATCGAGAAAATTTAATTCTTATAAAAATCCCCAAAATTTTAAAGATTTTTTTTTAAAAATTACGATAATTTTAAAAAAAAAAAAAAATAGGTTAATTTTTAAAATTTTTAAAATTTTTTTTAAAATTTTAAAAAAAAAATTTTAATTTAAATAAAGAATTTTTCCACAGAACAACAGGAAAAATTTGCATAAAAACATGGGGACTCAATGCACCAATTACGCTCACCAAAAACGCGGCGGGACTTTAAACGTTTTTTTCCCAGTTTACGATTAAAAAAGCCATGTTTTTTGGGTAAAAATTTTTCCCGGGGCTAGATGGGGAAAATTTTTTTTTGGGGGCATGTTTCCCGGTTTTTGGTTTTTTCCCAATCCCGGGCGTTGTTTTGATAACCCCCCATAAAAGAACAACATGTGTATCCCAGCCTTAGTTTACGAGATACAGACCTGTTTTTTTGATAAAACATTTTTTCGGTGCCAGATGGAAATCGATTTTGGCGCATGTTCTAGTATTGTTTTTTTTAATTCCCCCGTTTTTTTTGTGATAACGCCCTATGCCCAAAAAAGTGTTTTTCCCAGCCTTAGTTTTGGGATAAAAGCCCTGTTTATGGGTAAACCTTTTTCCGGGGCCAGATGAAATCGATTTTTTTTTGGGGCAAGTTCTAGCCTTTAGTTTTCCTAATTTGGGGGGGTTTTTTGTAAATTAAAAGCCCGGATGCTACCTTTTGGGCGAAAAAATACAGCCATATTTATAACAATTCGATTTTGGGCCCCAAACTTTTTTTGGGATTTTAAAAAAAATTTGCTCAAATATATTTTAAAAATATTTATAATTAATATTAAAAAAGATAGAATGGATTTTTCCGGGCCCAATTTTTCAATGAAAAATTTTTTGCTTCCTTTTATTTTGGGCGAAAACTTTTTTTAGGGAATTTTTTTAAAAAAAATGCTCAAATATTTTTTAAAAAAATTTATAATTAAAATTTAAACATGATAAAAATGTTTTTCCGGCCAAATTTTTAATTTAATTTTTTTTTTGCTTTGTTTTTTCTGCGCACGCTCTCCGTGGTGCTTTTGTCCCGGTGCCGGTCTAGTTTTCCTGTCGGGTTACATAGCGGGGTAAATTTTTCCGTCATCGCCCCTTATGGGGGGGTGTGGGTTTTCCCTGTGGATTTGGATGGCAGTGTGTTGTTGGGATGTTGATCAAAATGTTGACTCACGTCTCGGGAAGGCCTAAAGTTCGTCAATGATTTTTAAAAACATCCTGAACTTTGTTGCTAACATACTTTTACAGAGGTTATTGTAAATTTTCGTTACTTAAAAACAACAAAAATTTCTGAAAAAACAGATTTTTGGCTGACTTTTTCCGGTAGGGGCTGGATCCCCTGGCCCCCCCAGCTTTGGGCCCAGGCCTGGCCTTTCAAAAAGTCCTGCCCCTACCTAAGCTAGGGCTAGGCCTAGGCCTGGCCAGCCTAAGCTATCGGCCTTTGTGTACGGATTACTGAGGTAAAGCCTAGCTAGGCCTTGCCCCTATGCCTAGGCCTAGGTGGAGGCCTATGTAACGTAGACAGAATAGGCCTTCCTAAGGTGACCATATTTTGAAGGCAGAGGATATTCTTACGGTATGTGTTTTCATTGGTTGTCTCATCACGTGACTCATCAACAGGCGCGCCGTAAGAATAGTGGGTACTTCTATACCTGGGGGGGTCCAACTTTTTACAAGCTAGGCCTAGGCCTACTATAGGGTAAGCGGGGGGAATTGGGAGGTATGTTTAGAAAAAAATTAATTTTATAAATATTTTATATAAATTATGCACAAATATCTACTCCCTTGAATGATATGTTGTTTGCTAAGGTTTAATAAAACATGTGCATTTTAGCAGTTATTAGTCATTAATCATATAAAAAGTGGAATTTTATGCTTCAACTACAAAACCACCCAATTACCCCCATGGGGGCAATTGGGTGGAGGCCTGAAATCTTCTATAATACACATGCTGTAGAATGGGGGTAAATGGGTGGTGATAGAGGAAGTGAAACTGAAGAGATTGATACCTCACACTTTGTTGTAGGTTAAAAACTAGTGGTTTTATTGAATAATGTTATAATTAATTATATTTTATGCAACGATAAACAAAAAATGCAAATTAGAATAAGACTATAACTATTTTTACAGTTTTGTCTTGGTTTTTACTAAAGATACTTAATGTGTGAACAAACTGCAACAAGATTTTCATAATTTTAATATAAAATTAAAAACTTATTAAACTTTAAAAACTTTAAAAAATCACTGAAAAATTGCCATTAGACTAGATTTATAGGTTATGTTGCCCTATGTCAAAAACTTGAAAATGGGGGAAATTGTTGCAGATATCACTGCCATCTAAAAATATCACTAAAATAAGTTGGTTTCAAGAGCAATCTGGTGGAAAAAGTTTATATTAGCAGGTAAAACATAACTTTGAAGTTCAACTTCTTTACCACCCATTTCCCCACAATGGGGGTAATTCGGCACCAAAAAGCACACTAGCGCGGCCCTGTTGGCGGAACGTAGAACCCTAGCAGTAGTGATAACTCAGGTAGACACAGCGGCAAATAACGTGGAAGAACGTGTAGATGTAACTAAAAAGTTGAGTTTTCGGCGTGATACGTTTTGTTTACGGATGTTGAACGTTAGAAATAAAATAAAGACATATTTGTGCTACGGTTATCACAAGAAAACAAATTTTAAATGAAAGAATGGGGCCTGTAGGCTGTAAGTGCACCATAAAGTGGACACCTGACGCAAGGGTTATGTCTCAAATGGTTAAGCATTGGCCTACATTTCTCTTTTAAAATACAACTCTTTACACTTAAATAACAACTTTTAAATTATCGTGATCTCAATTTAAATTTCGGTAGGGCCTACTCTTAATAAAAACATTATTCTTACATTTAAGTCCAGGGATAAAGTCCGAAAACATATTATAGTCAGATGACAGTGTGGTGTCACCCACTGAGTTTTCCCGTTGTGTTTGATAGATTTATTATTAATTTATGTTCATTTTTTAATAATTATACTCATTGTTTTTTACCCGTCACCGACACTCATATTAAATCGCGTTTTACAATTTCAGACAATAATTTTAATTCATGCTTATGTCAATAGGCTATCACACCGTTCCCAATTGTCACACATACAGGCCTACATAGCACATAGGCCTACATTCAATTTGTTTCGTATGTGATGGGCTACCTCAAAATTACTACACTGTAGTGCGTTTTTATCAACATCAAAAAAGGTAGGCCTATGTATAGTAATAAATTCGGAAAAATCGTTTTCAATTAACATTTTTCATAATAAATACCAATTTCTGCAGCCAAGTATTTTTAGAAGTTTCGTCATGTTCTGAATAAAGCACACTTTGTCGATGATTACAAATTGACAACATCTGGATTATAGCATAGAATGTAGGCCTAATTAATGACATTTTCAGGGAATATGATGAAAATAATACAAGTTGTACTATTTATTGTTATTACATTATCGCGGGAAAACGTTAAATATTGCACCTTGCACTTCAGCTGTTCAGTGTTATATCAATTTGTTGCAAAATATTTGTTGATACAACAAACAGACTCGTTTCACTTAAAAAACTTAACATTCTAAATTCAAATTTGGTAATAATTCCTTGGACCAATACCAATTTTGGCGGGCAACTTTACTTATAGTAGTAATTAAATAATAAATAATAATCTGCTTATGAATTATTTTCTGGATATTCTTACGCTCAAACATAATAATATCCCCAACTATTATGATGATATTATTATATAATATTTTACATTTCATCCCTATCCCATTCAGAAATATAGGAATAGGAAGGTTCAATTTTGGCTATAGTTGGCCTACCTACGCAATTACGCCTACTTGTGGTTGTATAAGAGCGCAACAAATGCAAACCGTTGATGAAAATATACATCTTATTTAATGCGTGTGCGAAAAAGATGTTAGTGAACAGATCGGAAATAATCCCCGAATTGTCATAACCGGCGCGACTGACACACGTTAGCGCCATATACGATCCAGCCCGGAATCACAATTACGCCAGCCATGTTGTGACGTAGCGCGCCGCCAGTGCTGCGATCTACATGTCGATTTGGTGCCGAATTGGGTGGTACTTATTTAATTGCTTGTTTTGATTGATAATATTTTGTTCATTGTTGTGATAAATACACAAACAATATTTTTCAATATCTTTAATACTTTAAAACAAGCATTGGATTGAAAATACAATGCTTGGAAATTAATAGAACTCAACTTAACATTTGCAATTGTGAAGTTCTAAATAACTTTCAGTCCTCTTCCATTGACAACAATAAGAAAATCTTCTTTAACAATTATAATTTGTTCATAAACCAACTACATATTGTTAATTATTTAAGAGGGATATCTTATGAGAATTTTAAGATAGTTTGCTCACTTTATCTGTACCGGTACCTAATAATTTGGGAAAATGGAAAAAATAAATGTTCCACCCAATTACCCCCACCTCCCAATTACCCCCGCTTACCCTAACGTCTGCCATCCTGGCGGACGTATAGACGTGGAACGGAAAGGATTTCGGGTGCGCTCTTATCGATTGTATCCTAGAACTAGCGCGGCGCACTGTAGCCAGCAAAAAGTTCGGCTAACCTAGCGAAAATAGTTGTTAATATAAGTTGGACCCCCCCAGTGGCCCTGGGGGGGTCCAGTCACTTCACGGGTTCAACTCTGTCACGGGACGACTCGGTAGTAACAGTAATCGTTCCGGTTGTTGTTGGTCGAGGTCGAAAGGTATGATTTACATGGCCTGTGGACGGTCAAATGTGAACAAATGATTCGCAGTCAGTTGTCAAATATTCGAAATGACATAGATGTGTGTATAATTTCCAATCGGGGAGAAATTGGATTTAAATTGTATAATTTCATAAAAAAAGGGAACGCACGGGACTTTTAGGGGTAGGCCCTTACTAAAGGTAGGTTTTCTTTGAGCATACTATTGTTATTCGTTTGAGAAAGTTAAAAATCTGGTTGTGTTTACGTGTAGGCCAAGGCTTATCATCCACCATTTTATACAATATAACCGAGTCGGACTCGGTTGTCACGGATTATATCGCAACGATATCGACCTCAACTGGGTCGATCACTTACAACCGAGTCGATTACGGTAGAAAACGCCTGGGTCCAACTCCGTCAGAGTTATAGAATCGCAGTCCAGGTATAGAAGTGCCGAATAGTGTATAGTAATTCTTACGGTCTATGCCTACTATGACCATACACTAGGCAGGCCTAGGCTAGGCCTAACGTCGCTATTTTAAATCTAAAGTACCTACAAAACCTTTAACGTCGCTATTTTAAATCTAAAGTAGGCCTACCTACAAAACCTTTAACGTTGCTATTTTAAATCTAAAGTAGGGCCTACCTACAAAACCTTTAACGTCGCTATTTTAAATCTAAAGTAGACCCGCCTAGCCCTACCTTCTGATCAAAAACTGGGCATACCAAACGAAAAAGTTTGCTCCATGCCGTAAGAATATAGTGTGTAGTAATTCTTACGGCATGCCGTAAGAATATCCACTCCGTATTTTGAAAGTTACAAACCAGGACATCTAAAGTGTAATCATGTAGGGCCTAGGTTGTAGGCCTAGGGGAACTCTTTCGGTTGGTATGGACAGTTTTTGGCACTGTTTCGGTTAAGAATGGCCAACTTTTAAACACTTGTAAACTGTGTTGTATGTGTTAAAGGTTTTGAAGGTTTTTTGTTTAAAATAGCGACGTTAAAGGTTTTGAAGGTTTTTTTGTTTAAAATAGCGACATTAAAGTTTAGTTTAGTTTAGTTTTATTTGCCTGTTGATGGGTACATGGTACAGATATAGGCATTGTCATGTAATTAATACTAAGCTAGATGTAAGCTGATACAATAATAGAATAATAAAATATTTACATAAATAGATAGTATTAGATCTATGTAAATTAAAATATTTGAATAGATAGATATTATTAGGCATACAAAAGTTTACAAATTTATAAGAACCAGGGGAGAAAATCTAGGTTTGACTGGGTGTATGGGTGAGATATTCCTGCAATGTATAAAAACTGTTTTCAAGTTTCAACAAGGAAAGTTTTCAGATTAAGCTTGAATAAGGTATCGGATGAGGAGGACAGCACTTTATCTGGGAGTTTGTTATAGAGGATGGATGACAAATAGTGAGGGCCTTTAGAAAATAGGGATAGATTGTGAGAGGGAAGATGAATAAGTTTGGAGGATCTAGTTAGGTGGCTATGTATCTGGGAGTTTTGTATAAATAGGGAGGGGTTTTGGCGAACAAAGGTTGAGGCTGTCTGTATTAGCAGCCCAGTGAGCGTTTGAGCTCCTACTTTTTTGAAGAGGTGGCGACACGTGTGTCGTCGGGAGACTCGCGTCAATATTCGTATTGCTTTCTTTTGGAGTGTAAAAATTCTTTTGGCGTGTGGGGAAGCGCCCCAAAAGAGGATGCCATACGCTAGGTGGGAGTGGATGTGGGCAAAGTAGACTATTTTAAGAATTTCTGGTGTAATTATATATGACAATTGTCTGAGCATGTAACAGCCGCTAAGAATTTTGGAGGACACTTTGTCTATATGGGATGCCCAGTCTAGGGTTTCAGATAGAGTTAGGCCTAGGAGAGCGATAGAGTTAGAACGAGTGATATGTTTGTTCTGCAGTAGTATGCGGGGGCTCGAAAGGGGTACATTTTGGGGAGTGTGGAAAGATAAGTAAGTAGTTTTGGAGAGGGAGAGAGTGAGCTGATTGTCATTACAGTAATGTGCCATTAACTGGGCTTGGCTGTTTTAAAAAGGAGGGGAGGGTTTGGGCTAAAGTTTTTGGGGCTGTTAGCAGTTCAGAAAAGTCATCAGCATACATAGTGATGGCACCCTCCTGCAAGTGTTCCGGTAAGTCATTAACATTTATAAGGAAGGCGAGGGGTCCCAAGATTGAGCCTTGTGGGACACCTTTGGTGATTGCGATGGGCTCTGAATAGACAGAATTAGAGGAGTTGTTTAATGTATTCCTTATTTCGACTTTTTGGGAACGACCAGACAGGTAGGAGGATATCCAATTCAAGGCGATTCCTCTTATACCAAGATTCTCCATTTTGCATAGCAGGACACGATGGTCGATGGAGTCGAAAGCCTTGCTGAGGTCATAAAAGATACCAACCGCAGTATCGCCCGAGTCGAGGGCGGAATAAAGACGCGATAGAAAATTAAAGATCGCCGTATTTGTGGACTTTTGTTTGAGAAAACCATGTTGGTGTGGAGAGATTAATCTATGGTAGTTGAGATGAGAAATGATGCGGTCATGCATAATATATTCGTAAATCTTTGAGAAGGAGGATAGAAGCGAGATTGGCCTATAGTTGTTAGGGTCGTTTTTTTTGCCTTTCTGCTTATAGATGGGGATTACTTTAGCAGATTTTGTAAGTTTGTAAGTTGTAAGTGTAAGGTTTTGTAAGGTTACTTACAGTGAGTGTAGGGCCTATGGCTCGGTGGAAGTGCTGGTGAAAAGTTGGCCATTCTTAACCGAAACAGTACCCAGTTTTTGATCAGTAGGTACTTGAGATTTAAAATAGCGACGTTAAAGGTTTTGTAGGTAGGCCCTACTTTAGATTTAAAATAGCGACGTTAAAGGTTTTGTAGGTACTTTAGATGTAAAATAGCGACGTTAAAGGTTTTGTAGGTAGGCCTACACAAGCAAACTGTCCATACCAACCGAAAGAGTAGGCCTACTGGCCTAGGTCTAGGCCTAGGGCCTAGGCTACTCCATGGACCATTTCGGGGCCTAGGCCTAGTGCAGAGCCCCAGCCGCTGATGGCGATTTTTTTTCGCCTTAAATTTCCTTTTTCCAATTGCCGTTTAAAAAATCTTAATATTTTGCACCGATATCCTAACGAGTTCCCAGTAGGGCTTGGGGTAGGCCTATTTGTGTTGTTGGTGTGGGCCAGTTTTTTAACACTTTTTCTTCAATAAAAACAATGAAAAACAACCTGAAATGAGAAGGACTAATATTTTATAAATAGTTAGGTATTTATTTAATTAAAAAATATACCTAGCCTAGGCCTACTTACAATGTTGGGTAGGAACTTTTAAAAAAGAACGCCAACGCGTTCCTTTTTCGGGAACTTTTTAAGGAACGCATTCCATTTTTTGTTAGAAGAACTTTCAACACAAAAGTTACGGTAACAATTTTGGGTAACTTTTAATAGAGTTTTAGAAGTTCCTTTCACTTAGAGATTACAAAACCCACCATGCCTAGCTACATCTGAAAACGAATTTAGCTGATAGGCCTACAGATATGAAAATCGGTTGATAAAAACAGTAGCATATCATTTTTAGGAGGCATAACCTCGATTGATGAACCTGGCTATCATATTTGCTAGCGACGACGATTTTTTATTTTAATTGTGACCTAAATTCTATGTAGGCCCTAGGCTACCATAATTTTTCTGTAAAGGAAATTTTTATCAGGAACTTTGATTATTTCAGGAACTCAAAAGTTCCTTTTTGTGTGAAGGAACTGTTATGTTTAAAAGTTCTCTTTGAAGGCCTAGCCTAGTAACTTAACTTTTAAAAGTTCCTTTTTTCCGGGAACTTACCCAACACTGCCTACTTACATGTTTCATTTCATTATGTTTCATTAATAATTGTAAGCTATAAGTAGCGAGGAGTGACGCGGCCTACGAGGCGTAAACTGGGCATCTGTCATCGTAAAATGACACCTGACACAAAAAATATATTTATTATCCAAAAAAATGCCCTAAGATCAATATGTGGCCTCAGATCACCAAAAAATAAACCCAGACCACACTGTAGAGAATTCTTTATTAAACATAAAATTTTGACTTTTTATAGCATATAGGCCTATATTCTTGAAGCATCCACCCTTGTAAAAAGAAAAACCGGTTCTAATGCACCATCTCTTAACAACCATCCATACCCACAACACACGACAAATAAACAAAATACATGTAACTCAGCACAAGACAAAAACAACTCAATGTAGGGCTACATAAATTATAAGATTTTTAATAAGTTACTTACAGTTCTGACCAACATAAAAAATACTGACACATTCCGCACTAAGCTAAAACAATTACCTACTGAATGAAAAAGCATACTACTCGCTCGAAGAATTCTTCGCAAGTCTACAAGCTTTTTTTTTTTAAAAAAAAAAATGTTTCTACTAGGCCTTTTTCTTAATTTTAAATATTAATTACAATTTTATTGTATTCTCTAAATGTGTATAGTTAAAATGAATAGTATAGTTTAAAATAGTAGATAGTAGGCCTATAGGCCTAGCATAGTTTCTTGTTATTTTTTAATTACAATCATAATTGTACTTTCCACATACCTTTCAAACCAAGGGTCAAGATCATTACTTGTATGTCTGTGTATACATTGTAAATCATGGAAATAAAGCTTTAAATCAAATGCAACATGGCAGACAGTAGGGAACATGCTGTACCTTGGACATAGTCGTACTTGGACCATTCAAGATTCTTGCTATCTTGTGGAAAAAAAAATAACTAAAATTTGTAGTTGTCAATTATACCACTAGGTGTCAAGACTATGTCCAGCTGGGATGGTGGTAGAAAACCTAGCATCATAAAAAAAGAAATTGTGTTTTCAACCATTCAAAGTAAGTATTTTGCATGTTCTATTTTGTTTTTGAAAGCCTTCAATGATAATTTATTGCTAAAACATTTTTTTAAGTCTGAGAACCATGTTTTGATGTATAATTATACCAAATCATAAAACAGGCAATTTTAACCTCAAACTAAATTGGAGGGAAATCAAAAGCCATGTGTTTGGTTGTACCTTGGGTCACCTATAGTAATGTACCTTGGACCATGTCCAAGGGTACATTTAACTTGGCATTTTCTTTACCATGGTATGTTTTGTTTCTTTAGATAATGCCACGAAGTAAGGAGGGCAAGGTGAGGGTGAAAAATACCCACTAGGGCTACTGATATAGAAGCAGCGCAAAAAAAAGTAATTTCTGAAATGTGTCCGTTCGACAGGCTGCATTAGCTTACAATGTTCCTCTACCACTCTTCTTCGCCATCTGACTTCTTTCAAAGCATCTGATGCAGATATGTTTGAATACAAGGCAAACAATGCTGTTAAGAAAGTATTTGAGGTGGCTGAGGAACTTGTACTTGTTGAATATTTAAAAAACAGCTGCTGCACTACCCCTAGGGGTTGACCATACACGAAGTTAGAAAACTGGCATTCCAATATGCCAAAGGCCAACATGAAACATACCCACCATCCTGGGACGAAAAAAAGAGGCTGGAGTCCAGTGGTTTTTCTTTTTTTTTTATGGCTACATATAAGAAGGATCTGTCACTACAAAACCTGAGGCAACTAGTTTATCCCGTTTAACTAGCTTCAACAAACCCAATGTACAAACATTTTTTGGGGCAATTATGAGAGGGTACTTTCCAAACACAAGTTTCCCCCACACCGATATGGAATGTTGAGAGACAGGCATTTCAACAGTGCATGTCCCCCCAAAATAATTTCAGAAAGGGGGTAAAAAAGGTAGGCAGTATGACTTCTGGTGAACGGGGGGTAAATACCACTATGATTGGTGCAATATGTGCTACTGGAAACCACATTCCTCCATTTATGATATTTCCCAAGGGTGAACTTCAAAAACCCTACATGATTTAAGGGAGCACCTCTTGGGACCTAGGAGTGCAAACCAATCTGGTTGGTCAAATGAAAATTTATTTGCCCAATGGTTGGAGCATTTATTTCTCATACCAAACCATCCCGGAGGATCCAATTCTACTTTTAATGGGCAATCATGATAGCCACACTGCCTTAAAGTAATATGTAGAGCTAAAGCGTTGGCATTACTTTGCTTACTTTTCCCCGCACACTAGCCACAAGTTCCAAACCCTTTTAGACAGGACAGTCTTTGGGCCTTTTAAAACACACTACAACAAGAATGTAAAACCCTTTATGCATAAAAGCTGGTAAACCAATTTCAATATACGAAGTTGCGGAGTTTGGGTTGGGTGCGCATTTCCCCTTAAAACTTTAAACCCCGAGTAACATCCAAAAAGCTTCGAAGTTTCAGGTATTGTACCATTTATCCAATATATTTAATGATGACGACTTTTTGGGTTCGTACTAACCGATAGGCCTTGTCCAGATGCTGAACAAACGGATGAAACAAACACATCCATGATCCAAAGTTGGAACCAAAACTTCCCGTGGATCTATGTCTACAGACCCAGTCCCAAACACAAAAAACTTTTTCGCCCAGGACATTCGACCATTTGCCAAAGCAGCACCCAAAAAAGGCTAAATCAGCTGGGAGGAAAAGGGGTAAATCAACGATTTTAACTGACACCCCGGAGAAAAAAAGCAATCGAAGAGAAACTACGGCTCAAGAGCAATAAAAGTGAAGTCCCGGGATCTGTAAGGCGTTGATTAAGCCCCAGCCTAAGAAATTTAAAAAAGCAATCACCGAAGACGAACAATTGTCCGACTATGATGAAGATAGGCCTAGGTTCACTCCACTATCCTCCGCATGTTTCAAGTAGTACGATGAAGGGACTCGATTTTAGATCCGGTTGATTTCTCCTTTCAAGCAGGGAATTGGGTTTGGTCCAGTAAACCCCGTTTAAAGAACAGTAACGAGCCGAAGTGTTGTGTCGGTCAAATCATAAACAAAAAGGATGATTATACAAAGTTTCTTTTGTTCGTCACATTGCGGAGTACGGTTTCCCATGGCCAATGCAAAAAAGATGCGATTTCGTCTCCGAAAACATGTTTTCAAACTTTTAAGTGATCCATCAGTTCCCTTTAAAAATGACAGAGTTCTGTGTTTAATTTTGACAATTGCTTGAGCAACTTGCAGCTGTACTAAATTATTAGGCATTAATTGGCACATTCTGTTTTAGGAACCATAATAATCAAAATGGTTGGGCCCAAATAATATTTTTATTCAATTGAAAAAATATAACTTTACACTCCCACTCTTAAATATGAAGTAACAAAAAAGAAAACATTAAGTTATGCCTATCCTACAATTTCCTATGGGAAATTTTTGTACATGGTCCAAGGTACAAATTTATATGGCCCCAAGTACATCCCCATGCTGTACCCTTTGGGCCACTTTGCACTAATTATTAAAACAGTTAATTTATAGTAATAATTGTAAGGGGTATTATACAATACAAAACAACAAAGTTTGTACAAGGCATGTTCTAGCAAATACAAAAAAAATTAACCAGATTCATCATCTCCCTTTTTACAGAAAAAAATTTTAAAAAGTAAAAAGTGGCCCCAAAGGTACAGCATGTTCCCGTACCAACCTTTTTCACTAAAATACTCCCACCTACAAAACCTTTAACGTCGCTGTTTTAAATATTTAAAGGGCTTTCAACGGAAAAGTACTTTCGCTTGAAGTAGCGACATTAAAGGTTTTGAAGTTTTTTTTTGTTAGGCCTACTAGGCCTATAACAGCAAAAACGTGATGATTCTATTTTTTTATTTTTTATTATGTTCTTGTTAACAACACTGCACGGCAGGCCTAAAAGATGGCGGGCCGAAAACAGTGAAATATGCGAGTGATTAGTGAGAGTAATTAACCTAATAATTGTATATTTTCAGAGTGATCAGGCCTAGTGTTAAGAAATCGTTAATAATGAGTTATTCTTTATTTATTTCTCATTTGAGTTGTTTTTCATTGTTTTTATTGAAGAAAATGAGTGTTAAAAAACTGGCCCACACCATCGACACTGGCCCACACCATCGACACCTACTACTACCTACTATGGAAAATTGTTCTAAATATGTAAACAAAGTAAAAAATCTCTTAATTTAGGCTAATATTATAAATATTATTGTTTAAATTAAAATTAGTTTCCGGTCACTCCAGGTAGCCTAGTTCTTCACACCCACACGTCAAACCCTGCGAATATTGTGATTTAAGAGAAGTCAATTGAGGCTTCCGCGGACACGAGTTTAGGTGCACAGCTTTCTATTTTGTTTTGTTTTTTCTGGTAAACGGTTTCAACACCATTATAAAATTTCACAATAACGTTAATAAAGAATAAATATGAATGATAGGGGTTAGTGGGGTAAATAGGAACACTTTTAGAACTTTTCATCTTTGACTTTCTGTAAAAAGTTGTACATTTGACTTTTTTATGATTTTTTTGTTGTACATTATTTTTTGCACTGTTGTTAGTGTAAGGAATAACTTGTGTGTCATTTTCCCAAAATCATGTACTAGGAAAAAAATCAAAATGTAAAAAGTGGTATTGTTCCTATTTACCCCGTCATTTTGGGGTAAATGGGAACAGACAACACTGTAGTTTATTGGTGTGAGGTAAATCAAAATGGGGTAAATAGGAACAGACATATCTGATGTTTGATTTCAATAAAAAAAAATTGAGTCAAAATGTCAAAAACTGTGGATGCTAGTAAGAAAACAATATCAGATTATATATTAAAACCGGAGCGGAGCGAAGCGCTACATTTGTGTCAAAAAATATTCTTAGTTGTTTTTGTGACAATTGGATTAGTTTAGTGTTTATTATCAACCTTGCAAATAAGTAACAGGGTTCCCACCGACCTGGAAAACCTGGAAAAGTCATGGAATTGAAAATATGGGTCAAAATGTCAGGGAATAGTCAGGGAATTAAGCAAAAAATTAAAAAACCTGGAAAAGTCGGGGAAAATGGGAATTTATTTAAATCTAGGCTTAGGCCTATTTGGTTTACTAAAATATTTTCACCGAATTTGTGAAAATGTTTTTCCCGACTCCAAAGTCAGAAAAATTTAAAAAAATCAATCATTTGTTTTCGTTGCTAAAATAACAGTTTAAGGAATCTAGCGGTTTGAATTCACCTTAAGGTGAAATCTAGCTGATATTTAGGAAAGCGTTCACAACACAATAACACAAAAACTACATTATTTTGGTATTGCATTCAACCCACAACTTTTTTCTAAAACGCACCAAACGCACTCTAAAAACCTGATTTTCAAAATTTTCGCCTGCAGCGCTATTGTTGGGGGGAGGCCCCCCAAACCCCCCGTACTTGATCCCTATATAATACTCCCGGGGTATTATATAGCCCACCCGGGATGAAAAACCTGAATTCGACACTGAGCCTATGTATGTGTGCATCTGTTAGGGGATCCCCCGTAGACATTTTGCGGGCAGGCCCATGAATCGAAGTTCCGCCCAGATGAAGTACGGGGAAATAAATTTTAGAGCGTATCGAGGGGGTGCTGCGTTCCCGGCAAGCTATGTTTGGGCGTGTATCACACCTGGAATTAAGCAAAACTAGACCTGGAAAAACTGGAAAAGTCAGGGAAATTGATTCTAAAAAAAAAGTGGGAACCCTGAGTAAGTGGAAAAATTGGGAAGGGGGGATGAATTTAACTTTTCTAATCAAATTTTATCAACAGTGGGAATATGGGGTAATTAGGAACGCACATCAATCTTATGGGAATCTTGTGAATATAATGCACTGAGGTGATATTTTCCCAAGTGTCAGAAGAAATTGAGGAAAAAGCAGAAAAATGGCCTAAATGGCAATTTTCACAACACCTGGTCAACCACAATGTCAATGGTCAAATAGAGATGGCTGTGAAGATCGAGAAATGTTCCCATTTACCCCATAAATATAACTCGTAGGTTAACTGTGTTGTTCCTTTTTACCCCACTTGTTCCTAATTACCCCGAACCAGTGTTCCTAAGTAATTACCCCCAAATGGAGGTGGTATGGGGTAAATGGGAACAGGGGCATAACAGCCATGATGGACTAAGATAAGCAAATGCAAAAAATTGTAAAATCATGTTCATAGTTCGGGGGAACTTTTTATATTATGTCAAAATATTTTTTTAGGGTAGGCCTAGGCCTACTCTTTGGACATAATTTTTTTTTCTAAAGTTTTTTTGATTGAAACTTACATCAACTTTTAAGTGAAGGGTAGTTTTTAAAAAATTAGAAAACTATTAAATTAACATCAGAATGAGCTGATTTTTTGATATGTTGTTGAGAAAATAAAAAGGTCACATGGAATATTTTTTGTATTTTTTTTAAATATATCATATATGGGGTAGATTTTAGGGATGTTTCTATTTACCCCATGTTCCCATTTACCCCACTTACCCCTATACAGTAGGCCTACGCGTATTCCTAAATTAGGCCTAATTGATTGTTTTGAATTAAAAACTAGTGAAATCACCTCCGGGAATTTATTCCGAGTGTACAGAATTTTTAACGCAAATTTGCATAGGCCTACTGGATATCAACGTTTTAATTAATGTGAACGCGCAGTTTAATTTGGTTTTATCGTAAAATAAACGGTTTGGTGGGAATTTACAGAATTGAAATCCATGTTTTGAATTTCCCATTGTTTCACGTTTTGGACTTATGTCTCGCAATCAAAAATTAAGGCTTATTTTTACAACCAATTGTGGATATTAATATAAAAGTACTTTATTAACATTCATGCAAAATTTGGTAAAGATATTACCAACTATTCAGCAGAATAATCAACACCTGAGTGCGCGCATTTGAGTTGGGCCAAACACGTATGATCGTTTTATATCAATATGACTCTTTTGATTGTGGGCTAGTAAAAATGCTCTCGGGCTAGAGGACTATTGTTGCCATTAGCCCGAAGGGCTTGTGGTAAACAAGCTAATTTCGACCCCTGAATGTAGGCCTACTACCCTTTTTAACTCACTAAATTTGATGATAAATAACTATGATGTAAGTACCGGTACTTAAGAATCCAGAATTATTTTTATTAACAGTAAGAATCTGGGTTTTGGAGAAGAAGCATGCATGGCATTTGCTTACCTACCTATTTTTTTTTTTTTACAGGCTTGTACTGGAATAGAAGATGTAGCTGAAGCAATATTTCATTTGGAAGAAGCAGATTGGGATTTATTGGTAAGTTACGGCATGTGTTGCCTAGAGCCTAGGGGCCTATGACTTTTTACTAATCGATTGCCAGTGGATAATTGACAAATTGTTAATAATCACTAGAAAATTAGGTACCAATTGTTGTTCAAAAAAAATTAAAAAGTTGTGGTAAATGTCGAGGTATTAACTAAAAAAAGGGCAAAAGTGGCAAATAAAGTCGCAAATAAAATTAAAGTTGACTTTAAATTGACGAAAAAATCTACGTTTCCATTATTTGTCAAGGTATTCCCTACGAAAATTACAATTGTAAATTCTCACTTCCAAAACAGAGGTACATGCCTTTTTTTTGTGACCTCACTAAAGCATTCGACTGCATGAATCATAACATCCTACTGGACAAATGCAGTTACTATGGCATCAGAGGCACCCCGCTAGCTCTTATTAAATCCTATCTTAGTAACAGGCAACAAAAAGTCGAGGTAACCCACACTAATGAATTCGGGACTGAAATCAAGTTTCTCTCCGATAATAAGAATATCTCTGTTTGAGTTCCTCAGGGTTCAATAATAGGTCCTTTTTTCTTTCTAATATTTATCAACGACTTTCCTTTTAATATACTAGAGTTAGACTCTGAAATGTTTGCCGATGATGCAAACATAATAGCCATAGCCAATGACATATCAACTCTAAAACAAATATCTGAAATAAAAATTGCTAATGCCACAGAATGGTTCAACGATAATGAACTGCTATTAAATGAAACCAAATCTATAATTGTTGAATTTCACAAAGACCCACAGGTAGAAATAAAAACAGTATACAATAGTACAAATAATACCTCAATCAAAGTAGGGGCATCAACAAATTTTGTGGGACTCATAATAGACAGTAAACTCAAGTGGCACTAACACATCAAAGTGCTAATTAAAAAACTTAACTCTGGCTACTTTGCAATCAAATCAATCAAGTCTGTAGCAAACATTGCAACAGCCAAACTAGTATATTACTCTAACTTTGAGGCACACATAAGGTAGGCCTAGGCCTATGGAATTGAATTCTGGGGTTGCTCTCCCAGTACCAAGAAAGTTTTTATAATTCAAAAGAAGGTAATCCGGTCAATGCTAAACAAGTCTCGAAGATCACACTGTAAACCTCTCTTCATCAAATTAAATATTTTAACACTCTATAGTTTGTTCATTCTACAGGCAATCCTAAAAGTTAAAAAAAAACATAAAAACACTTCCAACAAATAACAATATCCACACCCACGACACACGTCTAAAAAACAACATGTACATGTATTATTTTTCAAAATCTTCAACCCAAACAAACTCTGATTACACACACATAAAATTGTTTAATAAACTACCGACTGAACTAAAAAACATAGGCTTTTTAGACCGTTTTAAATACTCTGTAAAAAAGTTCCTTTTATCTCAAAAGCTTATTACTCCATAAACGAGTATTTAGTTGGCGCAAAAATTCATACCAAGGGGAAGGTGAAGAAATATAAACCCTTTTGGAACGAACACCTACAAGAACTAAAAGAGGAAAGGGATCACAAAAGAAAGGAAGCGGAAAGAACCGGAGACATGCAGGATATGATCAAGCTAAGGAAAGCACAAGCTATGTTCAGGAGACATGTCATCGAATGCAAAAGAAAAACCTTCCACGAGTTTGCCGAGAACATAGACTTCAGAAAAGAATGGAGCAAGGCACATAATTTTTTTTTACCATGTGTAATAAGATAAACAACAGAACAAGAATGAACCAATAGAATACAAAAAAAAGCAGCTAACAGCAGACAAAGACAAAGCAGAAGCATTCTGTGAATATTTGGCTAAGCAGAGTAACCATACAAACCAGAAACATATAAGAGTAGAAAAGCAAAAATACAAGGACGACAGACTGGACCCATATAACGGCCCCTTTCTTCTGTGGGAACTTCAGTCAGCACTAAATAAACTAAAATGTAAAAATCCCCTGGAATTGATCTAATATATCCAGAATTTCTGAAGAATTTGGGTATGGAGGGAAAGAGCACTCTTCTTAACCTATGCAATAAAACCTGGGAAGGAAATTTACCCGACAGCTGGAGAAAAGCAGAAGTCATCCCTATACTGAAGAGGGGAAAAGACAGCAGCAAGATAGAAAGTTACAGACCCATATCTCTAACTACAATGACAGCAAAAGTAATGGAGCACATGGTGAACTTCAGACTGAGGAATTTCCTAGAATCAAACCGGCTATTAACACCACATCAGGCTGGTTTCCGTAATAATCGCAGTACTGTCGACCAGATAGCATATCTCATGCAGGATGTAAAGGAAGGGTTTAACAAAAAACTTTCAACCTTGGTAGTATTGGTCGACTTTAGAGCGGCATTTGACAAAGTTTGGAGAGGCAAACTGCTACAGAAAATGCACAAATTGAAAGTACCCGAAAACATATATAGGTGGGTAAAAACCTTTTTAAGTCAACGGTTTATACGAGTCAGATACAACAACAAGAGATCACGGTACAGACAAACAAAAGCAGGGGTGCCTCAAGGAGCAGTAATGAGCCCAATCCTTTTTATTATTTTAATCAATGACCTGGCAGAATACATACAAGCAAGGAGTAAAGTGAAACTGAAGATATTTGCAGATGATGTAGTTATGTGGTACTGTGGAGGGGATGCAGAAGAAATGGAGGAAGAGATGAATAAAGCACTGAAGGCGCTAGAAGAATGGTCAACACTGAACGGAATGATGGTGAACAAAGAAAAAACTGTATACAACTATCACACAACCAGGCAGCTCATCCCCGATTTCCAACTGAAGTTTGCAGGGACAGTACTGAACAAGGAAAATAACCCCGCTTATCTTGGTATGATCATGGATCAAAAAATGACAGGAAAAGAACACATCGAAAAGATGTGTGCAGCAGGGAAGAGACGACTGAGGTTGATGAAGAGAGTTGCTGGTGTACAATGGGGGCCAACGAGGATACCCTAAAAACTACATATAAAACATATGTGCGACCTCTCCTAGAGTATGGCAGTTCTCTACTTATAACGTCAACCAAAGGAGCCACAGATGCACTGGACAGGATACAAAATCAAGCTCTCAGAATAATCACGGGAGGTGTTAAATCAACCCCAATTGTTGCCATGGAAGCCAAAACTAACATACCACCCCTGGAGGCCAGAAGAAACAGTTCAGCAGTTTGCCTGCATGAGAAGCTGATAAGACTAGACCGGCTTGAATGGGACAGAGAACCCTATGAACATCTCAAGACACAAAAAACATTCATTACAGCAGTAAAAGAGGTGAAGGAAGGTCTCATCGGGCAATTGAAACACACAGAGAGAGAAAACATCCCCCTACCAAATATAAACATTGCCATACTAGACGTACTACATGAATTGACAGTGGATGGACTGGGCAAGACAAAGGCATCCTACATAGACGAGGAGTTGAGAAAACTAACAATAACTCACATACACAAGAACTACCCGGAAAAGGATTGGCTACACATTTACACGGATGGATCGGCTACCCCAGGTGAGGGACAAGCTGGGGCAGGCATATATTGCAGAGAGTTTGAGGAATCTCACCCTGCAGGGGAAAATGGTAGCTGCTTTGACGGAGAATTGACTGCTATTCTTAAAGCCCTGTACAAAGTTAAAGACTGCCGCAGTGATAAAATTGTAATTTTAACAGACTCAAAAGCAGCAATACAAGCCATAGTCAACAAGGAAGTGGCAGATTCTGCGGTAAGGCAGTGCAAATTACAAATCCTAAGACTGCACAATGCAAACAAGATAATTAAGCTACAATGGATACCATCACACTGCAATGTATATGGCAATGATAAAGCGGACTTCTTAGCTAAGAAAGGGAGCAAAATGCTACAACAGAGCAAACCGATAACTTACAGCTCAGTTAAAGCCCATGTAAATGCTGCAGTTTCTAAGAAAATTAGACAAGAATGGGTCAAAAAGGGACAAGACAAACCATGGCAGGTGTACACCACGCAGCCAAGTAAACCCAAAAGAATATATGATAGA
This sequence comes from Sweltsa coloradensis, assembly GCA_024449915.1. NCBI lineage: Eukaryota > Metazoa > Arthropoda > Insecta > Plecoptera > Chloroperlidae > Sweltsa > Sweltsa coloradensis. The sequence continues at coordinate 333,934 of JAMZAV010000830.1, read as the reverse complement.
CGAACAGAAACAGCACAGTTCAGGTTGAAGACTCAACATGACCTTCTAGGGAAGCATCTGCACCGAATAGGCGTGTTTGAAACCAGTACCTGCAGATTATGCGGAAATGGTGAACATGACAGACGACATCTATATACCTGTGCCAGTCTGGCAAATGAGCGTGACGCAATGCCCAACGGCATGAAGAAGGAGGAAAGGGAGGCTCGTCTCTATTGGTTGACTAGATCAAGCATGATGGCATCATAGGCCAAATGTGGGCATATGAGAAGAAGAAGAAGAAAGAAGAAGAAGAGTATTTAGTTGAAAACCTAGTATGATTAAGTTTAGTTTAGACTCAAGATTATGAAAGTGTAATTCATGAACATATTTCTTGTCTATTTATTTAAATAATAATTTATAACTATAAGTTTTACTGTTCTCTATATTTTCTGTATTTTGTCTGTACATCTGAAAATGCTTCTCGCAAAATGTAGATACTAGGCCTATGACAATAAACCCATTATTATTATTATTATTATTATTATTATTATTATTATTATTATTATTATTATTATTATTATTATTATTATTACTATTATTAGGTATTATTATAACTGGCAAGGGAGACAACTTCCGCTTAAGGGTGGTCCGACTATCGAAATAAAGCACTCAAAAGTCGAAGTTTTTGGAGGTGCGAGTCAAAGAGCAAGTGGGCCTTACTTTTCTGGCCTCAGCTCATGAGGCGGCCATGTTTGTTAGATTGCGTATTTTTAAACTGAAATAAAAAAAGCATTAATACTTAAAAAATCACGAAATTCGCAGAAAAATCGTGAATAAGTAATAAAATTAATTATGTCGCATAAAACCTCAAAAACTCGCGAACGCCATTTGAATGCCAAGGTCACCAAAGGTCGACATCTGTTGTCAAATTTTGTTTCTCAACAAAATTGCGAAAATTCGTGAATAAAGTGCTCGCGAAAATCAAGGGTCCCTAATAATCACTGTTATTTCTCGATTTGGTTAGTCGGAAAACACTCCCGTATACAGTGAAGTGTTAATAATACAATTCAGATATCGGCAGGGGTGGAAATTATAACTTTTTTTGCCACTAGCCCTTCGGACTAATGGCAACAATAGAGCCCGAGAGCATTTTTACTAGCCCACAATTCAATTGGTTATATTGATGTAAAATGATCATAATTGAATGTTTTAAGTCACAATATTTGCCGGGTTTAGCGTGTGGGTGTGGACAAGAAACGAATTTTCACCATAATATTAATAATATTAGCCTAAATTAAGAGATAGGGCCTACCGGTATTTATTTTGTTTATACATTTAGAATGATTTTCCCTGCTAAGTTGCGCACAACTAGGCCTACTGGAAACTTGTTAGGCCCTAGGTTGTTATCGATGCAAAATATTAAGATTTTTTGAACGGTAGGTAGGCCTAATTGGGAACTCTGGAAAAAGTATTTCCCTTTCAGCTATTGAAAAAAATATTTTTACTAGCCCAGCAAATTTCACAAAAGACTCGGGAGCCTTAATTTCGATTGGATATGGGAAGGGGTTTTTTTGAAAAAAAAATTTTTAAAATTTTAACAATCTCTTTTAGTTTGGTATCAATATTAGATTATTCATCTTCGTAACATATTGTTTTCCAGTGGGTGTAGGGTGACTATTTCAAAACTTACTAAGAAAACGCCAAAGTCGTTGTTAGACGAGTGAGTGAGCCATGTGTTGAGTACCCGGTAACATTCCTTTTCCTCTACCTACCTAAGGCTGGATCTAGACAGCATGGGTCTTTCCTCCCTAGTCTATAGGCTAGAGTGGCGCATAATGGCTTTACAGTTAACGTGCCTTATACCAACTAAACTCAAACCCCTATCATTTATACTTATATCAATCAAATGCAAATGTTCCCGGGTACTCACCACATGACTCGCTCACTCGCCTAACATCCAGGGGCGGATTTAACGGGCGGCAGGGTCGGCGAATGCCGACCGGGCCCTTGGCCTCCCATCGGTTGTACAATGTTCATCTCTATAGCATTTTTCAATCTTTGTTGAAATTTTCAATGACGGATATCAACGCCTGACATATTAGGCCATACCTGAAGAGATTAGTGCGTTGGTTTCACAATAATGACAGGTTGTTACTGGTTAAAAAGTAAGTACTTCAGAAATAATAAAAAGAATTGGGTAGGGTAAGAGGTGGCCGAGTCACGTTCAAAGCAGATTTACAAGTTTCTGAGAAATAGCCAGTAGTAAACGTACCTAAAAGCGGATGTGCATTATTTTAAATTCGAGGAAAATCAGTTATTTTAGCAGAATGTTAGTGGATTGGGGCTGCTCATTTTATCATACCAATCTGTAGGTTATTTCTATGGCAGTTCCAGCTTCCATAGTTCGTTTTTTCCCGAGTTTGATTGAGAGGAATTGGTGCGAAAGTGGGGTTGTGCTTTGCTTGCAAAAAGTGTGCTTTAGCGTGTGTATATGCCACGGTTACATTAGGCTACATTATGTAATACGGGCTTAATTTTTTCCTACGCGTGAGTCGTGACGTGGGTGTGTTTGAACTGTGAATCTTATAACTTATAAATTTGCAAATAATTTATTTTGTGTTTTTGTTTATTGACATTGTGCAAGGTTGAGTTTGAGCAGACTGTCGACCGATTTCAGTCAGGTAATATATCGTGGGCTGACAGCGAAAACTCACTAACTCCATTTTTCAAGTTCTGAGATAAATGAGTTTGAAGTTTTTAGGTTCAGTATAAAATCAGTATAAAATCAGTATAAAACCTCTTGTAGCTCGTAATAATAGTCCATTGAGGAGTAAGTGAGTTGTTGCAGCAGAAAGAGCGATTTTTTCTGAAGAAAATGTATATATACTAGTTAATTTTCGTCAATTTTGGAGTTAGTAAGTTTTCGCTGTCAGCCCACGATATCTTCAATGCAATATTAGCTTCAAAATGTAACCCTTATTCATAATTGAAATTCGCTTGAAAACGTGTTTTAGGCCACCTTACAAGGGCACCTTTAAAAAAATCTCGCCTACGCCGAAAAAGCCTCCGGCGGCTGGGGCTTCGCCGGTTTACCCACCCAACCTCGTGGCGAGTGAAATTGAGTAATATACTAAATGCCGACCGGGCCCTTTTTCTTAAATCCGCCCCTGCTAACATCTACTTTGTCATTTTCCTAGTCTAGTTGGCTACACCTTTAGGTCTATACCCTGAATGTTGGAGACCGGGTTCAAACAATAGATTTTTAATCTCTGGATTGTATTAAATTAAAACAAAATTAAAATAGAAAAAATCATAGAACATGTTTTGAAATGTATATACCGGTACAGTAGGCTACTATGGAAAACATAGCCAGTACAAAATATTTGTAAGATTGCAAGGTTTACTCAATCTCCCAGCGGAATGTTGGGGAACCTTGAGCGTGTAAGGTTCGTTACATATTGGTCACTGCATGCACTCACCGTCTGACAAACATGATTCGATAAAAAATATTTTTTCAAGAACAAAACAATTGTTGTTAAATTAAAGCCTACACATTTTCAGTCTATTTTTCAATTTATTATTTCTTGTAGGTTTAAATTACAATAGATGTTGCTGATTTTGTTAGCGGTTCTCACTGGATGCCTGTTTAAAATTTCAGCGCAGTAGGTTTGCAATTCGTCTGAATTTTGGTGTACAAACAAACACACACACACACACACACACACACACAGTCACATAAGTGCTGTTTGACTTGAATTGTAAGACTCAGCCACTGTGCTCCCTCGTCTAAAAATCCGGGAGGGAGGAAGTTTCTTTGTATACCGTTAATTTAGTCTCATCAGTACTGGTACCCATTCCTCCTCCAAAAATATTTGTTAATACTGCGCTTTTATTGTGAAATCTCGCATGATGTCATCTCTCATATCTACAGCCTTGTTTATGAATGAATTTTACACGTGCCTCTTAGATAAGGCAGTGAAAATCACGACTGGGCCTCTCACCATGATTTTAAAATGCAATGGTTGATTGTTGGCTGTTGCCATTTTCATAACAAATGAGAAATTGTAAAACCATTAGTGATTAATTTAATGTAGGCCTAGCTAGTGCAATTATATTGAATTTTGGTATTAATTTATGCATAAAATAACTTATTTATTATAAAACAACCCAACTGAACTTTAACCAGGAGTTACTTCTCCACAATGCTTGAGGAAGGAGACGGTGTCTCCGAAATATCGCAAATAAAAGTAAAAGGCCTAACCCAGGTTAAAGTTCAGTTGAGTGGTTTTATAACTTAATTATTAGGCCTACTGTACGAAATTTACTAGAAACTAGAAAGTTATTTTATTACTTGTTACGCATCCACATACATGATTGGTTAATTGGTACCTAATGAGAAAGATGATGTCACGACCGGCGTTGCAAATGGCTATTTTATTATCTTATCACACTTGGCTTATTAAATTACGTAGTTGAGTTACCAAAAATGGTGACGGGTATCAAGACAGTATGACAGCACTGTAATTATTTTCTACATCTACAGACTGCCGTTCATTCAGTCATGCCTCAAGAGACTCAAACCTTGCCCTCTGAAATGGATGTAGATGTAGAAATAGTAGAGGAGGTTAAGAAAGAGCTCCCCAGCTTGTCACCGGTGGGACACGAGCAACCGGACGTGGCTGCAAGCGCTCGGCACGTTCAACGTCCAAACAGTAGCAGCAGTCCTGATGTAGTGTCTCTGCCATCCACCTCACACACCGAGGGCAGGATGCTTCAGTTTAATGTGCACTTCAGGGACCAAGTGGTTTCTCTTCAGACACGAGACATTGCAACCGTTGGTTTGTATATTTGCTATCTAAAATATAAGTCATAATTAGTGATTACGGTATTTCCTTTATTTAATTTAGTTATTATTATCCCAGGCACAATTAATAGGGCAGCCTCTCTCGTTGCCACGGGTCTTGGTTCAAATCCAGGTTAAGACTTAGTTGTTTTGTCGCCCAAGAACCAGAGTCTAGGAGGGAAGCCCCCTCACTGGTTGTGCTGTTGTGTGACTTTCCACCCTTCCTATCTCTAACCCTTTCTCTAAGTATGAATGAAGAGACTTCTTCCCTTCTGTTGTTGCTTGGCCAGGGTGGCCAAGCAACAACAGAAGGGGCAGCTTTTCTCTTGTTGCCAAGGGTCCTGGTTCAAATCCAGGGTGAGTCATGGATGTTTTGTCTCCCGAGCACTAGAGTTGGAAGGGAAGCCCCCTTACTGGTTGTGCTGACGGTGTGGCTCAGTATGAATGGTGTGTGAAGTAACCTTGCTGATGACAACATGCATGCATAATTTACTTCTTGCGTGGCCCTACCACAGGTTTGGTTATGTGTTGTGAGTTTTGTTTGCATGTAGCTAGCTGATTTTTAGTGGTCACCATCTGCCTGATGAGTCCTAGAAGGACGAAACGCGTCGTGGATTAAGGTAACAACTTTAAATTAGCTGCAGTTGTCATCAGTAGGTGAAAAGTTTTGTCGTCCCCAGCCCTTCAGGCTGGGATTTATGTTCTCTTTGCTTTCCCAACCTGTCAACCCTTCTCCAATCATAATTAGTGATGTTGAAATATTTCATTCACTCTTGATAAAATAATTTTAAATTGTTTTATTTAATGGTAATCAACTAAACTAAAGTTACCGTATTGTACCAAATATAGGCCGACCTTTTTTTCATTATTTTTGGTCTCAAAACTCCTCGTCCTATATGTGAATACCCGGAAAGTTTCATACACGGGTACCCGCGATCGATACCCGAGATACCCGCGGGTAGTAAATGTTCGATTTATCGTCATGGGTGTCAAATGATTCAGAAAATCATTGGCAGTTGCAAAGTATTGGTAAAAGGGCACGTATGTGTATGTGTGTAGGCCTACAGTCAAACATCATTACAATCGGGCAGAACACTCATTTTTTAGTGTTTCTGCGCTCCGATTACGAAATTCAGCGCATTGGCATCTGTTTTGCCTCGAGTGTAACTGTTATCGTATAGTTCGCTCAAGGTCAAGCCTTGTTCGCCGCTATCTCTAAGCTCCCCCCCACATAACCCGCTCCGAATTCCGTATTAGATCATTCAACAATCTCACGCTCATTAGGCCTTCATGTTGTCACGTGATAATAAATATCGGACACTTGAATAAGGCTGTAATATGGCTGTAACTATCAAAACATCTGCTGATATCAAACTTCACAAAGACAGTACACACTCGTCGCTACAATCACAGCAGCCAGCCACGAGCGGGAGGGGTATAATGATTGTTCCGTGAAAAAGATCGCGATGGACAAAGTAAAGAACGGGTAGTAATAGGTAATGGAAAATTGGACCCGTACCCGCGGGCAACGGTCGGGTAACGGGTACCCGTTGACATCCCTAATTTTTACGCGCCAATTTCAAATACCAAGTTATAGCGCCGTGTGATAAGGAAATACGTATACTAGTTCACTGCTTCTGTCTGGCGCTGCGCCAACACTATGGCAGACACATTTATTTTGGAAATCATATTTTTGTGTCCTAGATACAATAAAAAGTTGAAGATCTGCCAAAAATGCTCATTGAGTGTTATTCCAAATTAAAGCACATAGTACACAAGTTGTTAATAGATTGACAAGCCAGCTAAGTGCTAAATTTTTTGTGTTGCAGGTGATTTGAAAATTCTCCTTGCTGGCAAGCTGAGGATTCCAACATTCCAAATCGATCTTCAGGGATGGAAACGTTATCCAAAGAATGACCTAACCAAGTTATCAAGTCTCAACCTTCCAAAAGAGAGCATCTTATTTATTGGCACTTCAAACCATGCAGAGGATGAGGAAAGCTCCATTGAGGAACTAAAAGCAACAGAAAGACTAACTCAGTCATTTACACTTAACATAGAAGATGAAACTAAGCACAAAAGATACAGCCTTAAATTCCTTGGTTCCAAAACAGTGCTAGAAGTTAAAACTGATGTTTATACTCTGACAGACATACCTGTCAGACATCAAATATGGACAGGATGGCCACCACAACTTAAAAGTGATAGAACTACTCTGGCATGCTCAGGAATTTGCCACCCAGTCCATGAGTTTACTGTTAAGCGGAATCCAGTTAGTGCTCCTACCCTGAGGGACAAAAAAGTGCGCAACTTATTTCAATTTCAATTAGTGATGATATCGAGTCCAAAAAGTCCGAACCGGTACCTCCGCCCCGGAACCGGTTCTTAAAAATAAAAAACAAGATTTTTTATTTTTAAAGTTAATTTACAATCAGCAGGTCAAAAAGTGCCTTTAAAAAGCATTCTTCAAAGTTCAAACAATGCGCGCGTCCTTGAACACCCTTAGCCTATTGTGTAATCTGGAGTGGGATGGGCCTAGCATAGCTGAATAACTTCACAATCTGTGAGAAAAAAAGGTGCTGTTACGTACAACTAGGAAAACGCTAAAGTCCTGCCGCGTTGATGGATGAGCTTTTTAAAGTTTTTAGTTTGCGTGGGATATCTTTACTTTTGCAAGTGATTTGTTTTGCTGCCTACGCATTGTAGGTGATTGTTGTCAAGTTTCTATTGTTACTTGTTAATTGGTATTATTTACTGTAAAAAACTTATATTAAAAGCTTTATTTCTATAGATTCTGGCTAACTTTTTCAACTTTTTCTTTCAAAAGGTACTACATCACCATAACCTTAATGTCCATGTATAATATGAACGTTGTAGCCCCACCCGTTTGGTCAGAATTGGCCCAAATAGCATGAAAATATCGCACAAAAATTCAAAAAACTTACATTAAAATTTAAAAGCTTTATTTCTATAGATTCTGGCTAACTTTTTCAATTTTTTCTTTCAGAAAGCAATACATCACCATTACCTCAATGTCCAAGTGGAATATGAACGTTGTAGCCCCACCCGTTTGGTCAGAATCGGCCCAAATGTCACGAAAATATTGCACTAAAAATCGGGAAAAAATCGTAAAAGTACGATATTCGTGAGAAATATTTATTCGATTGTACCCAAAAACGTAGCAAGTCTAAGTTCAGAGATTTCGAAGGTCCCCTCCAATTTTCAACAAGATCGGATATGCCGTTTGCCCGGTAGAGAGCGAACAAACAGACAGAAAAACAAACAAAAAAAACACCCGAGCTAAATTTTTTTGGGGTTGGTGAAATTGAAGTCTTTGCTTCGCTCATCCAAAAAGGAAATACAAATTCAAATAAAATTATCAATTATTTATTACAAATTTTTAGCATCACTTTGTAAAAAAATTTTTTTTTTTTTTTTGAACCGGTTTGAAAAGTTGGAACCGGTTTCCGGGTACCCGTTGTCATCACTAATTTCAATGCTGTATATATGCTGTATTTTAGACCTAAATATCAGCAATCGTCAACTATATAATGAATGAACCTTCATTTTCAGGTTGTTGTTGATATTGCTGATAGCGACACTAGTTCAGTAGAAGAGTTCGAAGATGCATCGGAAACATTCACCGTTGAAGATGATATATTTGTTGATGTTGAAACTAGAAAAATTCAACATCTAAGTAAGAATCAATGTTATTGAGTAATGACTAATTAGACCTACTTAACTTACACTAGGCCTAGAGCTTAGCATGCATTATTTATACTAAAAATAAAGTAACAATGAAATTCAATAATAATAATAATAATAATAATAATAATAATAATAATAATAATAATAATAATAATAATAATAATAATAATAACAACAACAATAATAATAGTCAAACAATATGTTCCAATATGAATTCTGTTGGGGGGGATAATCAAAATTACTGGTTACTAGGGTTATGTACTTGTTCTAATGCTTGCTAGCCAGGCTAAGCACATTGTCTTCTTCTACGCAGGGTTTATTTAAATAGGTAAGATCAAGACCACTTTTAATTCATTTAGAGCTATATTTACAAGAGTTATTAGTGTCTTTATGCACAGTAATCCTTTGAAAATAATTTGTGATTTAAAAAAATGGAGTGGAAGTATTTTAATTAGGGTTGCCGTCGATAATCAAAATATTGATCGATTATCAATATCAGTAATATAATATGATATAATAATGGATTCAAGTATTTTGATGTGATATGATATGTTTATCGATTTAAATACTGACATCGATGTTTCCACGGTTTGCCGTGCTTAAAAATGCTGTGCTGTCGTATCAACGTGCCGATTGGTTGTCGGAGTAGCCAATAGCTGCTCAAGTATAACGTCACGCCCACCGCCGCCAGTGCGCATGCGCTTGCAGCGCGAGACGAAAACATCACCCGATCGCAATCACTCGGTATTCAGTACGGCTCGACGTGTTGTGGCGTGAACTTCTCTACCATCAGTCTGCCCAATTATATTGAATTCGTGATGTTTCTTCCGTCCCAAAGAGGACCTTTGCCATTACTTGTGACGCAGCCTAACAAGATGAGTCAAGTGTGGCAGTTTTTTTTTATTCAAAGAAAGACGACGAGAGATAAGGCTGAGCTGGAATGTCGAGATCTCACTGTCTCTCTCGCTAGACGCGACCTTTGCCGGCACGTACTGTCGGAACATGTAAAAAGTGACACCCCATGTAAGTCAAGAGGTCGTGTTAAAATAAAGGCTGTGTAATTGAAATATAGCCCTCAATTTTATTTTTAAACATTCTAATCCTTAATGATCTCTTGTATTATATTGTAGTATTACAATTTTGTGTTTTTCCTGCTTCCTAGGCTTATTTGGAATTTGATATGATAATCGATTTGGGTCTATCTATGATATCGATATATTTCGATATGATTATCGATTCCACGCCTCCAATTATCGATCACGATTTTCATCGAACGGCAACCCTAATTTTAATAGCTCACCAACTTGACAATATTTTGAACACTGACATTGTTGATGAATTTTTTGTTTACGTTTTTTTCTCCCCACAGTATTCTTTATCAATGGTTTTCCCTTACTTCTATGCTCATTTAAATTGATTTGTTTAGTTTAGTTTGTTTATCCATCTATTGGGGCGGCCTACTCCATGCATTTCTTTCCCCCTTAAGCCACCTCATGTAGGGCCAATGGGCCGGTTATGGAATGGTTGAGAAAATATTTCACTCACAACAACAGCTGTTGTTTTGTTATTATGTCATCGATCTCAATTTTTTTTTACTATCTTACATAGTGTCATAATGCACCACTCTAGCCTCGGGGATATGGGGAGGAGGGGCTAATGCTGGTCAGAACCAGCCATGGGTAGGGGGAGGAAAAGAGGGGTTCTCATGTCGCGGTCGTCTTCGTCTTTGTCATCGTCATCGTCGTCGGGGAGGTCGTCATGGGAAATGGAAGGTGTCCCTGACGACGATTGCCAGAGCTCACCTCTAGTTATGTGGAGTAGTAATATACTCCGCTCTTGCTAGCTGATGTTTGCAAGGTGGTCATTTTTCTCTTGAATTGCCTTTTACGATTATCAGAGGGAAACTGAAATACGGGACAGGGCTTGGCTAAAATGGAAGTGGGGTCTGGGGCACAGCTCCAGGTGCCGGAGGCAAAAATTTTTGGGGGCGAGTTTTTCGGGGAAGGGCTAAAAACGAATTTGAGAGTAAATCTGTGAAAATTTTAAAGCAATATAAAAAATATAATGAACAAAATAGGGAGATAATCAGAAGGAATGTACAGAAAAGTAAGAATCTATTCACTAAGATATGAACAAAAGTTATAGATTGCTTCACTGTTGGGCAGCTTGCACATTCAAAATTTAAATGCAATTGAAACATTTTTATGTTAAGACAGTAGACTCTGATTCAGAACAATAGGTAAGAAATTAAGTAAGACTGGAAGCAAGTAGGTGGTTAGGTAGTTCAAATTAAATTAATTCTGGCTGGTACATGGTGGAGGTACCGGGTCATAAAACTTGATTGCGAGATCTAAAATCGTTAAATGCATTTATGGTGATGGGCATACCTTATCAACCTTATTTGGCCTCAAATCATTAAAATTGGCCTACTCTTTTTTTATACCATATATATTTCAATTTTATTTCCATTTTGTTTTGTAACAAACAATACCGGTATCCAAAATTGGTACATTTAGGCATTAAAACGATTTTCAAGGAATTGAGTGTTTCATTCAAGGATTTCTAAGGATTTTTGATGTGCTGAAATAGGATTTTAATTTTTTCTTGGTGGCAACCCTGCCCTATTGATTTTGAATAGTGTAAGCCAATAAGAAGAGGCCTCACAAGCTGGGAGCATTCTAGAAGATAAATTTCAGTGACTGAATGAAAAACGTTGGAAACAGAACAAAACCTTTGGTAGCTGAATAGGTTATTCAATAGGGCAGAATGGCGTCGTACGTAGTAAACAAGTCAAAACTCGAAAAATAAACAAAACACTTCAGCACCGTAGGTAGGCCTCATTAGAGGTTGTAAGATAAGATCTAACTATCAATATACCTCTGTATTGTAATGTAATTTTATGGATTCCATGGTATAAAATACATTGTAGGGAAAAGTTGGTAAAGTTGCGGCTACTCTGGAATCTGGATGTGACACAAATGTCGACCCTCGCTTTTTTTTGTGTCAGAAAATGAATGTTTCAGGGCTTCCACTGAGGGGACTATGTGACTATTTTGTGACCATTTTTAGCAAGGTGACTTTTGAGTTTTTGGCAACTATTTTTTGCAATATTATATTAGTGAAAAACAATGCAACTATTAGGCATCTTTTTTGCAGCAAAATGAGTAAAAAAATAAAAATCTGATTATTTTTACTTTTAGCACTGTTGTTGCATTGAATATTATTGTCTATGAAAGTGCCAATAGTATTTCAACATTTCCCGTTTTGGAGTTGATTTTTATTTTCGGAGAATTGACGTGCGGATTTCAGACTTAAAAATATAGCTCCTTTCAATTGTGACGTTACGACCACACAGAGCACGGAGAGGATCATTGACCGGAGACAATTCCGCCATCTTTGTCAATATTTGCGTTCGCAACTTTACCGACGCAAGTCTTTGTGCATGAGGGGGTAATACTGTATTGTACCAAACAATTTTCTGTAGAATGCTTGCAACAGGCGAAATTAACTTTTTTCTCATTGTCTTTCTTATTCTTAGTTCCAGATAACATGGAAGACGAAGCTTCAGGCTGTATCCACTTTGCTGAACAATTTGCTAATCGTTACGGCAGCTCTCACCCCGACTTCTTTTTGGGTACGCTCGAGGAAGCGATCAGAGAAGCATGTTCTAAACCTGCCAAAGATGTATGTGCCCAATTACAATAATTGCCAGGGGCATTGAAAAATAAAATAGTGATCATTTTTAACAAAATTTCTCATTGTTAATTGCCAATTTAATCTATTTCTATGTTTTTTACCATTTTGGTTTTTGACATGAACTTTAAAATGAAATAAACATCTTTTATTTCCATTTCACACAATTCCATTTGTGATTTACTAAAGAATCATTCACAATTAGTTCTAAGGCACAAGGTCTAAGGCGTAATATTTTGTATTGCCGAGTATGTGTTTCAATCAGAACGTTCACAACTTGTCCTAATTCGTGAGTCGTAACAAATTGACCAAAATCCTATTCTTACAAGAAAAATCCCCACTCCTGGTTACTTCATTCCACTGCCAGTTCTGAAATTGTTCATAATAAAATACGCATGCGCAATGCAAATTGGCATGGTTCTTGTAAACGCCTCGCATTTTTTACGACTTGGCCTACACCATGTGACTTAGACCTATGCCTTAGAAGTAGTTGTGAATGATGCTTTAGTGTAAATCACGATATGAAATTGTGTTTTTCCGTCTAATTTCATGTACTTTGAGAACATTATTTAATTTGTGGCTTTAAAACTGACATTAATTTTTTTTCACAAATGTCATCACCATTTTTCTTTGCCTCTACCAGTTACACATGGCTTGCTCAGTATAGTATTTGCAATGATGATGTTGTCTTGTTTTTTCCAGCGCCGACTGCTTGCTGTGTATCTACATCACGACTCCAGCGTTCTGACGAACGTGTTCTGTACTCAGCTTCTATGTTTTGAATCTGTTCTCCAAACCCTCGCCGAACACTTTGTTGTTTGGGGCTGGGACCTTACTCTGGAATCAAATAGACTCAAGTATGTACCGTATTGTACCGAATATAGGCCAACCTTTTTATCATTATTTTAGGTCTCAAAATCCCTCCTCGGCCTATATGCGAGCATCAGTATTTTTATGCGCCAATTTCAAACACCCAAGTTACAGCGCCGTGTGACAAGAAAATACGTATAGTTCACTGCTTCTGTCTGGCGCTGCGGCAACAATACGGTAGGCACGGAGGACGCGACAGTATCTCCAGGCCTACTGGCAAGTGAAATGTGATGCAGAACAGTTGACTGGGCAATAAGAACCGGTCCGTGTAGAGATAGCGCTACATCATCTTGGGCTCCGCGTCAATAGGCCGCGGGATAAACAACGTCGGCACAAGCTCCGCAAAAATAGACCGCAGGAATAACGGCGCGTAAAATAAAAGTATTTCGTTAAATATTCCTTTTTTAAAATTTTGATGACGAAAGTTATGGGGTCGGCCTATATTCGGCACAATACGGTAGTTTTAATGTAAATCCTTGTTAATGCAAACTCGGTTAATTTAAACTAGATATGAAGTCCCTATATAGGAGCTTTATGTAAAGAACTTATGTTAAATTTCTTTTTATTCAAATTTCTGGGGTTCAAACTGAGGTTCTTGGGCTTGGACTTTGATTTAAAGGACTACTGTATTATTAAAAAATAATAATATTTAATTACATACTGTTGGCTACTTATTGAGCTAAGAGCGGCAGAACCAATTCCAATTGCAAGACATACCGTAATCAAATCAAAGTGTAAAAATATGTTCCGCAATAAATAATAATATGTGTTTGAATCTTAAATAAGCCAAATACTATAGACTAGACTACTGTATTTATGCGAGTATAGGCCTCAGGTATATTTAGAAGTGTCAAGTTCAAAAAGTTGAGTGTGGCCATTATGTAAAGCCATTTTTCAATTGTATTTACTTGCTTCTCTTTAAAATTTGATTGGTCAGAATCAGAGTGCGCCCATTACTTGATGGTGGCCTATAACCAAGTAAAAACAGTATTATAGCAGCCTATTGGCCCTATTATATGGACAATGGAAACCTTTGTTCTATATTGCAGATTTTTGGGAGCAGTAGCTAGAAATCTAGGCAGTATGGCAGCCATGACCATACGAAATATTGAAGTTGAAAGATTGCCTGCTTTAATAGTTATCATGAAGATGAGATCGGCAACGGAAATCTTCACGGTTGTACATGGTAGGCCTTTGATTACCATATAGTGTTAAGACATGCATTATATTAATTATAAGCCGCGTATGTATTACTGTACGCTATAATGATTTCAGGAAATGTAGGTGTGAATGATCTATTGACAAGTCTGATCCAGTCGGTAGATGTTTTTACTGAACAGCAACGTCTAGAAATTCACGAGGAGAGTGAACGTGCTGCACGGGAGCTAGTGAAACGAGAACAGGATGAAGCTTACCAGGAATCTTTGGAAGCTGACAGGTATGCAAGTTTTTTCTCTGCTTTTCTTGGTGCTACTAGTCAAGTCCACTTTTAAAGATATTTTTTTAACTAACTTCTTGATTTAACAAAGTATCCGTGTTAATAAAAAATGCATGTATTTAGACTATATATAAGTAGGTATATGTAACTCTATAGAGTTGTTAGCAAATACTGTATAATAGGAATAGCTTTGATATTCACTCCACGAATTTACCACAGGCGGAGGTAGCGAATAAAAAACCTGTCGATAGTATGGGCTGGAGCTAGAACCATGGAGTTGGTCTAGCTCAAATGGAACAGCACGTCCACGATCGTGTTTGTTTGTTTGAGCCTATTCGCCATTTTGATTGTTATAACCACTACTAGCATGTTAAACTTTGCTACAATGAACTGTGGTAGGCCCTAGGTTACCTTGGTTACCAAAGTAAACAATCAAAATGTCTGCCAATTTGAAGTGCTAACTTGTACACCGCCGACCACACACCTGCGCCTCCAGTACAACAGTACTATTTATAACTCCATGTAAAACTAAACCAAGCTAAAACCAAGCACTAGTCAGTGTTGCCAGTCATATAATAATTATTATCGTTTGCACTCAACTAGGGATGACATCGATTCCAAGACTATTATGACCTAGGAATCAATTAGGAATCGATTCCCAAGTGCAAAAAAAAGGACTAGTAAGTAGGTACTAGGTAGGGATGGGCAAAAACATTTAATAGCCTAAACGTTTATCCTGTTTCAAAATTGGCGTTTAGCCGCTTAAACGTTTTTAAGCCCTACTGTAAAAAAAATAAAAAATAAAAAATTTAAATTGATGTACGTAGGTAACGACACCGGGTTTACCCGTAAAACCGGTTCCTGAATTGAGGTGTCACATTGTAGGCGGAAGGCTAATGTAAACATGCGCTTTCTCATATCTTTTGTGCTTGGCGGCATTTTTCTTTTGAATTATAATGTCCTTTGTTCATGCCGCCGACTTGTGGCAGTGTGCTGAGTATGCCCCCCACCCCCACCCCCTCCTGCCTAACCACTTGTGCGATCTTCCAGAGATTATACCGCGTAAATAATTACCACAACATCACTTATGTTTTCAATCTGCTAGAAGTCAAAACTTAAAAGCTATCACCCATGGTGATAAACCTTTCCTTATCTTGTTTACTCTCATTCAGGCTCCAGTCCCCCCCCCCCCCCCCACCACCTCCACCCACGCCCCGCGCCAACGCATCGTGAGTCGTGACCTTGACTTGACTGCGACAAGATATAAAGCAGATGCAACGATCAGTGAATGTTATCTTAATGGCCCGCTGCCGTTCCTCTTTCGTGATTATGAAATACTACTTCATCGGCACGTCATAGAACCCCGTCTGGGCCCGGGGTATAGAATTGGCCCAGAGCATGGCTCTGCTAATCGTAAAAGGCGATTCAAGAGAAAAAGTCCACCTTGCAAACATCAGCTTGAAGGAAGGGTAGTATATTACTCCTCGAATCTAGAGGCGAGCTCTGGCAATCGTCGTCGGGATCTTGCCCCCTTCCCTTGACGACCCCCCGGCGACGATGACGAAGACAATGACACCACGAAGGATGACAAAGACAATGACGACCCCGACGTGAGAAACCCCCCTTCCTGCCCTTACCCGTGGCTGGTTCTGACCAGCATGGAATCCTCCTCTCTCCCCCCCCCCCCCCCCCTTAGGCTAGAGTGGTGCATTATGACCTAACGGTTGACGCGTCCTTAATCCAAGTAAACAAAAAAATTGTTTATAGAACAGCATTACGTTCGAGATTACACCCCACACGATTTTTTTGTGTTACTACCCGGGTAACCCGCGGGTAATGTGGACGGGTACCCGGGTCGTAAAAAAGTCGAGTTTCGTCATCCCTAGATTTTAGGTAGGCGTATTCGTAATTTTGTACTGATGACCAACCTTAGCAGCCTGGGGCCCGGCCCATAGCCTGTGTTCGTGTGCGTGTAGGCTCCAAAAGTGATAAACAAAATAAAATTTTGTAAAACAAATAAAACAATTTTTTTACGTTTACACGTGTATTGAAAACTCTACGTTTAAACTCCACATCCCAGTTTAAACATCCCATCCCTAGTACTAGGTACTAAGTAGTAAAGTAAGCTAGTTAAGGATTAGTGATTTTTATTATTCAACATAGTAGTTTGTTATTGACTAGGGGTGTGTGATTAAAGCCGAGCAGAGTATTTAAAAACAGCTTGATATTTGAAAATGTTTACAATTGGAATTTACGTCAACATCTGGTTACCCTCGCGTCCAAATAGAAATTCTCTTCCACTAATTTGACCTCCCTTTCTGCCTGAAGTCTCCGATTATCTTCAACTAATTTCTCCTGCATTTCTCTATCTTTCCTCATTTGTTCGAAGATCTTTAACAGTTTTATTTTATCTTCTTCTTTACTCGCCTCAGCCAACCTAGCGTTTTCTTCATCTATTTTAGCTTGACTTATAATTGCGGCTATTTGTGCCTCTATTTCCGCGAGTCTTATCCTCATCATTCTTATCCGTTCAGTTTCTCTAAGCCTTTCCTGCTTCTGTCTTCTGTCATGCTCCTCATCCCTCTTCCGTTCAGCTTCTTTTCTAAACCTCTCTTGTTCAGCTTCAATTTCCCACCAAGTAGGCCTATCCGTTTCCCTCTTCTCTTCATCTTGTATGTCCCACCTATACGAATATTCTGAAAGACGTCTTCTTGCTTCGCGATATGACATTATGACAGTTAACGCGAATTCTCGACACAAACAAACTACTACTTGTGACACTCTCCTATCTGGCTCTTATCTGCCTCTTCATCGCTGTCAGTGAGTGGAACTTTTGCCTGACTCTTCTCTACTTCTGTCACTCGATTTTCCTCCGTACGTACGATCGTTTCCGCATCTAGATCACTCGTCGCCCCGATTACTAACTTGACTCTTCTCGGCATTTTGTTTATTTATAAAACACACTCTGATATGCAATAACCCCTTCACTAAATTCACCGTAGAGCACAGAAACTCCTCTTTCCCTAGCCTACGCCTAGTTCAACCACGAAAAACGTCGGATCAAAACTGCGTACAACAATGCTAAAGCTCAGTCAACAGAACACTTCTCTCTCAAACTCTGGCGATTAGTAAACATTCAAAAAGCCACCACGTTGGTCGTCAATGTAACAAAACTGGTCCTTCCTTAGATCTTCTTGTTTTTCAAGCTTTTAAAAACCCAAACTTTAATTATCTTGATATTAATGTTATGATTCTGTAGCTCACTTAATGAGTTCCTCATGAGTATAAATCGTTCCAATTTATCGAAGAAATGTTCAAATAAACCTTCATACGGTCAGATAGCACTTTGACAGATGTCTAGGTAATATGTAAACAGCGCCATCTTTATTTTTAGTCGTAATCCAAGCGATCTATTTTTGATCAATATCAATAGCCAATACAGCTTGATTCAAAGTTTCATTATGACGTCACAAATTCTCATCTAAAATGCCATGCGAGCGCAACGATCCACCATTGTTAAAAGTTTTGCAATCTTATTTCCCGACGATATAAAACGAAGCATTTATATTTCTAATGGGGACTTTTAGTTATTTATTATGTTGAATAATGTTCATCAAACAGTTCTACGTATTTTATCACTAGGACCCGTACTCCTGCCAACTCTTTCATAAGATATGATATGTTCTAACTTCCCTTCGGTAGTGACGGTCGATAAAATATCTCTTCTTTCGATATGCCGACTCACTTTCAATCCTGTGGTTTTTATAATTCACTCGCAAATTGAAAGGTAAATGTCGCCCCAACTTTTTAATAAACGATAGAAATAGCTATCAAAGCTATTCTATTCCCGTCACTTGTATAATGATTGCAATATCACTGGTCATAACGCTCTTGACTTAATTGTTAACTCATATCGTTGGCTTCTTAGACGCTCGATCCTCCCGCGTGGCAAAAATCGACGAACTTTTACTAGCTTTTCTTATTATCGGCTGATAAATCACATTGCTTTAGATTTCACTTTTGCACGTTATTTGACCCGTATTTCCTATCTCGATATGGATTTCCTTAGGCTAACGCCACTTGACTTTCAAACTTCTGCTCTGCCGACGCGCGTTTCAACGGCTCACAATTGCTAATCACACGTAACTTGATTCGTTGATAACTCTTACTTATTTTCGTAGGACTCACATTAGCCCTTGTTGACGATGTAACTCTTAATTACCTTCACTTTTAAAATCTCTCCTCCCTAGAGAGAGATTTATCACGTAAAATTCACTGGTTAGGCGAACTCTCCGCGAAACCAAAAACCCACACACCCAACTCGCAATCTGCCTCTCGTAAGACTGAGACTCTTCTCCAAGATGGCTGGTCAACCAGCGTCCAAATGACCAACAAAAAGTCTTCAACCAATCACAACTCAGCAAAAGTGACCCTTGTGGCCGAAATGAGCAAACTCTCATGGCGCCATCCCCAACTGCTCAAACAATCGTCATATCCTACTCAATGAATTTAAATGCCGTAATATAAAATAATAAATCTAGGAAACTAGATTTTTATTTGACAGAGGTAAAACTGAATCGAATCACAAGATTGTTAATGTATTTTAGAATGAAATTTTATTGTGATTCTGAATAAATTATAGCCTAATCCATAAAAACAAAGATATTACATTTATATTAATTTCTCCAACAAAAAGAGTTTGACCACTGGTAGAAGACTCGTTCCAACAACTAATACCAAAAGGACCTAAGTCCACTCGAGGGAAGTCGTACGGTTACAATGCAATTCAAAGTGTAGGTTTTTGTTCAGCTACAATGCATAAGATGGGGAATTCCAGCGCATTTCAAAACGCAATAAATAAAAAACTAGTACCATTAGGCCCAAAGTTTTTTGCTATATTCACAAGCTCAATTTCATCTTGCAGTACCTGCAATCTGAAGGATATCTATCACATGCGCAGTTACCATCGATCGACTTTAATATCCCTTAACAACTTTTTGTTCAGTGTGTAGCACCTGTAGATTTATAATTTTTTACCATACCCTAATTCAGTGACTATTGCCGGAAGATAAGTTATGTGTGTTGCGTGTTGGTCTCAGGGCCAAGGAAGAGGCAAAAAAACATCAAGCCTTAATGGCAAACCAAGAAAGGGAACGGAAAGAGTCACAAAAGCAAGAAATCGAGTCATTAAAGGAGTCATATCGATTAGAGGTGGAAGCAACTCTCCCAGATGAACCAGAAGAAGGTGCCGGTGATGGCATTTCCATAATACGCTTCCGTTTGCCGAAAGGAGAGTTCCTGGTGCGAAGATTCCATGCAGATACATGTCTGCAGGTAAGTAAAGGCCTTTAAGGTGCAATAAAAAGTCAAAAGATGGCAGGGAAGTCTGAACCGGAAGCCGCGGTGAAAATAAATCTGCAATTTTTGCATCGTTGAGACTCGTCATAGACTCATTGTCATCCTCATAGCATTCAAGTGAAATTATTTTGCACCGAAGAACATCCTCATAATCTAGACTAGGAAGCTTCGCAAACGCTTTTTCAGGCGCGTTGTTGGATGAGCGTAATTGGTGCATTGAGCTGCCATGTGTAATGCGGATTTTCTGTTGTTCTGTGAAAAAATCAAAACTAAGTCGGAAGATTTTTTTAAAATTTGTTAAATTTATTGAAAAATTAACTTAAATTTAAATTTTTTTAATTAATCGAAATTTTTAAAAAAATCATAAAATTGCGATTTTCATAAGAAATAATTATTCGATTACGCTCAAATTTCACACAAATATATTAATTCATAAAATTAAGGTTCTGCAAAAAAATCATTACAATAGGATAAAGCATGTAGGTGTTATAAGTAAAAAAAAGTGCTTAAAAAAGAAAAAAAAACGTAAAATTTTGATTTTCATGAGAAATAATTTGTCGATTGCGCTCAAATTTCACACGAATATCTTAATTTATAAAATTTGGGTTCTGTGAAAAAATCATTATAGTTAGGTCATAATCATGAGTTCCGTGACCACTTTTTCGCAAGGATGGTTTGACGATTGATTTGACTACTATGGACCATTTAGAAAAAAATAAGCCCCCATGTCCCTCCCAAAAATCCCGGCAATTTTTACTAGAGGCCAAAATCCAATATGGCTGCCGGGCACACTCTTGAAAAATTAAATTTTGAACCAGAGCAAGTAGAATCAAGTACAAATACATTTTTTTGTTTAAACTGACCACAAGGATTCTGAATATGATATTAGTTTGACGCTACGACGCCATTTTGAACCAGAAATACAAGATGGCCACCGGCGCCACTGTGGAAAATTAAGTATTGAACCAGAGCATCTAGAATCAAGTACAAATACACTTTTTCTTGTAAATAGACCACAAGGATTCAGAATATGACGTTAATTTGACGTTTACGATATCATTTTGACTAATAAATAAAAAATGGCCGACATCCAGTGTAGAAAAAGTTTTATGTTTGTACTTAAGCCAGTTCCCACACAAGGATCTCTTGCTGTAAAGTACCATGATTTTACCATGAGATGGTGTTTCAGTAAATTTTCTATTACAAATGACTCTACAACATAAATATAAACCGAATTTATGAAGTCACAAATTGTCTTTCGTTGAAAATTTACGTTGTTTTACCACTGTAACGTGGTAATTAAGACCAAACTGTGCCCCGGAGAAGTATGATCAGTCTGAATCGAGGCATCCTGCCATACTATATTCGGAATCAGACGATTCCATGTAATACCTGCTTTTCTCAGTAAAATATCCACCTTCAGGTTGCTGTCATCATCATCCTATAGCTCTCTTCCACTGGCCCTAGTGCAGCGCCATGCTGCCATGGTTGGTTGCGTATCAAATATAGGTATGGAAGATGACTTTCTGACTTCTGGGCGATGCTGACAGCTCGCTTCTTTCGTACTGACTTCACTCAGTCTATTACAGGCAACCCCGGCTATGCTGGCCTGTTGTCATTGATACTGCCGATACTGATACGTATGTCGCGGCAGCTGAACGGAATGCTCTGTTTCAAGAGGAAGCAGAAGACAATCTTATGTCGTGTAAGAAATACTGGTAAAATGACGAGATGGCAGATTGTATTGAGCAGCTAACTGCATGGTAGGCTGTGATGCTAACTCAGGCTGCTACGGCAAAAGTAGAAAGTCTGTGTTTGACCGGATGGCAAAAGATTCCTGTGGCCCGACAACAGATCTCGAGGTGCGGAGATAGACTTGACCTTCAGGACGAGGTACTATAGAGAAGTTCTTCCAGTTCACACGACATGTCATATATGGCGACATAAAGAGTACCAACATGACTGAAGCCAATTCAGCAAAGTGGAGAACACTGAAAAGACAAAATCATTTATCCTACTCCCTCCAGATGCAGATAGCCTAGACGCCAACACTTCCTCCGTGCAAACTACTTAGCGTATTTTGTGCGCCACCCTTCCAAGAAGGACCACCTCTCACCACTTGGGCATGGTTGGGAACTTGTGAGTGATCGTTGTCCACCACAGGCGACCTGCTCTCCTAGCTCATCTACCTGCACAAGGGCCAGTTGAAGAGAGCGAGGATGATGACAGCAACCTGTTGGAGGATATTTTACTGAAGAAAATGGGGTATTGCACAGAATCGTCTGATTCTTAATATAATGGCAGGATGCCCCAATTCAGATAGATCACACCTCTCGGGGGCACATTTTTGTCTTAATTACCAAGCCAAAACAGTGTTACAGTGGTAAAATAACGTTAATTTTCAAAGAAAGACAATTTACGACGTCTTAAATTCTGTTTTTATTTACGTTGCGGTCGAGGTTGTCGGTGTCATTTGTAATAGAAAATTTACTAACATACTATCTCATGGTAAAATGATGGTACTTCACAGCAAGAGATCCTTGTGGGAGTACTTGCTTAAGTACAAACGTAAATCGTTTGCTACACTGGCTGTCGGCCATTTTTTATTTATTAGTCAAAATGATATCGTAAACGTCAAATTAACGTCATATTCTGAATCCTTGTGGTCTATTTACAAGAAAAAGTGTATTTATACTTGATTCTAGATGCTCTGGTTCAATACCGGTACTTAATTTTCCACAGTGGCGCCGGTGGCCATCTTGTATTTCTGGTTCAAAATGGCGTCGTAGCGTCAAACTAATATCATATTCAGAATCCTTGTGGTCAGTTTAAACAAAAAAATGTACTTGTACTTGATTCTACTTGCTCTGGTTCAAAATTTAATTTTTCAAGAGTGTGCCCGGCAGCCATATTGGATTTTGGCCTCTAGTAAAAATTGCCGGGATTTTTGGGAGGGACATGGGGGCTTATTTTTTTCTAAATGGTCCATAGTAGTCAAATCAATCGTCAAACCATCCTTGCGAAAAAGTGGTCACGGAAATCATGATTATGACCTAACTATTACAATCGGATAAAGTATGTAGAGCCTAGGTGTTATAAGTCGAAGAATTTTTTTAAAAATAAAAAAAAATCGTAAAATTGCGATTTTAATGTGAAATAATTTTTAGATTGCACTCTAAAACGTGGCAGTTCTAAGTTCAGAGATTTCGAAGGCCTCCAGAAAATTTCATCGCAATTGAAGTATCAGTTTAGCCGGAATCGTGTTAACAAACACACAAAAATACAAACAGAAAAAATAAGAAAAACGAAAAAAAATGTACAATTGCGATTTTCATGAGAAATAATCTTTCGATTGCACTCAAAAACGTGACAGTTCTAAGTCCAGAGATTTTGAAGGCCTCCAAAAAATTTCATAGAAATTGGAGTATCGGTTTAGCTGGAATCGGGTTAACAAACGCACAAAAATAGCAAACAGAAAAAACAAGAAAATGGAAAAAATCGTAAAATTGCAATTTTCATGAGAAATAATTTTTCGATCAATTTTTTGAACCATGCGGTTCTTAGTTCAGAGATTTCAAAGGTCTTCAGAAAATGTCATTGCAATTGGAGTATCGGTTTAGCCGGAATCGTGTTAACGATCACACAAATATACAAAAAAAACAAAACATTCCAGATTTTTTTCTCCAGTGTAGTGAAATGGAATCTTCGCTTTGACCGCTACGCTCATCCAATCAGTAACTTTAGTAATCGTAAACTCCATTTCATCATTATTCATTAATCACTATTAGATTGTAGAGATTACGCTAAGTAGCGTATACTTCGTATTGCATCCACCCTGTACGACTACTACCGGCAGACTTTCAATCTCACAGACCACATTTGAATCTAATACCTCACTCTCCACATAATATGTTGTTCTACCATAATCACTAATATTTGTGGGAAACTACTAGACACAATCATCTTTCCCTCTAACACTTTGTTTGAAAGTCTTAGAAAAAAGTGACTTGCTGAACCAGGTTATTCTGAGATTCACAAGAAGTGTTGTTCGTGTCTTTTCACTAAGTATGCATCAGTTAAGCACACACCCACTATCCAAAATAACTACAAGTCCTAAATCACCAGAACTGAAACTCACTATTTAATCTGACAATTTCATGACGATATTCACAGTATTTTTGTGTGGATAAGGACAGATTTATAAATTTTCTCTGGAAAGTGTAAAGGGGTAACAAAAACTACAAACAAATATGGACATAACTTTGCACAGTTAAGCCTAGGTGCATGAACATGAACATAAAATCTCAGCCAGGGTCTCATTGCGAAGTTTCGGGTCTGCGCGGCTGCACGGGTAAACTAATACTGCCTGCTGATAAACCTATATTTTCAGCATAAACTTTGTTAAAATAAATGTCTGTAATTTTCTGTCAGTCCATAGAAAAATTAAATCTTCACAAACAACCCAGTCTGGGCATGTGCCATTTAATAAAAAAAATTAGCCCTGCTCATCATTGTACTTCTCCCTAATTCATAAAAAATAGCTTACTAATAAAATACTGTCTTCATACATTGTACCCTATTATCTTCTTTTATTATATCAACTAATGCAAAATCAAAATGTGAATTAAATACATGTCTGGCAAATGCGCCTTTTGAAATATCTAGAATTTCCAGAGTCGAAAAAACACGTTTTAAAAAGCATGATGCAAAATAGCTCTGCGGGCAATTCTGGGGTCCTTCCAATTTTTAAAAGTTGAACCGCCTCCATTTTTGGGGCAAGAACAATGCCAGGTTGTATTTACTTAAACTATTATTAATTTAATGTTAAATAAATAAATTCGTATTTAGAGTCTACCCACTCAGTCATATACATATTATACATTATACTACAGGGTTGGCTTGGTCGCTTTGATTTAAAGTCCTCCACTGAAAATCAGTTATATAACTGAGTGGATAGACTCTAAATACAATTTATTTATTTATAACTGATTTTCAGTGGGGGACTAAAAAGTTTAAACCAAAGTGACTAAGCCAACCCTGTAGGCCCCAACGCAATCGACGAGTGAGCAATAATAACTAACCAAGTCGTTATTTTTTTAATAGGAAATATAGCAATCAGTGATATGGACAGTGCGAACACCCTGCGGATCAACGCCAGAATCAACAAGGCCTATTCGATATAATGGTTTATGGCACTAACATAATCTTTTCTTTCCCTTAGGTGTTATTAAATTACCTCGTTGTACAGGGATATCCTCAAGACGAATTTAAGGTCATCTCTAGTTGGCCTCGGAGAGACGTAAGTTATCTGAAAATTATTTCTCCCAAACAATTGTGTTTGTTGAAATTAATTCAATTCCAAAGCTGTTAAATGGCATACCTACATGATTGATTACCTAACATTTAAGTTGGGTAGGTACCTTACATTGCATATTTATAAATCCAGCAAAAGAAAGTTACCTTTTCATGTGTAGTGTAGGCCTATTCATTGGTGGCCAATGGCCCAATATGTATTGTAGGCCTTTTGTATTTTATTAGTTGCCTATTGATTGTTTACATAACTACTATTACCGAACTGATGTAGGCCTACAATATGTTAAATACTTTACTACTGTGTACTAAACCACTTTTCAAACCACATCAATAAAATAGAAAACTAAAACAAATAGAAACATAGGATGAATAATTGTTGCTTGATTTTTTTATATATGCCTAATGGATATACTCAATACACTGTATGACAAATTTAATTGAAAACTGTTGTTTATTTTCAGCTAACTGCAGTGGATCCAAATCTAACATTGCAAGAACTAAAATTGTATCCTCAAGAAACTGTGATTCTAGAAGAACGGTGAAGTTTAATCATATACGTAGGTTTAACATGAAATGGGCTTTATTTTGAATTTGTTTTTTATTCAGTACATATGCCTACACCATAAAAGTATGATCGCAGAGCTGTAAACCCTTTCATTGATATCATAGAAACAATTTACAGGAATAAATTTATTGTGATTTAGCTGCCCAGCAGTATAATTGGACCTACCTACCTACTTGTTATGTAATCAAATGTTTCATGATAAAATTATCATTCATCAATCATCATCATAGAGTTGTTTGCTAAACGTATGTCCAAATAATATCACTGTGTTTTAATCTGGCTGTGGATGAATTTACATACCTACATATTATATTGAATTACAGTACTTTTTGACCGTGCTCGTGCTAGTAATTTACTAATTTGCCTCATCTATAAAATATGTATTTAAAAAAAACAAGTTAGCTGAACTAAGTTACCTAGGCTTCTAATTTTAAGTACTGTAGGGCCTAATTGTATATTATAGAAAACAATTGAAAGAATTACCTTTACTACATGCACACTAATGTCTTAATCAATTTTGCATTATGTTGCTGGCATTTTCTAGAGTAGGAACAATGGGTATCAGATAAGACATTGTTATTGATAATTTTGTCATAAACCTACTAAACACGACTTCCGTGTGTTGACTTCCGGTTGTTTTGTGTTAAATTGAATAGTGTCGATTGGTCTTGCTGTATCGAGGGAGATACAGCCTCGCTGTCAATTTATAGATGAACATACAATAATTAGACAAATACAAACAGAAATTTCTTTATCATCTTATGAAATTTCTATTCTTTAACTCAATATTTTTCTCCTTGCATTTTCTTGTAATCTCATCATACTTGTAGTAGTAGACCTTAAAAATTTTAAAATCACAAAATTGATTTTCATTATAGGTATATTTAATTTAATATCTATGCAAATGTTCGTATGTAGTATTAGTAAAATGGTTTTTATACTTTGTGTTGATAGTATTTGCTATTTATGTTGAATTTTCTAATTAAAAAAAATATGTACATACAGGTACAATACCTAGGTATTAATGTTCTCCTCGAACTTCTGCCCCACCCCAAGAAATGGTATATACTATGTTAAACCTTAAACCTTCACAAACAGAATGTGTTAGTAATTACTTCAGTACCATACCAGCAAGACCAGTATCATACCTCGATTGTAATACACACAAAAATGCAAAAAAGCGGCCACGCCCAAAACAGGGAATATAAAAATTGCTCAAATGTTGAGTCATTTTTATATTCCCCGATTTGGTCTTACTGTTTTTTTTTGTAACTTTTTGCATTTTTATGTATTACCCTACTGTATCAACACTTTTTAAACAACGTGGTATAGATCCGCTAAAGCGCACCTATCTTATGCTATGGCATTAAAAATTAAATATAGCAATGGTAATACAATATTAAAAAAGGTGTTGTGCCCATTGTTGGCAGTAAGATCATCTTCACACTCTTTAGGGAAGGCCAGCTTAAAAATTTTGATTTTATAGTTTATAAACAAAATTGAACGTGACTCTTCTGGGTAACATGTGTAAGATACTGAAGGGTACCTGAGGTATCGTTATCCAAAGTTTTTATTCTATTTTATAATTTTAGTATTGATTTTCTAAATTCTTTGTTTTGACATCCAAATTATTTTCTATATTTAATAACAAAAGAAACAACTGATGTCAAAGAAGTTGGATAGGATAGACCTAGGGGGTATATTAGTATCCATGTTAGTATCTACTAGGAAAACGCTTAAGTCCCGCCGCGTTGATGAATGAGCGTATTTTTTTTTAACGAAAAATGCGTAAAATTGCGATTTTTTTAATAGATAATTTTTTTTCGATTACGCTCAAATTTCACACGAATATATTAATTCATAAAATTAAGGTTCTGTGTAAAAATCATTACAATCGGATAGCATGCAGGTTTAAGTCGAAGAATTTTTTTAAAAAATCGAAAAATTGCGATTTTCATGAGAAATAATTTTTTGATCGATTTTTCCCTCCGTGCAGTTCTTCGTTCAGAGATTTCATAGACCTCCATAAAATTTCATCGCAATTGGAGTATTGGTTTAGCCGGAATCGTGTTCACAGACACACAAAAATACAAAAAAAAAAAAAAACATTCCGGATTTTTTTCTCCAGTGTAGTGAAATGGAATCTTCGCTTCGCTCGCTACGCTCATCCAATCAATGACGTAATATAAGCTAAGCGCTAGACACACAGTATGGCCGTGGGGAGCGTGGATGTTGGAGCCATCATGATCAGGGAAAAACCAACCGCCATCTAAATGTATTGTACCTTTAAATTTAGCAGCCTTTGTGTTAACAAGCGGTGTAAAACCAAAACCACAAGATGGCGATTTCTCGGTATTATTTAAGAAAAACAGTTTTTCTTCCGCAAATCCCTCAGTTACTTCAATTTCCGAATAAAGCAATTCAAGTTGGTGGACTATCATACTATTGTTTATCTGCATTAGGCTTTTAGTAATCAAAACTAGTTATTTGTGCGGATGTGTGTCTGAACAAGGTCGTGCAGGTCTAGGGTTGCCTAGAAGAGGCCTAGGGCTTGTCAAACGTGTTATGTTAGCATTGATTGAATGTAGTCCTATAGCCTAATGGAACTTTAGGCCTACACTGTTGTATTATAAATAATTTTCTACATCTGGGCCTAGGCCCGGGACGGTTTCTGATTTGTTTTATGAGAGTTATGACAACTTTTCTCGTTTTACACATAGACGCAAAATTTAAAATGTCCGCCATCTGTTTACGTATTTTCTTATCCCGCGTCGATCAAATAAGCCACTGCATCTTAGTTCATTCAACTAGATGAAGTATCTATATTGCAGTGAAATGATTTTTCCCTGATCATGATGGCTTCTAACGTCCATGCTAGCGCTCGGTTGGAAGGATAGGAGACTGAGCGTCTAGCGCTTTGCTACGCAAAGCTTATGTACGTCATTGGTATCTATGGGCCTAGGCCTACTAGAAAGAAAGGACAAAGAAATTGGAATAAAGAAAAAAGGACGAAGAAGTTGGAATCTAGAAAGAAAAGTCAAAGAAGGTGGATATTGGAAAGAAAGGACGCGGTGATAAGGATCTAGAAGAGAATAAGTATTGCTGGAGAAACTAAAGAGATTGAAAGTACAAAATTGTAAGTGGTGGCCAATTTTAATTTTTCCAAAATTGTATCTTCGGATTTGATATGAGGTTTATTGAGTTTACCTACGGCCCGGAGAGCTTACCCCGGGACACCGTGCCAAATGATCAAACAGTGCTCATTGTTTTCATGCAAGAATTTGGCACGTTGTGTGTGAAGAAGTCGCACGTCCGGTCCACTACAATGACCTACAAGTCAGGACCACGTACCCCTTGGACTGGTGGCAGGAGGCCCCAGAGCAAAGACGACTCTCACGAACGCCACTGGCTATTATTTTGGATAGCTAGGAAGAAAAATGATTGAAGAATCAAGCTTTCGGCATAGGAGAAAAAAAAGGTGTGAAACGGGTCATTTCGCCCCATCACGTATTTACACTTATGTGTAAGTTCGACGTTTCGGAACTGCGGTGGGTTTCATCTTCAGGACGACTGATTGCTGAAAATGTGTTTGCAATAGTACTAGGCCGCTTCGCGAACGCTTTTTCCAGTTGCGTTGATGGATGAGCTTTTTTTGGAATATTTCTGTCCAATGATTACGTTTTTATGTGGAATCTCCTTACTTTTTCTATAGTTAGTTGATATTACTCGTTCATTATACACCTGTAAAAGGCTTATATTAATACCTTTATTTCTATGAATTTTTACCAATTTTTTCATTTTTTCTTTCAAGAGGCACTACATCACCATAATCTTTATGTCAATGTAAAATATGAACGTTGTAGCCCCACCCGTTTGGTCAAAATCGGCCCAAATATCACGAAAATATCGTATTAAAAACCGGAGAAAAAATCGCAAAAGTACGATTTCTATAAGAAATATTTTTTTCAAATGTCTCTAAAATCCTATAACATATATGATTACAGTGATTTTAAACGTTCCCATAAAGTTTCATCAATATTGGAGTAGCCGTTTGCCAAATATCACGAAAATATCGCACTAAAAATCGAAAAAAATCGTAAGTACGATATTTATGAGAAATATTTCTTCGATTGTACCCAAAAACAATACAGCTCTAAGTTCAGAGATTTCGAAGGTCTCCTCCAATTTTCATCAAGATCTCATATGCCGTTTGCCCGGTAGAGAGCGAACAAACACAAAAAAACTAACAAAAACAAAACACCCGAGCTATTTTTCTTGGGGTAACGTAAGTAAGAAGTCTTCGCTTCGCTCATCCAACTATACATTATATTATAATACAATAGTTGTAAAATAACCAACACCTCACCAACATATTATGGTTTTCATACACACATTGTAGACAATTATTGTCAAGTACATATCTATTATAACTAGGAAAACGCTTAAGTCCCGCCGCGTTGATGGATGAGCGTAATTTTTTTAAACGAAAAAAGCGTAAAATTGCGATTTTTTTAATAGATAATTTTTGATTACGCTCAAATTTCACACGAATATATTGATTCATAAAATTAAAGTTCTGTGAAAAAATCATTACAATCGGATAAAGCATGTAGGTTTTATTCGTCGAAGAAATGTTAAAAATTGAAAAAAAATCGTAAAATTGCGATTATCATTAGAAATATTTTTTCGATTGCGCTCAATTTCACCACGAATATTAATTCATTAAATTAGTTCTGTGAAAAAATCATTACAATCGGATAAAGATTAGAGATGTTATAAGTCAAGAATTTTTTTAAAAATCGAAAAAAAAAATCGTAAAATTGCGATTTACATGAGAAATTTTTTTCGATCGATTTTCCCCCGTGCAATTCTTCTTCAGAGATTTCATAAAAAAAAAAATTTCATCGCAATTGGAGTATTGGTTTAGCCGGAATCGTGTTCACAGACACACAAAAATACAAAAAGAAAGAAAAAAAAAACATTCCGGATTTTTTTCTCCAGTGTAGTGAAATGGAATCTTCGCTTCGCTCGCTACGCTCATCCAATAATAATTTATTGAGTTTTACCGCCATTTCCGGGCATCCAATTAAATTCCCTTCTATGAAAGGTGATATCCCGGGAGATGACTGACATGGTGCAAAATTTGGTTTCTCAAAGTTTTTTCTGTTTAGGACCCACAAAAGCCACAGATTTAAGTATTAGCCAGCCAGCCATAAGACACCCACCAACCCTGCTGAGGAAGAAAGTATTTTGAACGATCTGGACGTTTTAATAACTTCCAGACGCATCAATCAGATTGGGATGAAACTTGAAATGGGTCGTCTCAAGCTAAAAGCCCACCGATTAAAGCAAGTTGTATCCCCGTCTGGACCCGGGGTAGAATTGGCCCAGAGCATGGCTCTGCTAATCGTAAAAGGCGATTCAAGAGAAAAAGTCCACCTCGCAAACATCAGCTAGTAAGAGCGGAGTATCTTACTCCCCGAAACTAGAGGCGAGCTCTGGCAATCGTCGTCGGGGACCTAGCCCCCTTCCCTTGACGACCCCCTGGCGACGATGACAATGACACAACGAACGATGACAAAGACGATGACGACTGCGACGTGAGAAACCCCCCTTCCTCCCCCTACCCGTGGCTGGTTCTAACCAGCATGCCCCCCCCCCCCCCCCTAGATTAGAGTGGTGCATTATGACCTAACGGTTGACGCGTCCTTAATCCAATTAAAGCAAGTTGTAGGTTTCTATCTCTTATGGCTTGCTAGGTGCCTGTATATTCTTGGGGTAATTATGCGCTAGTGGAAGTGTCCGCGTAACTTGGCCCGGTGCGCACCTAGATTTTTGGTCTCTGGTCCCTGTTTAGCGGAGATACCGTAGTTCAATTACTTTCCTTGCTCGTATGTTTTTAGTAGGTAACTACAATAATGCTGTCTGTAGTGATATTGTTTATTTAAGAATTTGCCTTAACAACTTTCCTTCATGTGTGTGATTTACAGTTCTAATAGCTTAATACATAACAAATTCTTGATAATGGCCACCACAAACCACTGAATGTTTTAATTAAGGGGTTTAACCCTTTCACTGTTGGTGTGTGAAAAAAACTAAAGAAATATTATGTGTGTTACCCAAAAATGGAAATATAATTTTTTATTTTTATTTTTTTATGCAGACATATTTTTTAAAACTGATCAAAGTATGGGAAAAAAATATTTTCCAAATTCTTGAGAATGTAAAATGGTGGCTATCTTGTTTTTTGTGTGTTTTCTTAGTCTTGTTACACTATCAACTCGTTGACACAACTTGTTGACCAGATGTAGATAGCATGGAAATGTGGTGCTGCTGTCACATACACATACACATACAGTTGGTGTTAACCAACTGTATGTTACTGAAATGATTATAAGGTTTTATGTTTTTATAATAGGATTTTAAATTTATTATCCTAGTACCTCAATGTAAAATGGCAGCAATGCTGTATTTGGGTGAACAAATAAATAAATATGTTGACTCAACATTGACGACCATGGCAATATGTTGACAGCACGTGACATTTTCAGGTAGCCAACAATTCAAGTCTTTGTGCATGTATATCGTGGAAAGGAACCAAGCACGGGGGTTTGGGGCAGAGCCTCCAACATCGCGCGAGCGAAATTTTGAATCAGGTCTTAGATGCGTTGGTGCTTTAGAAAATGATAGTCGGAACAATAACAAATACTTGTTCTTGTACAGTGGAAACTTCATTTGTCATCAATCCATCCTATTATTTTTTGCAATTCTTGCCCGTTTCAGTATCAGAAAAATTAATGTAACAAAAGACTCACTTGTAGGCTGTAACTTTCAGCACCACTGGAAACGCTTATTCAAGTAAATGTATCCTGCGCACATCGAAATGCAGCCGAAACACACTGAAGGGTCGAGGAAAACAATGTACTCATTTCCTATGCTACTGCGAAGAAGAGGAAGTGGAGGGGATGACCGCGAGCTGGGCCATAGAGTGTTGGTGTAAGGGAAGGCTCGAGACAGAATCCTAGTTGTCTCAAAAGTAGTGCATAGCATGGAAAGAGTCCACATCCGCGCAGAAAGGTAACGCGTACATTCGTTGCTTTGCCCGCGTACGTTTGAAAACCCTTTCTCACTTGTAAACAGCGTTTAGAATATTTTTTTTTTTCGTTATTAATTTTTTGAGTAGGGTAGACACTGTCTCAATGCCTACCCCGACGCTTCGCCACTGATGTTGACAAGAAGTTCAACAAGTTCAACTTTTGAGAAATGTTGACCTATGTTGACGACGTTCAACCAATGGCTGAGTGACATTTTGTCACGTGATCATTTCGTTGAGTGTATACTTTTATACTGACGTAATGAGTAGTGAAGAAAGAGATTGTATCGTTGACTATGGAAGTCTTACGATGCTTCACAAAACGCGTACCGTGTGTTGTTGTTGATCCATCCACGGTGTAGGCTATAAAACAAATTTTGTGGGAAGAAAGACTTATTTATGCGAGTAATTTACACTGAAAAGTTATAAAAATCGTACCTGTTACAGATAAGACATAAACAATAATGATGGGGTGAGAAAAAATGGTAAAAGCTTTTTTCCAAAAGAGACTCGAACCGGCGACCCTTCGCGTGGTAGCCGAGCTCGCTCGCCACTCAGCCTGCAGCGAAGTCAAAGTCGGCGCCGCTTAGAGCGGTACTCATTAGCCCGTCGGATACGCACGCAGACTCAAGATGAACATAAAAGCTTCGGGATGGCAATTGCAACATTTTTAACTCTTTTAAAGCGATCTGCCAATACTTTGTTAATGATATTCACAGCTGTATACGGCATGTGTACGCATATTACTATCTATTTAGGTATGAAACAGTTTCGACGTGGCAGTTCTCTCGACGGAATGTTCCAAATGTCCGTCAACAGTTGATGTAGGTGACACACAGAAAGTTGACTTGTCAATGAGTTGAGTCAACAAGTTGATATTGTAACAAGACTTTTAGTAGTGACTAGTTCACTAGAAATTACATTTTAACAAAAGTAACGTTACCATGGCAACGAAAAGTCGCACGAAGCTAGAGCTTTTTTGGCTCATGATAGCGGTTGCACGAAGATTCAGATCAGGTTGAAATTTGGACCATCAACAAATTATATAGCACGTGCTCGCTTATCAACGCGTCCAACTGAGCGTTTTCCTAGTAATATAATATAAAAATAAAAATAAAAATGTATAATAATTCATAGAAAATATGAGGAGGGAGTAACCTTCCTCTGATATTGCATGACTCTAAAACGTGTTTACAGGCGTTCAAAATGTCAAATACGTGTAAAAGCCTCCGGCGGCTGGGGCTTTGCCCCAGACCCCGTCCCTGTTTGACATGACAACCCCCCCCCCCATTGTACATTCCTGGATACATTCCTGGCGGGTGGAGAGGGGTAGCCTCCAGGGACAACACTAGGATTCTTCATCT
Source organism: Sweltsa coloradensis (assembly GCA_024449915.1). Lineage (NCBI taxonomy): Eukaryota > Metazoa > Arthropoda > Insecta > Plecoptera > Chloroperlidae > Sweltsa > Sweltsa coloradensis. The sequence goes on along the minus strand of JAMZAV010000830.1, from coordinate 299,710 downwards.
ATTATACAGGGGAATGAAGAGAGGGCAGAAGCATGATACGTTGTATTTAAAGCGTCTGAATTCATAAATTTTATTATATATGTTCATTATAGCTTTCCTAATTTCATAGCACATTTTCAAGCCAAATACATTTTGAAAAAAAACATAACAATACAAAAGAAAACCAAAACAATCTTTCATGGGCTTAACAGTTAAAACATATATATATGTTTTTGAAGGTTTTCGTGGCCGATATGTATTAATGTAATCGGTTTTTCGGTTTCAATGCCACGTATATTTTCATTGGGCCGACGTTTCGATGAGATTTCACCCATCATCCCATATGCAATCTGAATTTCCTGCTAAAAGATAAACAGGTAATTCCAAAGTTTTTGCTTTTGTTGACTTTTATTGTTTTTTTCTCTCCAGTTTTGTTCTGTATTTAATGTAGTTTTTGTTTTTTAAAGTTGTATTGGCCCTGAGGATGATGAGTGAAATCTCATCGAAACGTCGGCCCAATGAAAATATAGGTGGCATTGAAACCGAAAAACCGATTACATTAATACATATCGGCCACGAAAACCTTCAAAAACAAATAATTCGCCTCTACGGGGAGGACATTTACAAGAAGACAAGACTCTTTGAGAAACTCAGAACGAATCGAGAAAAAACCATATGCAATCTGAATTTCCTGCTAAGAGATAAACAGGTAATTCCAAAGTTTTTGCTTTTGTTGACTTTTATTGTTTTTTCTCTCCAGTTTTGTTCTGTATTTAATGTAGTTTTCGTTTTTTAAAGTTGTATTGGCCCTGAGGATGATGGGTGAAATCTCATCGAATCGTCGGCCCAATGAAAATATACGTGGCATTGAAACCGAAAAACCGATTACATTAATATTATATATATATATATATATGTTTAAACTTGGCTTTATAGTAGGCGACTATGACGCTGTTATTTAGTACTTTAGACAGAAATTAAAAAAGTGACTACCCCGGTGTAGTCACTTTTTTAATTTCTGTCTATAGTACTAACATATATATAATATTAATTGATTATATTAGTATTCATTTTCTTTTTTGAAAGCCATTTTTGTCTGCATTCTAATTAAGAACCATGCCTCCCATTTTCTATGCTGCATGCAGGTCATTCTGGGTAGCGTGCAATTCAGTATCTTGTATAGTGCGGCGCATACTGAAGATATTTGCAGCTCTGTTGTGATTGTCGACCATTAACAAGTTTGCAGGTGGCCGGTTCGTCTGGAATGTTGAAGCGGTGCAGGTGGTGCTGCCAATAAATATATATATAGTATATATATTGTTTAAACTTGGTTTTATAGTAGGCGACTATGACGCTGTTATGTTAGTACTTTTAGACAGAAATTAAAAAAAGTGACTACACCGGGTTTGAACCCGGGACCTTAGCTTACGGGCTATGCTCTTACCAACTGAGCTATGCGGCCACCAATTTAATATTATTAATATTATTAATAAATTAATATAAATATTAATTTGAAGTTATATGTAGGTATACATACAAATTCTTACTTGTATTGAAGAGACTCGTAAGGTTTTTGTGCTGCATTCTAAATCTGTGAACCATGCACTACATATCCAGAATTTTTGCTATTGCTTTTTGTATTGTAAGAATAGCTACAAACTTCTCGGTATGTCGCTGCAAATTCTAGGCCTATTTTGTTAATATGTGTCGACTGCATAAACATGCAAATTATATTTTGCAAGTAGCACTTGATGATGGGATTGTCAGACCTATTTAGACGAGGGAGCGCAGCGACTGAAGCCTTCATCTCAAATGGCACTTATTCTGTTCTGCCTGTGTGTGTGTTTGTGTGTGTGTTTGTGTGTATACGCCAAAAATCAGCCGAATCGCTGAACAGATTGCGCTGAAATTTTAAACAAACATCCGGTACAAGTTTACTGAGAACTGCTATCAAAATGAGCAAAATCTGTTGTGATTAATTAAACCTAAAAGAAATAATAAATTGAAAAATAGGCTGCAAATGTGTACAGCCAGTGACCAAGGTATATCGAAAGTTGCACGCTCAAGGTTCCCCCAAATTTTGCTTGGAGATTGAGTAAACCTTGTCATCTTTACACGTATTTTGTACTGGCTATGTTTGCCATAGTATTGTTTGCATTTCAAAATATGTTCTATACTTTTTGAAATACAACAATCCAGAAATTACAAAAAAAATCCGATTAGGGGGTTGAGCTCAGGTCTCCCACATTCATATAATAAAGGGCACTTTTAGCCTACTAGACTAGGAAAACGCTAAAGTCGTTGTGATACGAGTGAGCGAGTCATGTGTTGAGTACGTAGGAACATTTGCATTCAAGTTAATTGAAATATAAGGTATAAATAAATGATAGGGTTTTGAGTCTCGTTGGTATAAAGGGCGTGTCAACTGTAAGGTCAAATGAACAACTCTAGCAGCTATGATATGCTAGGGAGGAAATACCCGTGCTCTGTCTCTAGATCCAGCCTTATAGGTAGAGGGAGGATAGGGAATGTTACAGGGTACCTACTATAAACACATGGCTCACTCACTCGTCTAACAACGACTTTGACGTTTTCCTAGTATTAGCTATTTATTTTACATGGGTGTGCGAATATTCGTGAATAGTTGTCAATCACTAGTATTTGATTTGAATTTTGATTAGTTAGTATTTGACCGGCACCTCTACCATGGTGGTCCATCGGGCAGCCCTGAGTTTGGCTACACGGATATGAAATTTTACAGCATTTTTTACTTTTATTGCGAGGTCAAGGCTGCAAAACAAACCAAATTTAGGAACAATATTACCATTGAGTTTATAAACTCAATGCTATTACCCAGTCTAAAGGGTTATGTTATCCCAAAAGCCTGGTGGTGAATTGCCAATTGCACCAAATCCTTGAAAATATAATCAAGCCTAGGGGCCTAATGTTCTAAAAACCATCAGCATAGTCTACTATCCTAAATTATCAGAGTAGATTAGAAGAATAATGGTACCTTTTGGCATTCGGGTGATTTTTGGTTCAACAAGGTACTTTCAGGGGTACGGTACTTGTTCATTAACGGGACGGGACCCCCCAGAAAGTGAAAAGTAGGTTAGTGTGGTTGAGGGGGTACCCTTTCAGGAGTAACCAAAAATAAACCATTTGATCCGACCAACACAGCTGCTTCCAAAAATTGAAAAGATTCTGTTCCGTGCTATGTCCTCGTCTAGCAACGCCTTTGGCTAGCTAGCTGGCATTCGGGTGATTTTTAGTTCAACTTCAACAGGTACTTTCAGGAGTCTCCTAACCAAAAGTAAATCATCTGATCCGGCCAATACAGGCTTCTAAAAATTGAAAAGATTCTATTCCGTGCCAATGAGGTTATTTATGTTTATATACACGGGTCATGATTGAATGATCAATATAATGAACTTGGGTGGGAAAAACTAGAGGACAGAAGACCAAATGACAGACTGGGGGAAAAAAATGTATATAGAGTCTCGTCTCCAGGAATAATGAAGGATGGACGCCGGACGGAACTAAATAAATGCTTAAAGAAATACAACAATCCAGAAATTACAAAAAAATCCGATTAGGGGGTTGAACTCAGGTCTCTCACATTCATATAATAAAGGGCGCTACTACTACTACTCTATAATGCAAGGGGAGACAATAGGTACATAGAAGTATATGAAAGGGAAACCTGGAAAACGGATGTAGGGAAGTTCTCCTTCTTAGCAAGGACAGTCGTGGAATGGAATGGGCTGAAGCAACTGCCGAACGGTGAACCTGCTAGCGAGAGTGAAGAGGTTGAGCAGTAAATAGAAAAAGGAATAAGGGAAGAGGAAAGATGGAAGAAGGGGCGACAACTAGGCAAGAATAAGAAGGATGAACCTACCACCGACAAATGGTCAGGAGTAGGAGGAATTACAACAACAACAACAACAACATGTCCTCGTCTAGCAACGACTTTAGTTAGCTATAATTAGCATAAAATGGTGATGTGTCACGCGCTTTTGATACAATGAATGTAACGAGAATAGTTTCAGGGGAATATTAATCTCCATACTAGGAAAACGCTAAAGTCCCGCCGCGTTGATGGATGAGCTTCTTTGTAAGTTTTTAGTTTGCGTAGGACCACTTTTCCTTTGCAAGTGCTTTTTGAATGCATTGTAGGTGATTGTTGTCAAGTTTCTATTGTTACTTGTTAATTGTTATTATAAACCTAAAAAAACTCATATTAAAACCTTTATTCTATGGATTCTGGCAAACTTTTTCAACTTTTTCTTTCAGAAAGCAATACATCACCATTACCTTAATGTCCATGTGAAATATGAACGTTGTAGCCCCACCCGTTTGGTCAGAATTGGCCCAAATGTCACGAAAGTATCGCACTAAAAAAAAAATCGTTTAAGTACGATATTCATGAGAAATATTTCTTCGATGGTACCCAAAAACGGGTAGGCCTACTCTTTCGGTTAAGATCGGCCAACTTTTCACCACTGTTTTTTCTCTCAAAAACGTCGCAAAACCACTGTAAATGATTTATATTTTATATTTCTAGTTGTATGTAATGAAAAAAATGCACTCGCAAGTTTCATTTCATGCTATTTTATAAACAAAAGTAAGTTATAAGTAGCGAGGAGTGACGCGCCTTTAGGCCATCCACTCATGCTGAGAACTGAGCACTGCCACCGAGCCGTACACTCACTGTAATACAAAACACAATAAAAATATCCTAAAAACAAAAAAATACCTTCAAAACCTTTAACGTCGCTATTTTAAACAAAAAAAAACTTCAAAACCTTTAACACCCACAACACAGTTTACAAGTGGTGAAAAGTTGGCCATTCTTAACCGAAAGAGTGCCCAAAAACGTAGTAAGTTCAGAGATTTCGAAGGTCCCCTCAAATTTTCATCAAGATCGCATATGCCGTTTGCCCGGTAGAGAGCGAACAGACAGAAAAAAAGAAAAAAAAAAAACGAGCTAAATTTTTTGGGGGGTCGGTGAAATTGAAGTCTTCGCTTCGCTCATCCAATTATGTACTTATGTATGATTGTATTGTATATCATTAGTACAACGTTGATTAATCATTTTTAAAAAAAAAATATTTAAACTTTCGTGGTGCCAATCATGGTGCCAATGGAGTAACTGGTCCACCGCCACCTCTTCACGAAGTTTTCCCGAACCCGAAACCATAACCTCAAAGTTTAAACGGCCAGTCGCTTGTTCTTGGCTTCATAGCCCTAGATTGGATATCCTAGGCTTTAGGAGGACTAGGCCCTATTCTACCTTTGATTGTGCCTTTATTCTACTATTCTTTATAAGTTGCTAGAGCAAGGCCTACCAGATTAACAATAGGAATAGGCTGCAATTCAAGTTCCTACGTTTGCAACTTGCATCCTACTAGCCTAGGGGCCTAAGCCTAATTATTTTTTGGGGGCCAAGGAGCTGTGCAAAATGTTGATATCCTGTGTAATTTGCAGTGATTTGCTTGTTGCTGCCGACGATGTATCCGTAACCCCTTGTGGACATTTATTTCATTATATTTGCCTTACAACGTGGATGGAAAGGTTAGTATTCACTATAGGCCTACAGCCAACTCTCAACTCTTTTGTAGGTAGGCCTAGGCCTAGGCCCTAGGCCAGGGCTAAGCCCTACACTAAAGCTAGGCCTAGGCTTAGCAGGCTAGGCTAGGCCTAGCTGGCTCACTAAATACAACAATGCTAAGGGCTATGGCCTAGGGTTATCCAGGGGCCTCTAGGCCCCTATGCCCTGGAACTTTTTTTGTTAGGTAGGCTAGCTGTTACACCAAAAACGTGATGATTCTATTTTAGATTTTTGGTGCTGGAATGTAATAAAATAGTACACAATGAGTTGTTCTTGACTTATTTCCATCAATGGTGAGTGTTTATGTTGATTTTAGTTGAAAAATACGGTATTGAAAAGTTGGGTCACACCAACTACACAAGTAGCCTACCGGGAATCGTAGGTTAGGGGAGGGGGGGGGGGGGGGCGCGAAGCGCGTACGTTTTACAATATGTAGGGCTTAAGCGCCTGTCAGACGATCGAGAAAATCGCGCGAGTTTGCTTTTTTTAGGGAGTAACTCTCTGGGAGTAGGCCTGAACTTGTTTACATGGAACTCACCACCTCCCTGTCAGACGGTGAGCCAGCGAGCGCGCTCGCCACGAAAAATGTCCAGCTTGTTCAACTTCCTAGCGAGTAACTGAATAGGATAGACGTTAAATAAATAAATAAATAAATAACACGTGACCAGTGAACACCAATAGGCCTTATTGTTACCTTCACTGTCTGTCGTGTGACAAGGATGGTAGGCCTAGGCTAATAAACTCGGGCGAGCCAACCCGCGCGATTTTCTCGATCGTCTGACAGGCGCTTTAATTGGTAGGCCTATTATATTTCATTTGGTACTTTTTCGGTTAGTGCGGTCTCCAACTTTTAAACACTGTTACTATGCCCCGGTAACAGGGTACGTAATTTGACGGAAATGTTATTTTGTATTAAATTTATGATTTGATTTTCCTTTTTCTAACTGAATATTATTATGTATTACTTGGTTTTTACTTTTTGGCTGCGGAAATTAGTTTCTGGACTTATGAAATTACTTTTAAATTTAGTTTGCTTGAATCGGGTCATTTTGGTACTACCCGGTAGTTCAGTTGGTGCGGTTCAACTTTTCAACAGTTTTTTTTTCAAAGTTAATAAAAACAACTTCAAATGAGAAATAAATGAAGAACTCGTTATTAACGATTTATTTTTACTAATCACTCTGAAAATATACCGTACCGGTACCAATTATTTAAAATAATGAACACAGATTGAACACAAACACTCGCTCATTTCACTGTTATTTGGTCGCCATGTTTGCTATTTAGTTAGGCCTACGTCTTGATTTTACTTACTAGGCCTACCAACATTTTTCACTAAAATACTCCACCTACAAAGTCTTTAACGTCGCTATTTTAAATTTAAATGACTTTCACCACAAAAGGACTTTCGTTTAAAATAGCGACGTTAAAGGTTTTGAAGTTTTTTTTGTTACTATAACAGCAAAAACGAGATGATTCTATTCTGGATTTTTTTATTATGTTCTTGTAAGGTTATTTGCAGTAAACACTACATCTCAGCAGGTAGGCCTAGGCCGCGTCACTCCTCGCTACGTTTTTTCATGTTTTTGTTTGGAAATTGTCGGTAAAAGTGGGTTTCCGCGTGTTTATTTTTAATTTACTAGTGATTTTGCATGGTTTTGAACAACAACAAAAAAAAAATGGTACAAAATTAGCCATTCCGTCATACTACCAAAGATTAGTCATAGGCCTACTACCCTTGTTCCCTATGCCCCAAATGGCTAAATAGTAAATACACTAGATTTATTATCACTTTTTCCTGATTTTTTCACTTATGTTTAACTTTTTTGCAGTGTCTTGACAACATAAAGAAAAGTTGTTTTTTACTGGAAGTTTTAAATAAATAGCGCCATAGGCGAAAATTTTGAAAATCAGATTTTTAGAGTGCATTTGGTGCGTGCACAATGAAATAATAGAATAAAATAATTTTTTTAATTTTTAAAGAATCATGGGGGGGGGGCGATCGCCCCACCGTCCTCCCCCTGTATCCGCCACTGCTTTAGATTATCATGTTTTGGGAGGGAAAGATTGGTACTTTCGAAGAGATGACCCCGATTCCGATTCGGTATTAATAAATACATATTTTCTGGTCCAATAAAGATAAGTGGCACTGTGGACTTTGTCTTGGACCCACACCAAGATGCCATTGAAAAGATGTACTACTATTTTTTTCCCCCCTAAAATCGCAGGAAATCCAAAAAACCGCAGTAACGTATCCATTTGCCCAATCGATGCATGTTTTGTTTTTGTTGGTAGGTAATTTACCAATCTATTGATGTAGTTTTGTTAGGGCTGGGCTATGACATATCATTCAATTATCGATATCACACGAAAAATTTCAAAATATAATATCGATAGGCCTATATCAAAATGTAATTGTTTGTAAAAAAAAAATCAAAAAAAAAATTTCAATTTTTTTTTAGTGTTATTTTTCATAATTTTGGCCAAATAGGGTTGATAAGGTGTCACCATAGACCTATTTACGATCTCACAATCGCGTTTTATGACCCGGCACCTCCAGCAAATGCACCAGCCAGGGTAATTTAATTTAGACTACCTACCCGGCACCTCCACCAAAATTTCGAAATTTAGCATTTTTTGTGTAAATTTCGATATGAAATCAAATATCGATATCGAAATTTTTTCCAATTATCGATATCATATCGAAATATCGATTTTTTTGCCCAGCCCTAGTTTTTGCAATTTAATTTGAAGTGATAGGCGCCTAATTGTATTGATATTTGAATACAAAATACAATTTTTTGGATGAGCGTAGCAAAGATTCTATTTCACTACACTGAAGAAAAAAATCCGGATTTTTTTTATTTTTTATTTTTGTCTGTTTGTCCGCACGATTCCGGCTAAACCGATACTCCAATTGCGATGAAATTTAATGGAGGCTTTCGAAATCTCTGAACTTAAAACTGCCACGTTTTTGAGCGCAATCGAAAAATTATTTCTCATTAAAATCGCAATTTACGATTTTTTTTCGATTTTTGAAAAAATTCTTCGACTTATAACACCTACATGCTTTATCCGATTGTAATGATTTTTTCACAGAACCTTAATTTTATGAATTAATAGGTAAGTATTAAATTTGAGCGCAATCAAGAAATTATTTCTTATAAAAATCACAATTTTACGATTTTTTTCTTTTTTTAACAATTACAATTTAATTTAAAAAAAATAAAAAATTAATGTTAATTTTTTATTTAATTTAATTTAATTTAAAAAAATTAACTAGGCCTAAGGAATGATTTTTCCACAGAACAACAGAAAATCTGCTTAACACATGGCAGCTCAATGCACCAATTACGCTCATCCAACAACGCGGCGGGACTTAAGCGTTTTCCTAGTTTTATACAACAGCCTTAATTTCATGCTTGTGATGCTTTTGAGATTTTCCGTACAATTCTGCGTTGCGACGGAAGGTTTTCTTTAAATGAACACAGAATCTACAGTTTGTATCATAAATTCTTTTTGTGTTAGAATCGCAGCTTAAAATGCTTTGTTTCCAATTACCCTACTTTAGTTTCCTTATGGGTCTATGAGTGGTACCATTGCTGTTTCCATTTATCCCAATAGGCTATCCGGGGTAATTGGAAGCAAATTCGAGTTTTTAAAACTAGGGAAAACGCTAAAGTCCCGCCGCGTTGATGGATGAGCTTTTTAAAGTTTTTTGTTTGCGTGGGATATCTTTACTTTTGCAAGTGCTTTGTTTTGCTACCTAGGCATTGTAAGTGATTGTTGTTAAATTTCTTTTGTTACCTGTCAATTGGTATTATTTACCGTAAAAACTTATATTAAAAGCTTTATTTCTATGGATTCTGGCTAACTTTTTCAACTTTTTCTTTTAAAAGGTACTACATCACCATAACCTTAATGTCCATGTATAATATGAACGTTGAAGGCCCACCCGTTTGGTCAGAATTGGCCCAAATGGCTGATGGCACGAAAATATTGCACTAAAAGTCGAAAAACTTATATTAAAAGATTTATTTTTATAGATTCTGACTAACTTTTCCAACTTTTTTTTTTCAGAAAGCAATACATCACCATAACCTTAATGTCCATGTGAAATATGAACGTTGTAGCCTCACCCGTTTGGTCAGAATTGACCCAAATGGCAACGAAAATATCGCACAAAAAGTCAAAAAACTTATATTAAAAGCTTTTATTTCTATAGATTCTGGCTAACTTTTTCAACTTTTTTCTTTCAGAAAGCAATACATCACCATTACCTTAATGTCCATGTGAAATATGAACGTTGTAGCCCTACCCGTTTGGTCAGAATCGGCCCAAATGTCTCGAAAATATCGCACTAAAAATCGAAAAAAAATCGTAAAAGTGCGATATTCATGAGAAATATTTCTTCGATTGTACCCAAAAACGTGGCACGTCTAAGTTCAGAGATTTCGAAGGTCCCCTTCAATTTTCATCAAGATCGCATATGCCGTTTGCCCGGAATCGTGCGAACAAACAGACAAAAAAAAAAAAAAAAAAAAAAAAAAAAAAAAAAAAACAAAAAAACAAACCGAGCTAAATTTTTTTGGGGGGTGAGTGAAATTGAAGTCTTCGCTTCGCTCATCAAAAAACAATAAAAATACCATAGGGCTACAATATTCTTCCATGAAATTCTTGTTGGTGTCATGATTTAGTTAACATCCCAACTCAATGCACAATTTTGCTCCTTACATTTTTTCTCTCCTATCAATATCCTAGCCTACAAATAAGGTCAAAGTTTAAAAACACTAAAAGTGTTTCCAATGGGTTACCCACATTACCCCTAATAGGCCTACTAGAAGTAATCCATTTATTGTTAGTGTTAGCAAGGTTGATGTTTTGGTGTTTAATTGGAAATGTTGTATTAAAAATCCTTAGAAAATAGAAACACATCATTAAATATTTCAAACTTTTATTAGCGTTGTCGGTTACCATGATTAAGTCCCAATTTATATCACATAAACGTTCACTAGGTAAATATTTGTAGGTACCTGATCAACGCTAAAAATTCTTCTATAAATGATCTTTGTAACAGTACGTTGACACCAGCTGATACTTGAAACGCAATACGTTGTGCAAAATGGTCTGACAAATTGCTTGTGATTACTGAATTACTGATAGTGGAGTGTGTAAAATGATCAGGATCAATCCTCGTAGCCTCATTTATAGTCAAATTTATATTGAAACATTGTATGTAGGTAGGCTACTATATTCTTCGTTTATTGCTTTCACAATGGGAATTTTTTCAATTCCTGGCTATGCCACTACGAGGAAGGCAAAAAAGAAGCATTGGCTTAATGAGTTCAACAAAGAAAACATAATAGGCTACTTTTTGCCATTACATTTAAAATGTCATTACCTACATAAAACTTTTAAAATTTCAACATTTAATAAATCAGATTAATTGCTGGTAAAACGAACGAAAAAAAAAAAAAAAAAAAAAAACTCCAGCTTCAGGGCTAAACTGGTGAAGACAAAACTGAAAAACATACCATTGGCTTAATGAGTTCAACAAAAAAAATATAATACTTTTTGCCATTACATTTAAAATTTCATTAGTCCTGCAACTGTACATCCTCTTCGCTATTATAAATGATCGAAGCCTGAAAAACAGCCTTCCACGTTGCGTGCCAAAAAATCACAAAAACAATTGAATAAACAATTCTAATCGAAAGATTCCAAAAATTACTAGGAGATGAGTTACATAATTAAAATGATCACGCTTCTTAAACACACGAAGATAAAATATTGAGAAAATAACTGCTAACTAAGGCAAAATCACTTACCACTAAAATTATAAAGTCCTACCAAAATATGAACTGGATGCTATAAATGATAAAGGTCCCTAGTCAGTTCATACACCCCTACGTACTCACCACAAACCCCACCAAAATTGAGAAGTCGGCACAGCCAACGAAGTAACCACTCCACTGAAAGACAACTTAATAATAAAGCTAGAGTTAATAATGAATCAGCTCTCAAAATCAGCAATTAATCAATCCAATCAGGGCTATATTGTTATCTTTTAAATGACATTCTTCAGGTGAAGAGAAATACATTAAGTAAACCCTACCTATCTCAGTACTGAACGCTAATTTATCGAATACAAATATATTTAGAACCTTATGATCACAGGGATCGAAATAGCTTTCATTTAGAGGGACCAAACCATTTGCCTACATTTTGGCTTTTTAGAAATCTTGTGCAATACTCATCGCATGTGAAGTGCACCCTCCTCTCACTCGCCACTGACTGCAGTTAAGATCCGCTGTGCTCTGAAGTTAATCACAGCAAACTCAATCCCACAAACATCAAGTTCAGACGATCACTTGACCATAAGTTCCATACCAACAGCAGATGTTCTGACGATAACTCGGCGGGAAGATCAACCACACGCTGATTCTCGAAGTTCCGATGTATTTATGCTTGCTTTATTTTGTCAATCAAAATCTAGTTCATCAGATGCCTTCGCAGTATATTCGATTTATAATCCCACTCGGAAGGAAATTCGGTCAGCAAATAATACTCTCGTAATAGTATTTCCTTTTGACAGTTAGTATTATGTCAACACCGCCATCTTTACGTTTTTTATTCATCACGTAACTTCATTGATAAGATGCAGCCAATCAGAACGCGGCAAGCTATTAGTCAATCACAACTCAACCTTCGCTTGTTCAACAATGCGGTAGAACAGTCGACTTCCCTAATCGGCTATCAAAATTCGCCATCTTGAAAACTCCAAATAAACCCAACCATTTCTGTTATTTAAATCACTGCTACAAATTAAAGAGGGGACTTCTTTGGCTTTTATCTAGCTAAATAGATTCATCAATCATTGGCACATCTCATATCGCTGGGCCCAATCTCTCCAGTGGCGAAGCGTGGTCTTGAAGTTAGGGTAGACAAAAATAATACTAGAGCAAATATGATATAAATTTTAATCTTTGATAATATTGTTTTTAATATTTCGTAATATAATCAAAAACGTTAGGGGTGGGGGGGCAGTAGAGGGACAATGCATGATATGACTATGCCTAACTCATTCAGTCCGAGTGGAAAGACGGGCGTAAAGTTAAACTTTTGTAATGTGATTTTAAATTCGCTATTTCCGCAGCGCGATTTCTTAGTAAAATATCAATAGTGTACATTTTGGTAACAGTATCAAATTATTTGTGCCATGGACATAACATATCATAATTTCCCTTATCAAACGACCGGTCAACTCGATGATTTGTGGATCACTTTCTTAAAATTGCGAGCACATGGCATGAATAGAATAGCACGTGTCTAACATTTTACGCGGGCGAGAGGGAGGGAAACCAACCCAACCCCACCCCAACACCCTCCGTCCATCACCAACGGCCAACCCTCAAGTGTCTTGAACCACGGAGACATGACTCCTACTTCCCCTTCAGTTTCTTGGAAAAACGACAAAAATAGAGCTCTGAGCATGCGCAGGCTTGAAATGTCTCTGCCTGTGTCTCCCGAATGTCAGTCAAATCATAACCCCAAATCCAAATCCAAATCCATTCAAACTTCTGAGGGACAAGAAGACCGACTTGTATTAGAAAATAAATTATGACATTCTATACTACTAGGGCATACAAGTAATTTTTGTACAGGGTAGACATTGTCTCATTGTCTCATAGGACGCTTCACCACTGAATCTCTCCGATAAATACTCGCAACGTTGTACATTCACAAACTCCAATTTCAAACTCGTCGTTTCTTGCCGCTTGCTAGGCTTAATGCTATCACTTCCTATTACGCTCAACTTTGCGTTCTATTTCTCAAAAGTGAACTTTAATATTGCCCTCAACTATTAATTCTTTATATTGCATTTGCTATTCATGGAGCTTTACCTTTAACTTACTTTAACTGCTTTTCAATATCTCCAAGTCTTGTAGACGTAATCTTTATCATCGGCGTAAGCGGCTAACATAAACTCTTTTCTTCCGTCGGTTTTACTTCCGATAACTTTTAATACTCGCAGGCACAAATACTCCTCTTCGCTATGGCACTGATGCACGGATACAACTTCACTATTTGTCGACTTTTAACACGGGATTCGTATTCCCCAAATGATTTTCACACCGAACCATGGCCTTTAAGCCCCGTAGTCACACAACCTCGCTGAACCTCCACACTTCTCACACTCCCGATAATTTCCAAACATGGCTTCCAACCAACAATTCAGATTTCATAAAACTGATAACAACCAATCAAAATGCAGCAAAAGTTGGAATTGGACAGCAGCGGTTAGCCGAGCTCGTTTAAACCGGTTCCCACTCGAACCGTTAGCAGATCGGGCGTGTCATGGTAAGTGGTGACGTTACCTGAAACTCACGATACCCTGGTAGGCAGATGGAGTTCGAGCTATGACGGCTTCGTTCTCACTTGACGTCTCTCGCAGTCCGGGTTAGTGAGGAACCTATATGACTGTCAAAGTTCACACCGTCTGCGATGGGACGTTAAGCCGTGTCCCTGTACTTCGACAGAGTAGGCCTACGTGACCGTCCACACGGTTTCCCTCCTCCTTCTGTCATATTTCCATCCATCTTCACCAACATTCCGATTAGCCAAAGTCATATATAGACGTTAACAATATCAATCAATCAATCAATCGGAAAGTTGGGTAATTCCAGTCCCCCTGCAAGGCGGTAGGATATTTCATCCAAAACTGTCAGTAGGGCTAAAGCCTTTGATCTTGATATGAATATTTGTTACCCAATTAATATTGTTATTTAGTTTTTCACATATTATGTATTGTTAATTTTTAGGCAAATCACATGATTCTTATTATCTACTTGAATGAAATTTTATAATGTTTCTGTTTTTCTTAATGCTCACTGTAATGTTACTACCGGTACTAATTTTACTAATTAAAAACAATCAAAATCGAATTAATTAGCAATTACTAAAAATCGATCAAATTCAAAATTAGGTCATAACCAAATAAAGTCCCACGTTCGGATCGCCAAATGTAAAGTTAGGTACTACTAATTTATCCAATTAATTAAAATCAAAATAGATAAATAAAAGTAATTAATTTATTCAAAATACAAATTTTCAATCAAAATTAAGGATTCATGAAATCAAAGCTATCAGAAGTACTGGTCCAGGAGGCCAAGTCTTGAAACATGCGACTCAAGTCGCAATGCGTGTCAAGTCACTACTTCCAAATCGCATGCGACTCGACTTCACGTCATGTACGTAGTCTTGAATTTAGATGTGCGACTCATTTCGCTTGCGAGATGAAATTCTTCCTTGCGAATGCTTTTTTGCGTTTGGAAACTCCGCCCACTTTCGCTCTATGACTGACCAATGAGAAAGCTTGTTACAAAGTGCAACTTTCGACTTTCGACTTTTGAATCGATGTTGTGAAGTATATCGATGTCATAATCGATTGTGACGAACTATCGATGCTATAATCGATTCGCACATTCAATCAACTGTTAAAACACACTAGGAGTACTAGGCTAGGCTTACATATAAATAAATAAATAAATAAATAAATAAATTGTATTTAGAGTCTACCCACTCAGTTATATAACTGATTTTCAGTGGGGGACAGTAAATCAAAGCGACCAAGCCAACCCTGTAGGCCCCGATGCAAATTATTTCACTTAGATTATTGTTATTATCAAATAGCCTAAAGGCAGTCGTACTCTCTATTTAATTAATCATATTTTTATATTGTTTGTTTCATTTATTATTATTCAATGATCATCACAATACGTACAATCATTAGGAATATTAGCCCTTAAACACAGAATTGTGTTTGATATCCCTAAATAGTAAATATAATAAAGTTGATATTAAAGAAGGTTATTAAAATTATTTATGTAGCAAGTTTAAAAAAAATAGATAATCAAAAACTATATAAAAACTCGACGATTTAACACAATAATAGACCACAATAGACCGACAATACAAACATTCAAACAACTAACATTATATGCCTAACTTATAACATTACGTAGGCCTACATCAAAATATTAAAGTTCACCATTATAAAAACATACAGCATTTGAATTGAAAAAAATTATAATTTGAAGCTGATAATTTTTAATTGAAAGTGTGAACTTTATTTACTTTACTTTTTTCTTGCAATCCAGTGCTTTCACGTTGAGCTGAGCCTTCACTTTTATTTTATATTTGCGTTAAGTTTTCTAGGGCTATAGGCTATAGCCTACCTAAAATACCAAAACAAATTGCAAAGAAAGATTAAAATAAAGGTAATTTTCATTGAAAAGTTATAAAAATTGTTTCTGTCACAGATAACAAGTGAACAATAATTATGCGACGAGTAAAAAAAAGTAAAAAAGTTTTCGCAGTCGGGATTTGAACCGGCGACCCCTAGCGTTCAAACCAAGCGCTCTAACCACTCGGCCAAGGGGACCACCATGATCCGGTCTATAGCGCCTCTTATGCTGATGTCCGCTAACTCGCGACGAGCGTAAATAATTTGTCATGACAATTAGAACACTTTAAATACTTTTTAAGCCTTCTGCCAACATTTCTAGAGTGTAATTTACGTCTTTATACAGAGGGTGTGCATTATAACTATTTATTTAGTCATTAAAAACTTTCGATGTGGCAGTCAAGACGCAAATAAATCTCTACACGCAAGGTAAAACCTCGTGATTTGAAACGTAAAGAAACTTGCGAGACAAGTCGCAAGCTGTTTCGCAAGTTTGTCTCAAGACTACCGATTTGATGGTTTTGAGCGACTTGTCGGAAATTTGCGACTCAAAACGGGAGGTGAGTTGAAACGCAAGTTTCAAGACTTGGCCTCCAGAGTTAATACATCCAGTATGCAAAACAAGGACAAAATTACAACAATAGCCAAAATCAACATTCACAAACAAAACACAAACCTGCTTCTCTACTGCGCCCTGCCCTCAGCTTCTCAGTTGGTCTGTCACGAGATGTCCAATGCAGAATAATAAAATTAAAGAACTTATAGGCCTAGTGAATAGGATCAATGGTTTTGCTATGTATACTCAAATTATTTTAACTTCAATCAATATCCATTGATAGTTGTGTTATATTGTAAAGTACCGGTATTCACATTACACGTTCATAAAGAACTTGCACTTTACCACAGGACATAATAAACAGGCTTCTACCACTTCTACCTACCTATACAGATCTGAATTGATTTGTTACCCCTGTGGGTATTCTTTTTTCCTTAATTAATGAAAACATAAAAACCCATCAAAATATTACTTTTTAATTAATCTTGCCAAAATAATTAGCGGCAATTAACTTAAGTGTTAGTACTCATCACTCATTATTAATCCAATTTGTCAGGAGAGACTGTTCGTTGTTTTATGTTAACACTGGATGTGGGAATTTCGTCGTCTTGAGGTGGAACGAAAATTGGGAACGCACTTATTAATTAAACGAGGGAGCGGAGCGACCGAGTGTCTCCATTCAACTCGAACGGCTCTCATTCGTGATTCTGTCTGTCTGTCTGTCTGTCTGTACGTCGAAAATCAGCCGAACCGCTGAACAGATCGGGCTGAAATTTTAAACAGACATCCGGTACGAGTTTACTGAGAACTGCTAACAAAATCTGCTATATCCATTGCGATTTAATCCTACAATAAATAAAAATGTGATTTTTTAAAATATTGATAGCATTTGTTTAGCAGCAGCTATCGGGACGAGATCTACCTGGCTGACATGGCCCAGTGGTAAGCATTTAGCCTATCGCACGGAGGGTTGGGGTTCGATACCCGTTAGCTCGAACTTTTTTATATTTTTACACCCACATATTATTTTTTAGGGGTGTTAAATGGGAAATAAAACTTAGGTGATTTTGTTTTTTCTTGGAAATTTGTTAATGTTTCACGCTTATACATTTTGAGCACGATTCGCATTTCAAATGTTCGATTTAAATAACTAGGGAAACGCCAAAGTTGTTGTTAATTAAACGAGTGAGTGAGCCATGTGTTTAGTACCCGGTATCATTTCTCATACTGGGCAAGATCCTTAGGTATAGGGGGTGAATTGGGATGTTCCCGGGTACTCAACACTTGGCTCACTCACTCACTCGTTTAACAACGACTTTGGCGTTTCCCTAGTTTGTGTGTTGCACATTAATTAGAACAAACTAGAAGATCAAACACTTGTGGACTCCTTTCTGTCAGCCATGTTTGACGGAACTCGTCTGCATCTTGGGGCACGCCCACACGGTTGTTGCCCTCTGGTATGACTCCACCATACTCCGTGGTATATGTGCATGGTCACTTGCGTCTTGTTATGTTGCAGATTTAGAATGTCCGTTTTATCGCGAGATATTAATGTTATTGACTTAGCGGAACCATGTCATACGCTTTCGTCCTAAAGAAATCCCGTCGCGAATCACATCCGTGTGATTGCAATTCGCACTTCTTTTTATAACACGCACCGTCCGCGACGTTCCGGCGCAAGAGAACCCTACGACTGCCTTGTTGCTGGGTCCGCTCTCGCAGATTTCAAAACACCTACCGTCGGGTCACTAAGAAGATCAACCCTTATAAACCGGTTCTCGGTTGTTCTCGGTTGCTTTTTTGTCTTCAACCCCTTAGGTTTTGAGTCAGCTGTGACTGCTCTTAGATTTGTCACACATCCTTCCAGAACGTTCGATGTGTCGAGGCCCACGTCAACCCCTGAGGCACGTTTTCCTTCTCGGTCATTCTTCCACTTATTTCATTCGTTCAGGCGTCCCTAATCTCAATGATAAACTTGTACTTTCCGTTACTTGGTTAATTACTCTAAAGTGTTTGTACATTTCTTTATCAACTACTCGTCATTTTACTTAACTTGCACGAGTACATATTTTGAGTTACTTCTCAAGTCTCTATGCCCTGTTTAGGCAAAGTTATTCACTTCATTGCTTCATATGCAAATACCACTAATTACTGAGAATAATATTGAAATTTGATCATACCAATATGATCCTTGTGGCCAATCACACCACCTTGGCTAGTTATTAGCCTCTTCACATCCTTAATTACCAGAGTAATTAGTTAAAACACATTAATTACATATTAATCAGCTTGATTAATCTCTGAATTTACATATTTAGATAGCAGGGGAAAATTGTGCTACACCACACTGGATTATTTATATTTAATAATAATCAAACACCCGGTTCCAACATAAGTCAGGTCGGGGGGTGACGTATCACCAATTTCTCGGGCTGTGGACTTTCAGTGTTTGCTAGCCAGGCTCAACACCTCCTCATCTACTTCGATGTCTTCTATGACAGGCATTTCTACCAGTTCTCTCCATTTCTTTCTATCCTCCCAGAGTCTTTCTTCATTAATTCTTTCCCATGATTTTCCTCTTTCTTCAATGTTCCATTTTATTTGGTCCCTCCATCTATCTCTTGGGCGTCCAACTCTTCTTACTCCCCCCCATGTGTGTTCAAATTCTCTTCTTGGTATTCTATCTTGTTTCATTCTTCGTACGTGCCCATACCATCGAAGTCTTTCTTTTCCTATTTTATTTCGTAAACTTTCCACTCCTAGTTTGTTTCTTATTGTTTTGCTCCGTACCTTGTCTATTTTTGTTAAGGCTACAGAACTTCTTAAAAATTTCATCTCTGCTGCTTGTAATCTGCTGTCTTATATTATTAAATTAATATTGCAAAAAATTGTAGCTGTTCGTCTCAATGAAGTTCGTCTCAATGAAACTAGGCTCATTTATGAATGCCGATTAGATTACTATTTGGCTGGGATTCAATGATCGATTATGATGTTTTGAATCGATTGATGTACCGTACTTCGATTAACCAAATGGACCTAAGTCCACCTACAAGAGAGGCTGTCCGGTTTCAGTCCTACATAAAAATGGTGCTAGATCAACATCCAATGAATCAGATTTAATTGCTGTTAAAATACATCCAATCCATTCTAGGGTCACAAAAATAAAAATAAATCCTTGTGGGGCTAAACTAGGGAAAACAAAAAAGAATAACAAACCATTGGCTTTATGAGTTCAACAAAGAAAACATAATACTTTCAGCCATTATTAGTTAGGCCTACATTTTTTTTTTTTTTTATATACAAATTTATTTATTGTCATAGAACATAGAACATACATGACTCATACAACATAGCAAAATTGTAAAAATAAATAATTAATGTTACATAGGCCTACAGAAATAAATCTAACAAGAATATAATCAAAAAACCCACAAAGCCTGAAAAAGGCTTAACTGTGGGGTAAAGACAATTTATAAATTATTTAAGATGGTGACAATACAGAGAACAGAACATATAGGCCTAACCAAAATAAACATGAAAAACATGTAGGGCTATGTATAAATACTATGGTTGCATGACATATTCAGTTAATTTGTGAAATCCAAAAAATTACAGAAAAAGAACAAAGAGCTTAGAAAAATAAATAAATAAATCGGAAAACATTGTCAATGTCTTTGCATAAAACGGGCTATCAACATCCAATAAATCAGATTAATTTTTGGTCAAACGCACCAAATCCATTTTAAGGTCAACAAAATAATAAAAATCCCTGCGGGCTAAACTGGGGGGCATGCCCCCAGACCCCCTTGTTGCCCACAAAAGTATGGGGTGAGTAGGGGGAGGCCTACAGTGAAATATTGTAGGCACTGATTACTATAAGTAGCTCGCCACGCCACTGCGTACTACTCACTGGCGCATCCAGGGGGGCTTGAGCCCAGGCCCCCCGAAATCCCAGCTTTAACATCATATTCTGCAAATCTTTTTGGTTCACACAAAAAATTAAATTCATCTATTGATTTCTCTTTTTTGTTCAGCAAAGCCCCATGACATAAGGGTTGCCGTTTAATAATTGACATTTCGATCGATACGATTATTTCCCGAAACGATCAATACCCCTAATCGATTAATTGATAATCGAATAGCTCGCCCTTCCTACATTTTGTAATTAGCCGCTCGCTCTGCAGAATTTTATAAAATATTTCCAGTCAAGCAAGACATTAATCGCTTTATTCCATGAAAAATTTGTCCACTGCAAGATCTACAACACACATAAGGCGCGAAGTCTGAAGCGCAATGCATCGCCCCTGCCCTGCTGCAGTGTAGGCAACTTCCATGTCGTGCGTGTGTTGCTGGGCAGCCTCACTCGCCGCGCCTGCAGGCGCCGATTGCTCAACCTTGCCTCGTCACAACCGATATTGTAGTACGCCACTCAAGGACAACACAAGCATTTCAACAACTGTATTCCACCTCAATTCTGTAACAAAATTGCCTTAAAATGGCTAAAATTTGCAATTTATGGCAACAAAATTCTAATTCTGATGCCGTATTTGAGTTCCCCATGGTCGATTTAATGGAAAAAGTGGTGCCACAACCACAATGCCAATATTCCTCCGAAATGAAGTTTTATTACACTTTGGCGCCATCTTTAAAGATGGCCGTTATAGCTAAATTAAGTTAGTTAGTTAGTTAATGTTGTTTTAGGGCACTCAACAGTAGAGTTATCAGTGCCCATGTCAATTAGGCCTATATTGGAATCTTCCAAATTTTCTTTTTCCATTGTGGATTACCACCATGTTTTCTTCTTTCCAATGGGAGGAACGTAAGGGAAGACGAGGGGAGTTAATGGGAAGGAGTGAGGATGTTGGATAGGATGGGTTAAACTGGGTGGGAACGGAGGAGTGCTCGTTGCAGAGAGGGCCGGCAAGTATGGAGACGAAAAAAGTGAAAGAAGAAAATAAATATGAGTAAGGCTGTGTGAATGAAGAAAGGTGTGATAAAAAGTTGCGCGAGAGCTCTCTTTGCAACACGCACCCCAACCGGCCAGAGCTCGCCCTTAGTTTTGGGGAATACACTTCTCCCCTACTCACAGGCCAAACCACGGGAAGGTAGCGAGTTGGACTTTGAAGGCCCAGCTAAATTAATGGCGAGACGAATGGCCTCCCGGTCTAAAAATGACTATTTAGGGGTGAAGTACAAGCATAAAAAATTTGGACTTCTGTATAAAAGTGCACAATTATTGTCCTAATGGTGTAACATGGAAGTTGGACTATCGCTCATGCCGGCCTCTTCAATGCAGTGGCGGCCCGACCATACAAATTGGGGCCACTGGCCCCGCGGAAAATAGGGTGGGTGGGTGGTCAGCTCAGGGTGGGTGGGGCTGAAGGGTGGGGGGTGGACGGTCGTTGTGTGGACGTAGGTAGACCAATTTATCATTGAGTGTTTGCTATATAAATATGAGCTATAAAAGTAATAGTATCGTACCTATATGATGAAAACTTCCCAAACAAGCCAATACTCGTGTCATATGGGAATGTAATTGTGATGGTTTTAAAATGCGCGCTCAAAAGATCGTGCCAAATAAACTAAAAAAGAGCAAGGTCTCCCAAACGCGCCCGGTGGGTATGGGTGTCCGCAAGGGGTGGTGGTGGGCCAGGGGGGCAGGTACTTCCAAGATCTCTAGCCAAACTTTTAACATTTGATAGTCCTATTTTCTTCGGTTTCTTCTTGAGCCAACATTTTTGTTAAAAACGAAATGCATGAATTAAGACCCAACCCCAATCGAACTCAAAGACGAGACCTTTCAGGACAGTATAGCGCCCACCCCACGGGAGTAAGTTAGCGGCCGCTCCAGTAGCCTGGGGGGGGGAAGGGGCAAAGAAAGTTATTATCGAGAAAAAAATATGAGAGAGGATAAAAGAAAAAACACGGCAATTCGAAACAGGGTGTCACTGTAATGGGATTTCATACAAGAAAACCATACCAATGTTTGTGTATGAACCTATATATTGCTTGCGTAGACACAGGAAAAAGTGTAATACACTGATTTGTATTAGCGCTGTGGTAAGACAATTAATTAAAATATTTAAATACATTAAAAATAGAAAATTACAACACCCCTAAAAATATAAATAACATTATTGGATATAGGCCTATATGTGGACATATCCAACTATTGCTATCTCCGATGAAATAAAATAAATGTACAGGTAAATCAACTCCACTCTATTATTTATATGCATCTTTATAAATAAATAAATAAATAAATAAATAAATAAATTGTATTTATAGTCTACCCACTCAGTTATATAACTGATTTTCAGTGGGGGACAGTAAATCAAAGCGACTAAGCCTACCCTGTAGGCCCCGACGCAATCGACGAGTAAGCGATAGCCAACAAAAGATCGATATTTTTAATAGGAAATAAAGCAATCAGTGGTATGGACAGTGCGAACACCCGCGGATCAACGCCAGAATCAACAAGGCCGATTCAGAACAACTCTGAATGTATTATGTGCTTCGTTGCTAGGACAGCTCCAAAGTCAGCGTTTACAAACTCCTAAGACACGAACTGATGGACTTAAGTCCAAATCAGAAGTTAAAAAACTTCTGACTTCAGCGGGAATCAAACCCTGGACCTTCTGCATTGGAAGCAGATACGCTAACAACAACACCAACGAGCCACACAAATATAAATCAATATTAAAAATTGAGAAGGGTACACACGTTGCCTAAATATCCTGGTAATGTCAATTCGACTGCACAAAAACTACATTATTTTGATGTTGCTTTTAGCCCACTACATTTTTTCTAAAACGCACCCAATGCACTCTAAAAACATGATTTAAAAATTTTCGCCTGCGGCGCTATTGTTTTATTTCGCCATACCCGTACAAGATTCTTGTGGACGCCCTTGCCGGTGGGTATGTTTAGTTTGCCACGGTGTATCCAAGGGCTCGCCTGAAAACGTGTTTTAGGACACCAAAATTGGGTGCATGGGCGCCCGCAGAAGGGGGTGCCCCCCTGGCCCCGAGCAAGCAGAAGTGCTAATTTGCCCTCATTTAATGTGTGGATTTATTATTAAACTTGTACAGTCGATTTCTTTACTGATGAACATTTGTTGAATTTAATGGTTGACAATTTTCTGCGAGATAAGTAGCTTATTGTGTCTTTTACCTGCAATAGTTCGTCTTGAGTTTTGAAAAGAATCCATGGAGTAATGCGAGTTTTGACCGTCACAATAAAAGGCTTGCACAAGCAAAGATGTGAAAAGTCAAATGACCTCAGTGGATAAAAAAAGCTAATAACCGCCCAACTCAATGTTGAGAATCTGAAGCTTTTGACTAAAGGACAAAACAAAATGGGGGGGGGGGGGAATATTTTGAAGGTTTCCTTTCGGTGGTTTTCTAGTTTCGAGTATCGACTGCACAAAAATTGCATATTTTTGGTATTGTATTCAGCCCACTACTTTTTTCTAAAACCTACCAAACGCATTCTAAAAATCTGATTTTCAAAATTTTTAGAATGCGTTTGGTAGGTTTTAGAAAAAAGTAGTAGAACATAGAACATACATGACTCATACAACATAGCAAAATTGTAAAAATAAATAATTAATGTTACATAGGCCTACAGAAATAAATCTAACAAGAATATAATCAAAAAACCCACAAAGCCTGAAAAAGGCTTAACTGTGGGGTAAAGACAATTTATAAATTATTTAAGATGGTGACAATACAGAGAACAGAACATATAGGCCTAACCAAAATAAACATGAAAAACATGTAGGGCTATGTATAAATACTATGGTTGCATGACATATTCAGTTAATTTGTGAAATCCAAAAAATTACAGAAAAAGAACAAAGAGCTTAGAAAAATAAATAAATAAATCGGAAAACATTGTCAATGTCTTTGCATAAAACGGGCTATCAACATCCAATAAATCAGATTAATTTTTGGTCAAACGCACCAAATCCATTTTAAGGTCAACAAAATAATAAAAATCCCTGCGGGCTAAACTGGGGGGCATGCCCCCAGACCCCCTTGTTGCCCACAAAAGTATGGGGTGAGTAGGGGGAGGCCTACAGTGAAATATTGTAGGCACTGATTACTATAAGTAGCTCGCCACGCCACTGCGTACTACTCACTGGCGCATCCAGGGGGGCTTGAGCCCAGGCCCCCCGAAATCCCAGCTTTAACATCATATTCTGCAAATCTTTTTGGTTCACACAAAAAATTAAATTCATCTATTGATTTCTCTTTTTTGTTCAGCAAAGCCCCATGACATAAGGGTTGCCGTTTAATAATTGACATTTCGATCGATACGATTATTTCCCGAAACGATCAATACCCCTAATCGATTAATTGATAATCGAATAGCTCGCCCTTCCTACATTTTGTAATTAGCCGCTCGCTCTGCAGAATTTTATAAAATATTTCCAGTCAAGCAAGACATTAATCGCTTTATTCCATGAAAAATTTGTCCACTGCAAGATCTACAACACACATAAGGCGCGAAGTCTGAAGCGCAATGCATCGCCCCTGCCCTGCTGCAGTGTAGGCAACTTGCATGTCGTGCGTGTGTTGCTGGGCAGCCTCACTCGCCGCGCCTGCAGGCGCCGATTGCTCAACCTTGCCTCGTCACAACCGATATTGTAGTACGCCACTCAAGGACAACACAAGCATTTCAACAACTGTATTCCACCTCAATTCTGTAACAAAATTGCCTTAAAATGGCTAAAATTTGCAATTTATGGCAACAAAATTCAAATTCTGATGCCGTATTTGAGTTCCCCATGGTCGATTTAATGGAAAAAGTGGTGCCACAACCACAATGCCAATATTCCTCCGAAATGAAGTTTTATTACACTTTGGCGCCATCTTTAAAGATGGCCGTTATAGCTAAATTAAGTTAGTTAGTTAGTTAATGTTGTTTTAGGGCACTCAACAGTAGAGTTATCAGTGCCCATGTCAATTATATTGGAATCTTCCAAATTTTCTTTTTCCATTGTGGATTATTACCACCATGTTTTCTTCTTTCCAATGGGAGGAACGTAAGGGAAGACGAGGGGAGTTAATGGGAAGGAGTGAGGATGTTGGATAGGATGGGTTAAACTGGGTGGGAACGGAGGAGTGCTCGTTGCAGAGAGGGCCGGCAAGTATGGAGACGAAAAAAGTGAAAGAAGAAAATAAATATGAGTAAGGCTGTGTGAATGAAGAAAGGTGTGATAAAAAGTTGCGCGAGAGCTCTCTTTGCAACACGCACCCCAACCGGCCAGAGCTCGCCCTTAGTTTTGGGGAATACACTTCTCCCCTACTCACAGGCCAAACCACGGGAAGGTAGCGAGTTGGACTTTGAAGGCCCAGCTAAATTAATGGCGAGACGAATGGCCTCCCGGTCTAAAAATGACTATTTAGGGGTGAAGTACAAGCATAAAAAATTTGGACTTCTGTATAAAAGTGCACAATTATTGTCCTAATGGTGTAACATGGAAGTTGGACTATCGCTCATGCCGGCCTCTTCAATGCAGTGGCGGCCCGACCATACAAATTCGGGGCCATGGCCCCGCGGAAAATAGGTGGGTGGGTGGTCAGCTCAGGGTGGGTGGGGCTGAAGGGTGGGGGGTGGACGGTCGTTGTGTGGACGTAGGTAGACCAATTTATCATTGAGTGTTTGCTATATAAATATGAGCTATAAAAGTAATAGTATCGTACCTATATGATGAAAACTTCCCAAACAAGCCAATACTCGTGTCATATGGGAATGTAATTGTGATGGTTTTAAAATGCGCGCTCAAAAGATCGTGCCAAATAAACTAAAAAAGAGCAAGGTCTCCCAAACGCGCCCGGTGGGTATGGGTGTCCGCAAGGGGTGGTGGTGGGCCAGGGGGGCAGGTACTTCCAAGATCTCTAGCCAAACTTTTAACATTTGATAGTCCTATTTTCTTCGGTTTCTTCTTGAGCCAACATTTTTGTTAAAAACGAAATGCATGAATTAAGACCCAACCCCAATCGAACTCAAAGACGAGACCTTTCAGGACAGTATAGCGCCCACCCCACGGGAGTAAGTTAGCGGCCGCTCCAGTAGCCTGGGGGGGGGGGGGGAAGGGGCAAAGAAAGTTATTATCGAGAAAAAAATATGAGAGAGGATAAAAGAAAAAACACGGCAATTCGAAACAGGGTGTCACTGTAATGGGATTTCATACAAGAAAACCATACCAATGTTTGTGTATGAACCTATATATTGCTTGCGTAGACACAGGAAAAAGTGTAATACACTGATTTGTATTAGCGCTGTGGTAAGACAATTAATTAAAATATTTAAATACATTAAAAATAGAAAATTACAACACCCCTAAAAATATAAATAACATTATTGGATATAGGCCTATATGTGGACATATCCAACTATTGCTATCTCCGATGAAATAAAATAAATGTACAGGTAAATCAACTCCACTCTATTATTTATATGCATATGTTACTCTAGAATAGTTTAATTGTGAATTAGAATATTCGTTTCATCTTTATAAATAAATAAATAAATAAATAAATAAATAAATTGTATTTATAGTCTACCCACTCAGTTATATAACTGATTTTCAGTGGGGGACAGTAAATCAAAGCGACTAAGCCTACCCTGTAGGCCCCGACGCAATCGACGAGTAAGCGATAGCCAACAAAAGATCGATATTTTTAATAGGAAATAAAGCAATCAGTGGTATGGACAGTGCGAACACCCGCGGATCAACGCCAGAATCAACAAGGCCGATTCAGAACAACTCTGAATGTATTATGTGCTTCGTTGCTAGGACAGCTCCAAAGTCAGCGTTTACAAACTCCTAAGACACGAACTGATGGACTTAAGTCCAAATCAGAAGTTAAAAAACTTCTGACTTCAGCGGGAATCAAACCCTGGACCTTCTGCATTGGAAGCAGATACGCTAACAACAACACCAACGAGCCACACAAATATAAATCAATATTAAAAGTTGAGAAGGGTACACACGTTGCCTAAATATCCTGGTAATGTCAATTCGACTGCCACAAAAACTACATTATTTTGATGTTGCTTTTAGCCCACTACATTTTTTCTAAAACGCACCCAATGCACT
Organism: Sweltsa coloradensis; assembly: GCA_024449915.1. Taxonomy (NCBI): domain Eukaryota; kingdom Metazoa; phylum Arthropoda; class Insecta; order Plecoptera; family Chloroperlidae; genus Sweltsa; species Sweltsa coloradensis. The sequence continues at coordinate 272,208 of JAMZAV010000830.1, read as the reverse complement.
CTAAAAACATGTAGAAAAAACTAACACTAACTAAAAACTAAAAACTAACTAACACTGTGGGTGGGTGTAATACTATAAAGTTGGCCCCGGGGGTTTTCAGGGGTTCAAGCCGCCGCTGCTTCAATGTGCCTCTTCCAGAGGTCTATGTATCTATTTATGTATATATAAAATTAAAAACCACTTAAAACATACGTATAAAAAAAAATACAGCGCAATTGTGGGGAGCATTCTCCCCACCCCTTTGAGTCGTTGGTCCAAACCCTCCTCCCAAAATATATTCCTGTGTACTTGACCCGTCTTCCTTCTTGTGACTTCTACCCTAAAAAGTTTTGTCTTTTCAGATCAAAATCGTGTCCTCATTGCAGAGCTAAAACAACTGAAAAGACTATACATCGTATTTTCTTCACTGTTTCAAATCAAGATGGTGTAGAAGATAACAGTTCCTTACAAAATAAAGTCGATTCATTAACTTTTGATGTGCGGATGAAGAATAAAGATTTGCAGAATGCGCAAGAACGAATGGAATTGTTTCAAAATCAAGTCATTGGGTTGAAAAGTGAGGTTAAGCATCTTGAAGACAAAATTTCAACCCAATCATCTTCATTATCTGTATTCAAAAATCAGATTCAGCATCTGCAAACTGAAAATAAAAGTGCTCTTAAAGCAGTAGCAGAATCTGCAAGGCTAACAACAGAACTAAGAAAACTTCAAAGGTAAGCTTACGTAAGGTCCAATCTGTTATTTTAGTAATTTAGTTTCAGGACACAGTAATAGGGCCTACATGCAAGTAAACAACAGACAAATCGTAAAGATTGTGTAGCCGCCTGATTAGTAGGCCTAGGTCTACTAAAAAACAATAACATAGCATAATAACAACTTAGTTAAATACAATAGGCCCCTACATTGTACCAGTAGATAAAATGTAATAATAACTAGGAAAACGCTTAAGTCCCGACGCGTTGTTGGATGAGCGTAATTGGTGCATTCAGCTGCCATGTGTTATGCGGATTTTCTGTTGTTCTGTGAAAATATATTACTAAATCGAAGAAATTTTTTAAATTAAATTAAATTAAATAAAAAATAAACTTTATTTATTTTATTTTTATTAATCGTAATTTTAAAAAAGAAAAAAATCGTAAAATTGCGATTTTCATAAGAAATAATTTTTCGATTGCGCTCAAATTTCACACGAATATATAAATTCATAAAATTAAGGTTCTGTGAAAAATTCATTACAATCGGATAAAGCATGTAGGTGTTATAAGTCGAAGAAATTCTTTAAAAATCGAAAAAAATCGTAAAATTGCGTTTTTTATGAGAAAAAATTTCCCGATTGCGCTAAAAAACGTGGCAGTTCTAAGTTTAGAGATTTCGAAGGCCTCCATAAAATTATATCGCAATCGGAGTATCGGTTTAGCCGGAATCGTGTTAACAGACAGACAAAAATACAGAAAGAAAAAAAAAAATCCGGATTTTTTTTCTCCAGTGTAGTGAAATGGAATCTTCGCTTCGCTTCGCTCATCCAATAATAATAATAATAATCCTTAAAGCGGGCTTATGCTTAAAAATCTTATATTCATACTACCCAACTCATGGGAGATGAGATGTGTTTGGATTTATCCATGTGATCTTTCAGATTTGACAGCTACATTGCAGTCTTCTGTTGGATTTATGTCATGGAGGTCAACAATCACAACAAATAGCAGTTTAGTAAAGGTTTGTTCTGTGGTCCCGGTAGCTCAATTGGTAGAGCTATGGCACGTTAAGCCGGAGGTTCTGGGTTCGAACCCCAGTCGGGGCAAACTTTTTCGACAACTGCTATGAATCAATAAATAATAACAATAATAACTAATAGTAACTTAACAATTAGCCAGCGGTTTAGCCGAGGTCGTTTAACCGGTTCCCACTCGAACACTGAAGTTAAGCAGAATCGGGCGTGGTCAGGGGTAGAGTGGGTGACCGCTCTCTCCACCCATGTAACTCACGTATACCGCTGGTTAGAGCAGATGGAGGGTTCGAGAGCTAGTGTAACGGCTTCGTTCTCGACGTCTGCTCTGTAGTCCGGGTTAGTGGAGGAACCTTTATGACTGTCAAAGTTACACCGTCTTTTCGGATGGGACCCCTTGGTACTTTTCTAAAGGAGTAGGCTACGTGACGGTACCGGGTTTCCCCTCCTCACTTCTGTTCATACTTCATCCTCATTTATCATCACTCGTCGTCTCGAATAGCCAAAGTGCATTAATATGTGACGTAAGCAATATCCAACCAACCAACCCAACCAATAACAATTACGTAATTGGTCGGGTCATTTCGCCGTGTCGAATATGATTTTATTGCTTTGACATTTCAGCCCAACTGTGTGGGCTATCCTCAGAAAACAAGAAACTAAAACTAAAAAACTTACAAAAATATAATATAGGCCTATTGGTGTGAGATAGGATCCAACAGCTTAAGTACTTACCTTCTAAAAGTGATTGTGGCTGCTGAATTTCTTGATAAATAGACATAAATATGTACCAAACTCAGAAAAACACGAGACGTTTCGACACGAGGTCTTGGTTCACTCAAGAGAGAAAGGAAAATGGCCACTGACTGCAAAAGTACCGGTAGTTTATTTTTAGCCGCTATTTTGACTTTTGCAGTCAGTGGCCATTTTCCTTATTTTCTTGAGTGAACCTGAGATCCTGGATCATCTACGTTAATAGAGAAGCACGATTAATGTTCGTGTGTTAAAATTTCTGTCGGCACACCGCACACCGCCTTGAAACTGTAGCCTTCCCACCGTCCAAAAGTATGCAACTGGACATGTCAAGCATTTTATTATTCTAATAGTTTGCCTGAGGCATACACCTAATAATGATAATTTCTATTATAAAAATGTATACGTATCATAACATGCAATTGTCAACGAATAAAACCTTAGGCCTACTTATCTGCAAATTTGATATATTCAACATTGTAGGCTACTTTGTTTCTAATGGTTGATTACCGACTCTAAACCGGGGAAACTTCCTTATCGACAGACCACGGGCTCACTGCTTTGGCTAGGATTTTGCTAGGAATTGTCTAGGAACCAGTTAATTTAAAGGCGGTGTGCTGAGGTATATTTCTATTCATGCTACATATCTAAAAGATAAAGCGGCGTCAGAGTAAACAAGACCTCGAGTCGAAACGTCTCGTGTTTTTCTGTGTTTTGTGCTATAACAGTCAAGCCCTAAGCACTCTGGACAAAAGTACCTAAATGCTCTCGTGTCTCCTTAATTACTAAAAACCTGTCACTTTCTGCTCGGTTATTGGGCGCCAGTAATAAATATTGATTATTATTACGTGTTGCTCTGCTCATTAGCTGCAAAGCGATTGATAATGAAAGGGAGAGTGTCCTGACACAAATAACGATAAATATCCAATGCAATGACAAGTTACCAATTACCATGTGTGTCCCGCAGGGTATGCCCATACCACTCGGAACACACTCGGCCCACCGGACCCCTGGGTCCCCCAGAGAGATGCGTGCGGCTGGCTGCGGCTGCTGTGCGTGGTGGATCGCTGGTACACCTGCTTAGCCTAGTTATCAAATCTACTATGTTCTAAGCTTATAGGTTGGCTGATGGCCTGATAGATAAGGGAGGTCAAAAGTGGTACGATGAAGGACATCCTGGGTGATTCACTCGTAAACTGTTAAAGATTGGAATTCCGTGATATAATTGTTTTCAAACAACAGGTTACACAACATGATTAGCAAAAGTGATTCTAAGATTGGATCCAATGCATTGATAAATACCCCCTTTAAATGAAAATTAAACAGCAATACAGTTGAGATGGTCTTAAAAACTATTACATGAATTTGGTACTCAACACTGTATGTCCTTCCGTCGACCTCATGGTTGGCGTGGATGACGCGTAGATGCACTCGAATTACGAAGGGTTGGTGGGGGGAGGGAAAAGTTGGCTTGAGGCGGAAACCTGCGTCGGCATCCCCAGGTTTGGGAGGCGGACCGGTTGCGCGTCGGCGTCGAATACCTCAATATGTAGGCTGGACTCTCCGACTGCTCATCGGATAGGGATCTATCCGGCACTTCCCTCTGCCTCACGCACTGGCTCGCGTGGGCGATCCAACGGTGCTAAACGATTGTCGTGTCGGCGTCGGAAGGATTAGCAGGAAAAGCAACGTAGGAAAACCCTCAGTATGAGGTGGGCCTACTAGATATGGGTCGCTAGGTTATCTTGCTGTTACCGGTAGCCTCCTCTTCATCTAGCGCTCTGTTGTCTTGTCTCTGTGGCCTATTAAAAACTCTGTTGATTGTTGAATTAATGTAGCCATTATTTAATAATGCTTCTCTTAGTACAACCTTTTCCCTTCCCAAACTTGCTTCGTTTGACAGTCTGTGAGCATGGGTTACCAGCGTGTTTACTCACTCCCAAGATTGGTTCGAGAGTCAATTGAAATAACTAAAACACCAAACAATTTTAATAGTGATGTTGGGTTTAAGCTGAGCGGGTCGTGGGCGCCCATATTAAAAAAAATTAAAGACAACTCCAATGCTGACCGTATCGGAAATATTTTCATTATTCCTGAGATAATGCTCCCGGTTTCATATATAGACCTTAATGTCCTCCCTAATCCGGAACTGGATCAGCCCCAAGAAAGTGGAGTTCGACAGAGTGATTGTATACGTAGCAACGTAGCAGAAATTCTCAAATGTAACATGGTGGATGTGTGAAGACCTCTTATAAGAATTAATGTAATTTTATAGAAGGCGGGGCCTACCGGAAGTTCACTGCCTTCCCTTCGTTCTCCCTACCATGGATTATACAGGTGGCGGTGAAGGGATGTGTCTAACTCACAGTATTAGGTTGCCTTGTCAGAGGTCTCTTATTAGAAGGGCAAGTCAAGGATATAACAGCTGCCACTGCCACTGGATATAGTACCAATATATCAATTTTATGGCCTAGAATTACCAGAAGCATCTTTGAACATTGACTTAACGGAAAGGAAACTACAAGAACATCTCCAATAAACGAGAGTACGACAAATGGTGTGGTTTATCGGCATTGCAAAAAAGTAAATAGGTTATTCTGTTTCAAGAGGTAACACCTGCAAAGTGGATCCACAATAAAGAATGACTCATGCTATGAGTGGAGAAATGCCGTCAAAATTATGTGTAGGGCCTAATGTTGTTCCCGTGTGAACTGTACCGAGATAGAGCCAAGGTACTACCCGCTGCAGACGCTGCGTTGAGTTTAAAACCCTTGCACATGTACTTGGCTCCTGCAAATGTCCGCCAACAGATTGCGTTAGCTCTCAGCAAACAAAAATGTGGGACGGTATACTTGCTCCAACGAAAGAATGCAGATACTTGGTAGTGGTGGGGGTAGAATGAATGCGCGGTAAAAGGAATGTCGCCTTTGTGTATGAAAGAGAAATATCTTTTACCAACGCAAGCAAATATTATCTGTGCTAGATCACAGAGTTCCTCGGTGATCAAGATCCACGCTGAGCTAGCGTGAATAGAATTGACAAAATTGTTAAGTTGGGAAAATAATTTCGAGCCACCTGCATTTTTTCGTTGGGACCACTATAGGGTATATAAAGAGTGGCACACGTCGTAGGCCCTATAGACATAATTGCCATCGACCATGAGAAGAAGGAAGGCTTCAGAACCAACGGTACGATTCGAAATATGTGTATTGCGATGATCAATACGTATTTTTGGGAATCATTTGTACACCTATAATTAACTTATTGTTTACATTTTAAAATTAGCTAGGCCGCTTCACTAACGCTTTTTCCAGTCACGTTGATGGATGACTTTTATGGTTGATTATCATTGCCCTAAAAATACAATTTCTAAGAGAAATATTTCTTCGATTGTCCCTAAAATCATAACATATCTAAGTTCAGTGATTTCAAACGTTCCCATAAAGTTTCATCAAGATCGGAGTAGCTATTTGCCTGGTCGCGGGCCAAATTTCACGAAAATATCCCAAAAATTCGTAAAAGTACAATATTGTTGAGAAATATTTCTTCGATTGTAACCAAAAACTTGGCAGATCTGAGTTCAGAGATTTCGAAGGTCCCCTGAAAGTTTCATCAAGATCGCATATGCCGTTTTCCCGGTATAGAGCAAACATACAAAAAAAACACGAGCTATTTTTCTCATGGTAACTGGAATTTAAAGTGCGGCGCACAATTGGCATAGCATAAGCGTAGCACAACGCAAGCACAACGCAAGAAATATAAACAAGTGCACCTGGCTGCTTGAACACACAATTTGCGTATGCAAGCGTAGGCGCGGAAGCACAATATTTTATATTTTTATGCTTGCGCTTGCGTTTGACCAATAGGAATCCAGAAACAACACGACTCAACACAAACGCCCATTTTCAGTTAAATCAAATTCACAACTATTGTGTTAGTGTCAGTGTCAAATTATTAATCATGGACGAACTCACAGAAGACGACGTCATTATCGAGTATGAAGTTGAGTCGACGTCTAGCGACGAGCTGCTAATTACGTATTTTAGGCAATATCCTTATCTCTATGACATAATAGGCTACTGCAAGTGGTTTCAAAGACGAAATGTCAAACGCAAAGTTGACATGCAGTCATCTGATCACGAGCCTTCTAAAACTTTGCACAGCCATGTAGTTTCTTTACGCCACTCTTCCGTTATGACAATTGTGCACGCCTACATTCCTTGTGTTGCGCTTATGTTGCGCTTGCGTTGTGCTGCGCTTATGCTATGCCAATTGTGCGCCGCACTTTAGTCTTTGTTTTGCTCATCCAATTATAAGTATGTGTTTGTTATTCTGTAATGCAAGGCAACAGCTTTGGCTGCAGTGGCCAAATAAAGGTTTATTTATTATTATTACGGTACCTACCTAACTATTTTGAATTCGTTTTGTGGTTGAGTCATATGGCCAAGTGACTTCAATTGTGAACATGGCAAACCCATTCCCACCAACATTATTTGGATGGGTGGCTGATTTTATTTGTTACGCCTCATATTCTTGCAGGATGTTTTTAGATGTAGGCTATAAGGCTATGTCATGATCTCATGAATATCTTTGGTTTTATGTGTTTTTTTTTGTTTTTTTTTAATAAACTAATATTTATAATACCTCTTTAATACAATTAAGAAATTATAAAAGAAAAAAGGCCGGGGTTTGAACCCCGGTCGGGATGGACTTTGTGAATTGTATCTAATATTAATGTTATCAATTCCAACTTCAAGAGTAAGAGTGTTCCCCGAGTATCCAAATCGAGAAACTAATAAATATGTTCTATGCCTAGGCATCAACCCTGCAAAACAAACTCAATCAACTGGTGGCCTAGGCTAACCCTCGTTTATGAAGCGGGGTATCGGTAATATTTTTAGCATGCAGCAATCTAACTTTCCTGATTCAATTTTTTTTTCAGCCTTAAAACGGTTTTAAATGGAACACTGGATGAAGTAGAAGACCTTAGTCACAATTATCAAACTTCTGGAGAATCGATTAAGAGCCTGTGTACTTTCGTTGTGATTCTCAAAAGGTGATTATTATTAAGTAGTACTATTTCTTATTATCATTAGGGTATCCACTATGCCAATTGGAAAGATTAGCATAATGGGAATATCTATCTAACAAACGTTTAAAAACTGACACCACAGGTGTCTGAAATTTTGAACATATGTCACAATGTGGAATTATAGGGCAACTACGGTAACACATTTGTAAATTTGTTTTAAAATAATTTATAAAATTAAACAAGTTTACAGATTTTGTTTTTTTGCTACAAAACTCTAAAATTGACCATATTTGTGATTTTTTTCTGACTGATAAAGTCAAAATTTGAAAAATCTATGACCACAGGGCTGTCTATGTATGCTTTGTTGACAACTTTGCAAAGTTTCATATACTTCGGATGCATCTTGGTCGAGCGATTAGCTATTTGCTAACAGCCAAATGTGTCCCATTCCCTCTTAAAAGCATTCACACATACCGGTGGTACCTTTGCAATTTTTACAGAGAACTTAAGACAACAACTGACAAACGGAAACATTTAAGAGATCTACTAAGGGAAACCGAATTAGACATGAGCAAAGCAATGCTTGAGAAAAATAATCTTAAAAGCGAAGTCACACAATTGAAGGATGCAAACAAGCATCTTGAAGAAGATGTGAAACATATGGAAGCTTCAATAAAATCTCTACGTAAGCAGTGTGCATCTTTGGAACAGGCGATTTTATCTCCTGGTGCAGATAATCCACGAGACCGGGCTCTAAAACGGCTGATTGCAGAGAGCCCCGCTCCAGAACTGAAGAGACCACGGCTCACCGATCCCGCTAGTATGGATGAAGCTCTACCCGAAGACAGTCCACAACTAGCAACCCTTAACCAGAATGTTCAACCGCCAGTGACTCCGTATTTAAAAATCAAATCAAGCAGTATTGGTTTAACTCCCTTGAGGACCAAACAAAATTCTACTAGTACTACCAGTACCTTTCACTTAACAACAGTGCCCAAAAATAACCTCAGCATTTTCAAAAACTCTCGTAGACCAATGCCATTCAATTCTTTCAGGAGTGCAACGTCTAAAATTGATTACGATGGTTTAGGAGGACATTCTAAACTAGATGATTTCCCCAAGCCAAAGTCATTAGGAAGTTCTTTTAAGAAGTCTAAATCTGCAGCATCAGTCAACAAGAACAAAAATGTAGCACCCACAAACACTCTAAAATTAGAGAATTATTTTGACCAAGCATAGTGTGTGCAGGTGTTACTACAATACCTGTGAAAAGAGCAGATCTGTGTGGATATTTCTGGAATATAAAATAAGACAGTGGTATGTATTCACATTTCACATATGGATGTACTCGGTGGTTAATTTGTGGATTCTTGCATAGGGATGGGCATTGATATCAAATTTAAATGTAGGCCTACTAGGCCTATAACCACTCTGTTATCTGTGCTATAAGGATATTAAAGTGCAATCAATAGATCAACGGATAATATTGGAACAAAATCAAGGAGGATTTCGACCTATTTTTTTTTCCATCTCTTGTGCGAGACACACCCCATGATGATCTCAGATGTTCAATCACTGACCTGATGAAAATGATATTTTTATTTTTATTGTGTTAATGTTGTACGTTTTTTAAATGTTGTTCCGAGTTAAAACTCTTGACGGGATGTTCTGTTGCGTTGTAGTGATGAATAACCTACGTTATTCTCTATTTCCCAACGTAGCGCCGTCACTGTGCATGACATTTTCAAGGGACTGATGTTCTTTTGTTTATTTGCCTTTGGAACTGCTAGTATACTCGCCTTGTTTTTGTTGCGGTTAGTCTTGTGTATGATTGAAGATGATGTCGATTCTGTGATGGTTCTTGATTTGACTGCCTTTTTCCATTTAGAGGAATAAAATCAAGTTAATGGCAGGAATCCACGAATCACTCTGCTCGTATGCACTTTCAAGGCTTGAAATATGGTCTTGATGAACATTCTAAGACAACAAGCGATGCAATCAGTTGTAAATTTTTCATATAGGCCCCACCCCATGGCAGGAAGCAAGTTTTGAAGGTCTGTCAGATTTCTCAAAACGGCAAGGCAAGCAGTCCAGTCCACCAATATCAATATCCTAGCAGTTTCAAGAAGTGATAGGTTGCAGTACGTGCTAAAGTTTCTGAACTATTTATGATGGCCCGATGGGGCATTAAAAAACATGTTTTAGCAAATTCACTGAAGTTAAAAAATTCGATATCATCCCAATAATATCAATTTTGAAATTGCAATATTGCGATGTCATCATCATCATTATGCATCGTCGCTTCCTACCAGTCTTGGGCACGTTCCCTCCAAAAAGGAACTTTCAAAAGTTAAGTTACTTCTGCCTAAAAAGGAACCGAGACGTTCCTCGTTCCTTAAAAAAAAAAAAAAGTAACTGAAACGTTCCTCGTTCCTCAAAAAGGAACTTAGTTCCTTTCACGTTCCTTACACCATCACTGATTTAAATAACAATAAATGTGGTAGGAGTTAATTTATCATTACTCTTGTTTATTAAAATGTGTCCCAGGCCATCTGATGAGGGTGGCGCCATTTCGAAAACATAAAAAAAAAAAAAAACTAGTCACTAGATATTTTTCATACTTCAGTTTACGATATCAGGTACTCGAATTCGACGGGATTACGACGGCGAAAGGAACTTATAAAGGAACGTTAAATTCGTTCCAAGTTCCCACGAAATAGTAACTTTGACGTTACAAGTTCCTGATCTAAGAAAAGGAACGCGTTTCCACAAAAGTTCCTGAAAAAGGAGCGCGTTCCTCCACAAGACTGCTTCCTACTTCTGGCAGGATCAGCTTGTGTTTTGCAACCAAATTCTTCCACTTCTTTCTATCCTCCCACGATTGTCTCTGCTACATCCTCCCAGCTCTCTCCTCTAGTATGTAGGTCTCTTGCTATGGTCTCCTTCCATCTCTTCCTTGGTCTCCCCCTTCTTCTTCCTCCTTCAATCCTTTTCTCATACATTCTCGTGGGCATCCTCTTCCGTCATTCGTTTCATATGCCCAAACCATCTCAGCCGTCTCCTTCCCATCCTGTCACCTAACTTCTCCACCCCAAGCATCTCTCTGATGTTCGTACTTATTATTCTATCTCTTCTTGTCTTGACCACTGTGCTCCTCAGGAACAGTGGCGGATACAGGGGGGGGGGGGGCGGTGGGGCAATCGCCCCCCCCATGATTCTTTAAAAAAAAAAAAAATGATTTTATTATTTTATTGTGCACGCACCAAATGCCTCTAAAAACCTGATTTTCAACATTTTTGCCTGCGGTGCTATTTATTTAAAACTCCCAATAAAAATCAACTTTCCTTTATGTTGTCAGAAATAATCAGTTTGCCTCTGAAATGTGTCTGCATCAGTGTACTTCGATTTATTAAGTTGTCCTCCTATGTGAATCGTTTTTAACTAAATAGGATAGACGTTTAATAAATAAATAAAATGATGAATTGAAAATAAGATCAAACATTTATAATGATTTTGCAATCTAGGCCAATGCTGTAAATTGTAAGCTCGACATGACGACAAAACAAATTGGTGCACACAAACTACATTGTTTCCGTATTGCATTTCGCCCACCACTTTTTTCTAAAATGCACCAAATGCACTCTAAAAACCTGATTTTCAAAGTTTTCGCCTGCGGCGCCCCCCATGCGTCCGCGCTTAGTCCCTTTCCCACGACTGTACATGCACACGCAAATCGCCCCCCCATGATTATGTCCTAGATCCGCCACTGCTCAGGAATCTCATCTCCGCCGCCTGTATTTGGCTTTCTTCTCTATCACCCATAGTACAAGTTTCTGCCACATATATGAGGATCGGTATGAAGTAGGTCTTGTATAGTCGGATGTGTGGAGCTGGGGAACAAGACAGGAAACATCTTTTTCAATGTAAAGTGTTTCAAAGCTTGAACGCGACAAAATGCCAAATGGCATGGATCGGAGCGAACAGGAGTCCTATCTCTACTGGCTAACTAGAAAACACATGATGACATGAATAATGTCAATTGTTGGCATATGAAAAGAAGAAGATAGTGTCATCTTGCACTGTATGGGTATTTCCCTATCCCCACCAGGCCTTTTACGCACTGGTAGAAGTTACTGGCCTTTGATATTCTGTTGGTAATTTTCTTTTTTATCTTTCCGCTTGCCATTATTTCACTTCCTAGGTAGCCAAATCTCTCCACCACTTCCAGGGTATCTTCTCCAATCTTGATCTCTGCATGATAGTTCCTTACGTCTCCGTCCGTCCCGTCTACAACCTTGCTCTTGATCACGCTTATCTTCATGCCGGCCTCTTCAATGTGCCTCTTCCAGAGGTCCGTGTATCTCTGGAGTACCTCCTCATACTCTGACCATGCCACGTAAAAATGGCACCGACATCAATATTGAAAAGCGTATTGTTTGGCATTACCTACTTATAATATTGATATCATTTGCCCATCCTTAGTCAGGCAGGTACACTCAACAACAAAAGTTTGTCAAGGGTATTATTATTATATTATAATTTATAACCATATGTTATGAAATGTTGCTTTACCACTGATCCATTTAGGATGTGTTGCTGTGTTTTTAGTTTGTAAATAAGTTTGTATAGGTACTCTACATAATATCCTGATAATGATGATCTAGGCTGCTTGGGATTTGTTGCGATATTAAATGTACATATTTCCTACATATTTTAGAGACCTTTGCTTTTGTAATTGAATCTCTGTCGGAGAACATAGTGTAATTCAAAATCAAATATGTATGACTCAAAATTAGGATGTCCTAAATTATGTATTGTGTAAGTAACTTAGTATATTGTCACCACTTTCATGATCTTTTGACTTTTAAAAAATGTTTTGTATTTTTAACCAAGGTTATACTATCTACGTTATGGTAATGGGTCCATCCAAAATAGGGAGCAAAGCAACGAGGTAGACAGTATAGTACGATCCACCTTGTTGGAGCAAAGCTTGCTGTTGTCACATATTTGTATTACTATTCCTCGCCCTTAGTGGAGGTGTCAAGTACAGTAGTAGTATACATTGTAAATAGTCTAGTCTGCGTACGTGACCTCCAGGGTAACAAAAACATCCTGTATCTATATCATCCTTCTTGAAGGGCAATAGCACTGAGGACTTGGAAATTTATGGGTAATTTTCTTAAAGGGATCGTTCACACTCTTATGTAAAGGTTTACACAGACATCTATTTATCTAAGTAGACTCCATTTACAACAAATGATTGACCAAAAATAATCGTAGTAACGCTAAATTAATTGTTAAATGTGCAAATAAATTTTGTTCATCTTCCCCACTTATCAGTCGTTGCAACAGTGCATGAGTAGCGGCCGGCAGAGTGTCGAGTGTCGAGGTGAGCTGCGTCATCTTATTGGGCTATCACTTAGCACGCGACACAAGCTTTGAAGGAGGGTGGGGGATAAGACATTGATACTCGGTTTAAATTAGGTCGAAACAAAACACATGTGCATCTCTCAACCCGGCTGAGATGGATTTGGTAATTTCTGGTTTGATTTACATAACATGTACATCTGTTATTCACACAAAGCAAAATACAAATACGCCTATACAATCTTGTAATCTCGTGTATGGAGCACAGCAGTCATGTCACTTTTTACAATAGAATAAGCAGGAGAAGGTGAATAACGTACCAATAGGGTGCACTTTCAGTCTTATCTTGAGTCTTGACAATGACTATTTTTGTGTACTTGGAACGATCATATTTCCTTTAAAACTTTTCATTTCATTTATTGTCTTGCTCTTGTCTCTATGCTAGGTACGGCCGGCCATTCCATTCCATTAGCACAAGTATCGAGTGATTATTACGAAATTAAAAAATTCTGTTGTTTCGACAATCGACTTGTTAGATATACGCAAGTGTGGTCCCGTCCCCCCTCCCCCTCCCCGGGCTACCAGTCGAAAGATAAATAATTAATGCTGATGCACTATGCCAGTACTCTTTCTTTGTATCGTTGTCCAATATGCTGTTGACGGTGATTTTTTATCTATGTTTATGTTTGGAATGGTTCTAATATATTATGTGCCAGCCTGCATCTACTCGAAAAACGATAAGCTATTAATTAGTAAGAGTAAACAAACGAGTAAACAAACACTGCCCGAAAACCTACGCGTAATTTTTCACAAAGTATTGTATTATACTAGGAAAACGCTTAAGTCCCGCCGCGTTGTTGGATGAGCGTAATTGGTGCATTGAGCTGCCATGTGTTATGCGGATTTTCTGTTTTTCTGTGAAAAAATCGTTACTAAATTGAAGATTTTTCTAAAATTAATTTAAATTAAATAAAAAATAAACTTTAATTATTAAAGAAAAAAATCGTAAAATTGCGAGTTTCATAAGAAATAATTATTTGATTGCGCTCAAATTTCACACGAATATCTTAATTCATAAAATTATGGTTCTGTGAAAAACTCATTAAAATCTGATAAAGCATCTAGGTGTTATATGTCGAAGAAATTTTTAAAAAATCAAAAAAAATCGTAAAATTGCGATTTTAATGAGAAATAATTTTTCGATTGCGCTCAAAAACGTGGCAGTTCTAAGTTCAGAGATTTCGAAGGTCTCCAGAAAATTTCATTGCAATTGGAGTATCGGTTTAGCCGGAATCGTGCTGACAAACACACAATAATACAGAAAAAAAAGAAAAAAAAACATTCCGGATTTTTTTCTCCAGTGTAGTGAAATGGAATCTTGGCTTCGCTCGCTACGCTCATCCAATCATACATACTCAATACTAGTATATCATACTAGTAATAATGAGGTGAGGTATTCGGCACCAAAAACCACACTAGCGCGGCCCTGTTGGCGGAACGTAGAACCCTAGCAGTAGTGATCACTCAGGTAGACACAGCGGCAAATAACGTGGAAGAACGTGTAGATGTAACTAAAAAGTTGAGTTTTCGGTGTGATACGTTTTGTTTACAGATGTTGAACGTTAGAAATAAAATAAAGACATATTTGTGCTATGGTTATCACAAGAAAACAAATTTTAAATGAAAGAATGGGGCCTGTAAGTGCACTATAAAGTGGACACCTGACGTAAGGGTTATGTCTTTAATGGTTAAGCATTGGCCTACATTTCTCTTTTAAAATACAACTCTTTACACTTAAATAACAACTTTTAAATTATCGTGATCTCAATTTAAATTTCGGTAGGGTCTACTCTTAATAAAAAAATTATTCTTACATTTAAGTCCAGGGATTAAGTCCCAAAACATATGGTCAGATGACAGTGTGGTGTCACCCACTGAGTTTTCCCGTTGTGTTTGATAGATTTATTATTTATTTATGTTCATTTTTTAATAATTATACTTATTGTTTTTTACCCGTCACCGACACTCATATTAAATCGCGTTTTACAATTTCAGACAATAATTTTAATTCATGCTTATGCCAATAGGCTATCACACCGTTCCCAATTGTTACACATACAGCCTAGCACATAGGCCTACATTCAATTGTTTCGTATTTGATGGGCTAACCTCAAAATAACTACACTGTAGTGCGTTTTTATCAACAACAAAAAAGGTAGGCCTATGTATAGTAATAAATTCGGAAAAATCGTTTTCAATTAACATTTTTCATAATAAATACCAATTTCTGCAGCCAAGTATTTTTAGAAGTTTCGTCATGTTCTGAATAAAGAACACTTTGTTGATGATTACAAATTGACAACATCTGTATTATAGCATAGATGTAGGCCTAATTTATTGACATTTTCAGGGAATATGATGAAAATAATACAAGTTGTACTATTTATTGTTATAACATTATCGCGGGAAAACATTAAATATTGCACCTTGCACTTCAGCTGTTTCAGTGTTATATCAATTTGTTGCAAAATACTTGTTGATACAACAAACAGACTCGTTTCACTTCAAAAACTTAACATTCTAAATTCAAATTTGGTAATAATTCCTTGGACCAATACCACTTTTGGCGGCCAACTTTACTTATAGTAGTAATTAAATAATAAATAATAATCTGCTTGTGAATTATTTTCTGGATATTCTTACGCTCAAACATAATTATACCCAACTATTATGATGATATTATTATATAATATTTTACATTTCATCCCTATCCCATTCAGAAATATAGGAATAGGAAGGTTCAATTTTGGCTATAGTTGGCCTACCTACGCAATTACGCCTACTTGTGGTTGTATAAGAGCGTAACAAATGCAAACCGTAGATGAAAATATACATCTTATTTAATGCGTGTGCGAGAAAGGTAAATGTTAGTGAACAGATCGGAAATAATCCCCGAATTGTCATAACCGGCACGACTAACACACGTTAGCGCCATATACGCTCCAGCCCGGAATCACAATTACGCCAGCCATGTTGTGACGTAGCGCGCCGCCAGTGCTGCGATCTACATGTCGATTTGGTGCCGAATATGTATACAGTCAGTGTCACCGATATAATATTGTTTATCTTTTTACGGTTCATTATAATAGATAGATAGTACAAGCGTAACACGCGAGACTTATTCGGGAGGTCCCCGGTTCGAATGTTCGATACTTACCACTGGCAACCCTGACATTTACGTTTTTACGAAAACTGACGCTGTCCCATAGCTACTTTATTAGCAGTTTGTTTTTCAAAACAAGTGTTGTTGACCAGTGTTATGTGATTGTGAACGCGGGTCTTCCGCTTTGGTTTTAGTAGAACAGACTATTTCGACAGATAGACCGGGACCTGCCTCGCGCGTTACACGCCGCTAGTGGATGTGCTGTGTTGCAACACATCGCCAGCTCAAGAACAGTGACGTCACTGTTCTTGAGCGCGGCGATGAATTTAAAGACCCCTATTGACGTAGGTCGGGAAATATACACAAACTTCTTAGTGTTTATGTTTCTATTTGATATTAAGACTAATTTGTTAAAGAGGTGAACGGACACTTTAATATGCCAAATAAATTTAGAAAATAAATACGTATGCTTATCTAAATGCCAAATACCTAGTTATTGATCAAATCTCTGACTGCAGCTCCCGTCCCCAAAGCAAACATTCCCATTTTGATCAACGGTAGGACCATCTCTGATCCCACCTCCCTAGGCAATCTCTTCAATGATGATGATGATGATTTTCTTACATTTCTGCTTCATGTGCCAGCCCCACTCTACCCATCCTGACCGGTACCCCAGCCCCTACGGATCTCAAAACTCAATGTGAGCGCACAATCTTTCTTTACCCTACATTACATTTACATTGAAGTCACTCAACCAATTATTGATAATGAAATAAGTTTTGATTGAGATTTTATGTTCTATTTATCATGTGCATCCCTAACCACAACTAAGCTGTACTTATATTACAACAAAAGCATCGACATTCATTAGTTGAAACAATTAGGCCTAGACTGTATTATTATATACTAGGAAAACGCTTAAGTCCCGCCGCGTTGATGGATGAGCGGTTTTTTGTAAGTTTTTTGTTTGCGTTTTTTGCGTTTGTTTGCACTTTCCCTTTGCAAGTGCTTTTTGAATGCATTGTAGGTGATTGTTGTCAAGTTTCTATTGTTATACTTGTTAATTGGTATTATAAACCTCAAAAAACTCATATTAAAACCTTTGTTTCTGTAGGCCTATATTCTGACTAACTTTTTCTTTCAAAAGGTACTACACCACCATAACCTTAATGTCCATGTGAAATCTGAACGTTGTAGTCCCACCGTTGGTCAGAATCGGTCAAATGTACGAAAAAATAGGTAGCCAAATCTCTCCACCACTTCCCAGGTATCTTCTCCAATCTTGATCTCTGCATGATAGTTCCTTACGTCTCCGTCCGTCCCGTCTACACCTTGCTCTTGATCACGCTTATCTTCATGCCGGCCTCTTCAATGTGCCTCTTCCAGAGGTCCGTGTATCTCTGGAGTACCTCCTCATACTCTGACCATGCCACGTAAAAATGGCACCGACATCAATATTGAAAAGCGTATTGTTTGGCATTACCTACTTATAATATTGATATCATTTGCCCATCCTTAGTCAGGCAGGTACACTCAACAACAAAAGTTTGTCAAGGGTATTATTATTATATTATAATTTATAACCATATGTTATGAAATGTTGCTTTACCACTGATCCATTTAGGATGTGTTGCTGTGTTTTTAGATTGTAAATAAGTTTGTATAGGTACTCTACATAATATCCTGATAATGATGATCTAGGCTGCTTGGGATTTGTTGCGATATTAAATGTACATATTTCCTACATATTTTAGAGACCTTTGCTTTTGTAATTGAATCTCTGTCGGAGAACATAGTGTAATTCAAAATCAAATGTGTATGACTCAAAATTAGGATGTCCTAAATTATGTATTGTGTAAGTAACTTAGTATATTGTCACCACTTTCATGATCTTTTGACTTTTAAAAAATGTTTTGTATTTTTAACCAAGGTTATACTATCTACGTAGTGGTAATGGGTCCATCCAAAATAGGGAGCAAAGCAACGAGGTAGACAGTATAGTACGATCCACCTTGTTGGAGCAAAGCTTGCTGTTGTCACATATTTGTATCACTATTCCTCGCCCTTAGTGGAGGTGTCAAGTACAGTAGTAAAATACATTGTAAATAGTCTAGTCTGCGTACGTGACCTCCAGGGTAACAAAAACATCCTGTATCAATATCATCCTTCTTGAAGGGCAATAGCACTGAGGACTTGGAAATTTATTGGTAATTTTCTTAAAGGGATCGTTCACCTCTTATGTAAAGGTTTACACAGACATCTATTTATCTAAGTAGACTCCATTTACAACAAATGATTGACCAAAAATAATCGTAGTAACGCTAAATTAATTGTTAAATGTGCAAATAAATTTTGTTCATCTTCCCCACTTATCAGTCGTTGCAACAGTGCACGAGTAGCGGCCGGCAGAGTGTCGAGTGTCGAGGTGAGCTGCGTCATCTTATTGGGCTATCACTTAGCACGCGACACAAGCTTTGAAGGAGGGTGGGGGATAAGACATTGATACTCGGTTTAAATTAGGTCGAAACAAAACACATGTGCATCTCTCAACTCGGCTGAGATGGATTTGGTAATTTCTGGTTTGATTTCCATAACATGTACATCTGTTATTCACACAAAGCAAAATACAAATACGCCTATACAATCTTGTAATCTCGTGTATGGAGCACAGCAGTCATGTCACTTTTTACAATAGAATAAGCAGGAGAAGGTGAATAACGTACCAATAGGGTGCACTTTCAGTCTTATCTTGAGTCTTGACAATGACTATTTTTGTGTACTTGGAACGATCATATTTCCTTTAAAACTTTTCATTTCATTTATTGTCTTGCTCTTGTCTCTATGCTAGGTACGGCCGGCCATTCCATTCCATTAGCACAAGTATCGAGTGATTATTACGAAATTAAAAAATTCTGTTGTTTCGACAATCGACTTGTTAGATATACGCAAGTGTGTC
Organism: Sweltsa coloradensis; assembly: GCA_024449915.1. Classification (NCBI taxonomy): domain Eukaryota; kingdom Metazoa; phylum Arthropoda; class Insecta; order Plecoptera; family Chloroperlidae; genus Sweltsa; species Sweltsa coloradensis. The sequence continues at coordinate 253,211 of JAMZAV010000830.1, read as the reverse complement.
CCGTCCCCCCTCCCCCTCCCCGGGCTACCAGTCGAAAGATAAATAATTAATGCTGATGCACTATGCCAGTACTCTTTCTTTGTATCGTGTCCAATATGCTGTTGACGGTGATTTTTTATCTATGTTTATGTTTGGAATGGTTCTAATATATTATGTGCCAGCCTGCATCTACTCGAAAAACGATAAGCTATTAATTAGTAAGAGTAAACAAACGAGTAAACAAACACTGCCCGAAAACCTACGCGTAATTTTTCACAAAGTATTGTATTATACTAGGAAAACGCTTAAGTCCCGCCGCGTTGTTGGATGAGCGTAATTGGTGCATTGAGCTGCCATGTGTTATGCGGATTTTCTGTTTTTCTGTGAAAAAATCGTTACTAAATTGAAGATTTTTCTAAAATTAATTTAAATTAAATAAAAAATAAACTTTAATTATTAAAGAAAAAAATCGTAAGATTGCGAGTTTCATAAGAAATAATTATTTGATTGCGCTCAAATTTCACACGAATATCTTAATTCATAAAATTATGGTTCTGTGAAAAACTCATTAAAATCTGATAAAGCATCTAGGTGTTATATGTCGAAGAAATTTAAAAAAAAAAAAAAAAAATCGTAAAATTGCGATTTTAATGAGAAATAATTTTTCGATTGCGCTCAAAAACGTGGCAGTTCTAAGTTCAGAGATTTCGAAGGTCTCCAGAAAATTTCATTGCAATTGGAGTATCGGTTTAGCCGGAATCGTGCTGACAAACACACAATAATACAGAAAAAAAGAAAAAAAAACATTCCGGATTTTTTTCTCCAGTGTAGTGAAATGGAATCTTCGCTTCGCTCGCTACGCTCATCCAATCATACATACTCAATACTAGTATATCATACTAGTAATAATGAGGTGAGGTATTCGGCACCAAAAACCACACTAGCGCGGCCCTGTTGGCGGAACGTAGAACCCTAGCAGTAGTGATCACTCAGGTAGACACAGCGGCAAATAACGTGGAAGAACGTGTAGATGTAACTAAAAAGTTGAGTTTTCGGTGTGATACGTTTTGTTTACAGATGTTGAACGTTAGAAATAAAATAAAGACATATTTGTGCTATGGTTATCACAAGAAAACAAATTTTAAATGAAAGAATGGGGCCTGTAAGTGCACTATAAAGTGGACACCTGACGCAAGGGTTATGTCTTGAATGGTTAAGCATTGGCCTACATTTCTCTTTTAAAATACAACTCTTTACACTTAAATAACAACTTTTAAATTATCGTGATCTCAATTTAAATTTCGGTAGGGTCTACTCTTAATAAAAACATTATTCTTACATTTAAGTCCAGGGATGAAGTCCGAAAACATATGGTCAGATGACAGTGTGGTGTCACCCACTGAGTTTTCCCGTTGTGTTTGATAGATTTATTATTTATTTATGTTCATTTTTTAATAATTATACTTATTGTTTTTTACCCGTCACCGACACTCATATTAAATCGCGTTTTACAATTTCAGACAATAATTTTAATTCATGCTTATGCCAATAGGCTATCACACCGTTCCCAATTGTTACACATACAGGCCTAGCACATAGGCCTACATTCAATTTGTTTCGTATTTGATGGGCTACCTCAAAATAACTACACTGTAGTGCGTTTTTATCAACAACAAAAAAGGTAGGCCTATGTATAGTAATAAATTCGGAAAAATCGTTTTCAATTAACATTTTTCATAATAAATACCAATTTCTGCAGCCAAGTATTTTTAGAAGTTTCGTCATGTTCTGAATAAAGAACACTTTGTTGATGATTACAAATTGACAACATCTGTATTATAGCATAGATGTAGGCCTAATTTATTGACATTTTCAGGGAATATGATGAAAATATACAAGTTGTACTATTTATTGTTATAACATTATCGCGGGAAAACATTAAATATTGCACCTTGCACTTCAGCTGTTCAGTGTTATATCAATTTGTTGCAAAATACTTGTTGATACAACAAACAGACTCGTTTCACTTCAAAAACTTAACATTCTAAATTCAAATTTGGTAATAATTCCTTGGACCAATACCACTTTTGGCGGCCAACTTTACTTATAGTAGTAATTAAATAATAAATAATAATCTGCTTGTGAATTATTTTCTGGATATTCTTACGCTCAAACATAATTATACCCAACTATTATGATGATATTATTATATAATATTTTACATTTCATCCCTATCCCATTCAGAAATATAGGAATAGGAAGGTTCAATTTTGGCTATAGTTGGCCTACCTACGCAATTACGCCTACTTGTGGTTGTATAAGAGCGTAACAAATGCAAACCGTAGATGAAAATATACATCTTATTTAATGCGTGTGCGAGAAAGGTAAATGTTAGTGAACAGATCGGAAATAATCCCCGAATTGTCATAACCGGCACGACTAACACACGTTAGCGCCATATACGCTCCAGCCCGGAATCACAATTACGCCAGCCATGTTGTGACGTAGGCGCGCCGCCAGTGCTGCGATCTACATGTCGATTTGGTGCCGAATATGTATACAGTCAGTGTCACCGATATAATATTGTTTATCTTTTTACGGTTCATTATAATAGATAGATAGTACAAGCGTAACACGCGAGACTTATTCGGGAGGTCCCCGGTTCGAATGTTCGATACTTACCACTGGCAACCCTGACATTTACGTTTTTTACGAAAACTGACGCTGTCCCATAGCTACTTTATTAGCAGTTTGTTTTTCAAAACAAGTGTTGTTGACCAGTGTTATGTGATTGTGAACGCGGGTCTTCCGCTTTGGTTTTAGTAGAACAGACTATTTCGACAGATAGACCGGGACCTGCCTCGCGCGTTACACGCCGCTAGTGGATGTGTTGTGTTGCAACACATCGCCAGCTCAAGAACAGTGACGTCACTGTTCTTGAGCGCGGCGATGAATTTAAAGCCCCCTATTGACGTGGTCGGGAAATACCAAACTTCTTAGTGTTTTGTTTCTATTTGATATTAAGCTAATTGTTAAAGGGTAAACGGACACTTAAAATATCCAAATAAATTTAAAAATAATATGCTTATCAAAATGCCAAATCCAGTTTTGATAAAATCTCTGACTCACTCCCGCCCCCAAAAGCAAAATTCCCTTTTGAAAACGGTAGGACCACCTGTCCCCCCTCCCTAGGCATCTCTTCATGATGATGATGATGATTTTCTTACTTTCCCTGCTTCATGTGCCACCCCACTCTACCCCCTGACCGGTACCCCCCCCCCTACGGATCTAAAAACTAAATTGACGCACAATTTTTCTTTACCCTAATTACTTTTTACATTGAAGTCCTCAACCATTATTGATAATGAAATAAGTTTGTTTGAATTTTAGTTCTATTTATCATGTGCATCCAAACCACAACTAAGCTTACTTATATTAAAACAAAGCATCGACATTCATTAGTTGAAACAATTAGGCCTAGACTGTATTATTAATACTGGGAAAACGTTTAAAGTCCCCCCCCGCGTTGATGGATGAGCTTTTTTTTGTTTTTTTTTTGCGTTTTTTGCTTTTTTTGCACTTTCCCTTTTCAAGTTTTTTGAATGATTGTAGGTGTTGTTGTCAAGTTTCTATTGTTAACTTGTTAATTGGTATTAAAAACCTAAAAAAACTCATTTTAAAAAACCTTTTTTTTTTTCTGTATATTTGACAAACTTTTTCTTTAAAAAGGTACTACACCACCAAACCCTTTAATGTCCATGTAAAACTAAACGTTTAGTCCCACCCGTTTGGTCAGAATGGGTCCAAATGTGCGAAATTCCACTAAAAATTGAAAACAATATTAAAACCTTTATTTTTAAAATTTCTAGCTATTTTTTAAATTTTTTAAAAAAGGTACTTAAAATACCATAACAAATGTCCATGTGAAATATAAACGTTGTAGCCCCACCCGTTTGGTCAGAATGGGGCCCAATTGACGAAATATCGCAGGAAAACGGGTCCCCTCAAATTTTCATCAAGATCGCATATCCCTTTTCCCCGAAATCGGCAAACAGACAAAAAAAAACTTGGAGCAAAATTTTTTGGGGGGTCGTGAAATTAAAGTTTTTGCTTCGCTCCTACGCTCTCCAAAAATATACAAATTTGTGGCTGTGCTAGAATGAAAAAAAAAAAAAATAGCAGTAGGCCTGCTTTAACAACACGACGTTCTACACAAATTAAATGGTTTCCAGATTAAAAAGGGGTATTATATGTTTTGAAATTTTGCATTTCCCTTTCCAATTTTTTAACTTATAACCCAAGCTAACTTGTCTAAACTTTGTCTTGAAAATAAATACTAGGCCTACTTTCATTTTGTAGTTAGTTTGTATGCAAGTAAAGATTTTAATTCAGACATAATTGGAAAAGTTTATTCTTCATCTTTTAATGTGAATGGAGCATATTAATAATGATGTCCCCCATTCATTATCTATCTGTAGAAATGGTCAGAACTGTTGCAGGGGTTTTTTTTTAATCTAGGAATTATTCACTATTTCTTATTTTTATTTAGTTTATTTGGATTTGAATACATTTAGCCCTATTTTGGGCAGCACCCTTCCGGGCAGTGCCTGTACCTCCTTAGCCGTCCTTCTCTGAACTGCGGTTTTCAATTGTGCTTCTTTGAAAAACCTGGTTGCGCAGGAACTTGCATAAACCTTTTTGGCAACGTAATTTTTTAAACCCCTAAATGCAAACCAAAGTCACAACAAGCATGGGCTAGTTGGGCCCTTCTAGGACCTACGTTTTTTTTATTTAACCTAACCCCCATCATGGCCAAACACTTTATGCTTTCATCTGCAAAGATTGTAAAAAAATGTTTGGGGGAAAAACCCCCGTACTACCTTTTAAAAACGAATTCGAACCTGACATGTGTTATTTATTTTGTAGTCTTGCTCCTACATTTGTATCATGTTTAAAAAAATTTTTCAACACCAAAAGACTGCAAAACATTTCACCATCTTGGGGAAAGCGCGCTACATGTGCATGCTCTTTTACGTGTAGCGAGCAGTACGCGCTACTTTTTAAGGAGGCATATTTTAGCGACATGCTACAATTTTTGTAGCGTTAGCGTGATTTTTTGCGCTACTTTTTAAGTTCCGGGCCAGCAGCCCCCAGTACCACAAAAGTCAAAAGTCGGCACTGCAACTAACTTTAGCGCCCGCAGCGCCGTCAGTGCTCGCCGTGTGACCGGAAAACGTAATTCTTCTCATTTCCACACCTCTCTCTCCTCTCTCCCAGTGGTCTCTTCTCGCTCTCTCTGCGTCGCCAAAGGGATGCGAGCGATCGCCGATCTGTCACATCGTGTAGCTGACTTTCCAAATATTGCAGTGTTTAAATTGCGTGGTGCATCTTGAGTGCTATTTCAGGGCTCTTAAGAGCTAAGCCCTCAAAAATTCGCCAATCGTCTGAATTGCATATTAAAATAAAGTGATTAGTGCATAACCTATCCCTCCCCCCCTTGGGGACTTCCGGCTATATCGCTATTGTCGGCACCAGTGGGCCTTTTCCCACCTTTGTTTGTCGCTTCTTCTGCAGTGATTCCGCAAAAAACCTTGAAAAAAAGAAGCAATATAAATTTTGACATTGGGCCCCTAGACTAGGGCCTAGCCTAGCCTAGCGTTAAAAAAACCCTTCTATCACAATGGGAAAACAAACTATGTGCTTTTTATGATAGATCACGATCGAGTTGATGTAAAAATTTATTAAAAAACATTGCGGGCCCACAAACTCAAAAAGGGTTTAAAAAGGGGTAAAATTTTGGGGTCTCGGACCCCCCCATTCAACGGGAAAATGTACGGAAAAATACGCGCTTATTTCTTGAGTACGCAATGTAGCGTCGCTACATCTGAAAAAAATTCGAAAAAAGTACAAACTACTTTTTTTTGGGGGGTGTGCGTTAGCGTAGCAGCTACTTTTAAAAAGTATGACCCCAAAACTGGTTTCACGTAGTTACCACCTTATTTAAGGTTTAAGCTGTTTTTCTCCATTCTTCTTTCACCAATTGCACACACTAACCTAGCCCCTAGGCTAGGCATTCTACTTTTATCCCCAAAAACAAATTCAAAAGTAGGCTTGACAAACAAACTGCACTGCCCATTACAAGTTTGGGGTCTCGAGTCTTACAAGTGGGCCCAACAACGCCTCTTTACCCCCCAAATTGATTCTGTTGAAGCGTCGGGGTTTTTTGTCCCCTTGCGATGAGCCTTGCGGTCTAAAATACAAATCAAAAGTACAGGTACATCAGTATTAGGGACCGGGACTTCAAAAACTTGTTATAACCCTAGGGAGCCCACTGTATTTGGCACAGAATGGTTCAACTAAAGAACTGCTATTAAATGAAAAACCCAAAACTAAAATTGTTGAAATTTTACAAAGACCCCCGGGGAGAAATAAAAAAAGTATCAATAGTACCTCTTAAAATAGGGGCATCAACAAATTTTTGGGACTCATAATAACAGTAAACTCAAATGCACTAACACATCAAAGTGCTATTAAAAAACTTAACTCTGGCTACTTTGCAATCAAATCATCAATCTGTAGCAAAAATTGCAACAGCCAAACTAGTATTTACTCTAATTTTAGGCCCATAAGGTATGGAAATTTAAATTTTGGGGTTGCTCCCCAGTACCAAGAAAGTTTTTATAATTCAAAGAAGGTAATCCGGTCAAAGCTAAACAGTCTCGAAGATCACACTGTAAACCTCTCATCAAATTAAAAATTTTAACACTATAGTTTTTTTATTCTACAGGCAAACCTTAAAGTTACAAAAAAAAAATAACAAAAACTTTCCCAAAAAAATAACAAAATCCACACCCCCCGAACACTCTAAAAAACACATACATGTAAATTTTTTCAAAAACTTGAACCCAAACAAAATCTGATTACACACATATAAAAAAGTTCAATAAACTACGAGACCGCTCAAAAAAAAACTAGGCTCTTAAACCCTTTTTTAAAAACTCTGTAAAAAAAGTTCCTTATCTCAAAAGGTTATTACTCCATAGGGGGCCCAACGAGTATTTAGTTGAAACCTAGTAAGGCTAATTTTAAATTTAGTTAGACTCAGATTATAAAATGTAATTCAGAACATATTTCTCTCTATTTATTTAATAATTTATTATAAATTTTTTCTGTTCTCTATATTTTCTGTATTTTGTCTGTACATTGAAAAACTTCTCGCAAAAAATAGAACTATGACAATAAACCCTCTATTATTATTATTTTATTATTTTTTCCAGGAAATTGGGGTAACAGAGTATTTACCTAACATCCCTAGAGTAAGATTAGTTTCAATAAGTTGAAAAAAACCCTTTTTCCCAAATTAAATTAAGTATGGAGTTTTTAGTAGGTCTTAAATTAAATTGATGTTTTAGTTACTGGGTTTAGGATTGTGCATTGCATTGCATTAGGAAAGAACACCAAGACGAAAACCTGATGCACATAACTGACATGAACATTAAAGCCCTATTTAGACTACATTTCCATCAAACTTTTTTGATTTGAGAAAAAAAAATACAACTAGGCTAGGCCAATGCACCCTTTCAATTGATTTTATTTATTTGTAACGTCTAGGGCCCTGCAAACACGTTTAGGTCTACCCATGCTGGACAATACAGATTTATTGTAGTGTAGCCTAGCACCAGAAAAACATTTTATTTTTGTTGCTTAGGCCCTAATGTCTCTACGGGGCTTGTTCATTATGACGTCCTCAATTCTAGGTGGCAGCACCAGGAATGGTAGGCTACATGAACACATATTTTTGTCTGTGGATTGCTTTTATTGTCATTTAGGCCTACAGACCTATGGTATCTACCTACATGCCACAACTCATTTTCCTGGGAACCTAAATAGCGGCCGGGGAAAGTTTTTGGGTCACACTTGATCACAACATAGGAAATTAACCCCGTCTTTGAATTTTGCGCTACGTATCTCCCGCTGAGCCCCAAAAAACTTTCAAACACACTAACGAGAACACTTCATGTTTTCACTACGTATAACAGTCGACAGATTGTCAACAACTTGTCCCAAATTTAAATTGGGGCGAGTTTAAAAATGTGTAATTCAGTTTTGCCCTGTTGCTGAAAAAAAATAAAAAGAGAACCGTCTCACCATGCAGCAAGAGAGAAGAGATGAGAGTACTCGCCATGCGCACAAAGAAAGGGCGCATTGTTGAATGCCAGGGGTTGCATCCCAGTCTAGGGGTGAGGGGGGGGGGGGGTATGTGTGGGGGCAGGCAACATCGAGTTTTGATGAAAAAGGCCCGCATGCCACATTAAATGCAATCAGCCACTCCCCCCTCACCCTCCTAGACTGTTTTTTGGGGCCTTTTTTACAAAATATTGTGAAATGCCCTCATGACGAAAAATGGGCAGAGCTAGTTGTGCAACGCCGTCGAGCATTTCGGCACCGTATCCAGCGTTTGCAAGGTTATTAGGCTAGCTATCATGTTTATGTTTGCAATCAGCTGGTTTTCTTACAGCCTTCGAAAACGCACGACGGTGGTATGACTGGTATAGACACATCTGAGTAAGAAGGCGGTGTACTGCGCGCGCAAACTCTGCAGTCAGTTTGACATATTTATAAAGGTTTTTCAATGCGATTTGATACTTCAACTAAATTTGACGACTCAAAGGGGCGGAGCTTAAAACGATCGTTTTTAAAATCCCGTGCTTTTTGGGTAAAAACCCTCAATTTCCAAATTTTTGGGGTGGAAGGGGATCATTTAGTTCTAATTTTTTCTTTTTTTGGACAATACTTAAATGAATAATATTTGCAAAATATATTCTTTTAATAGCGTTTTTCGTTTTTTTGACAAAGTCTTTTACTTGTTAACAATGTACGCATCACACATGTGAAAATTAGCAATGACCCAATGACTAAAGTTTTTCAAAAATTTTTTTGAAAAAACTACTGATGGGGATTCGCAAAATTCTTTGTAAAATGCATCGACTGTTAGACAAAATATACTAACTTTCTAGATAAAAATGCACTGAACAAAAATTTTACAGCATAGAGTAATAGCAGCGTGCCTTTTTCAGGGGCTCATCCGCACTCAAGAGTGCGTTTTTTGGGGTAAAAAACACTACCTTGCATATTACTCTATGCGGCAAAGTTTCTTTCAGTGCACTTTTTTATCTAGAAAGTTTGTTTATTTCTTTTAAAACATCTGATGCATTTTTTAAAGAGGTCTTGTCAAATCCTCATAGTTTTTTTTTAAAATAAATTGTTGAGAAAACTTTAGTCACTCATTGATAATTTTCACATATCTATGATGCGTCATTTTAAAACGGTAACGCCTGTGTAAAAAAAATCAAAAAAAACGCTATTCAAGGGAAATGAAAATTTGGCCAAATATTATTCATTTAAATAATTGCCCAAATGATGAATAGAATAAAAGTTAGAGCATGGTAAGTGTTGCGCCGTGAAGCAGGCGTCAACTTGGGAAATGAGGATTTATACCCACTCATTCCGCCATGTTGCCTCGTCACGTCAGGAGGTTGATACATTTCAAGTCGTCAATTGATCAACTGGATTGAAAAAAAAACAAAAATTTTGGCCCCAAAATTTGTACGTTTTTCCCAAATTTTTCAAATCGGGTTTTAGTCGAAGCGATTGCCCACGCCCCGTTTTGAATCCTTGCTAACTCTAGTTGGATGAATGAGCGTAGCGAAGATTCCCTTTTACTACACTGGAGAAAAAAAAACCCGGGAAAGTTTTTTTTTTTCTTTCTTTCTTTTTTTTTTATTTTTGTCTGTCTGTTTTAAAACGTTCCGGGGTAAACCGATACCCGATTCGATGAAATTTTATGGGACCTTCGAATCTCTAACTTAGAAATGCCCCAGTTTTTTTAGCGCAAAACTGGAAATTTTTTCTCAAAAAAACGCAATTTACGATTTTTTTTTTGTTTTTTTTTTAAAATGTCTTCGACTTTAACACCTAGGCCTACACTTTATCCGATTGTAATATTTTTTTCACAGAACCTTAATATTATAAATTTTTATATTCGTGTGAAATTTGGCGCAAACAAAATTATTTCTCATGAAAATTGCAAATTTTACAGTTTTTTTCTTTTTTAAAAATTTTTTACTATGAAACCCACATGCTTTTTTCTATTTAATGATTTTTTTTACAGATCCCTTTTTTTATGAATTATTATATTCGTGTAAAATTTAGCGGCAATCGAATAATTATTTTCTAAAGAAAATCGCATTTTCGATTTTTTTTTTTTTAAATTACACTAATAAAAAAAAAAATTAAGTTACTTTTTTTTTTAATTTAATTTTTAAAAAAAAAATTTCTTCGACTTAGTAATAATTTTTCACCGAACAACAGAAAATCCGCATAAAAATGCAGCTCAATGCACCCAAATTTCGTCTCCCAAAACGCGGCGGGACTTAAGCGTTTTCTAGTGATAGTCAACACCCTAGTTTTAGGACATGCCTAGGCTAGGTGGCGTACCCCATTAGCGGGCACTTGAGCCTTCGGGAGATAATTTTCAAATTTTAAAAAGCCTGTACTTTTGTTTCGTTTGAGCTACGATGTGTATGATACACCATTTTTTAACCTTGAAGGTCATACCCAAAAGTTCCAAATTTAAAAATACCCCCCTCTTTTTACTAACATGGCGATCCTCGGGATTTCTAGCGGGGAAGCGTCAAAGCTCCCTTAACCGGGGCGCCATGAAGCTTTTTGATATTTGAAATGTTAAAAATAGTTTTTACAGCATTATGAATGTTTATGTTAAAACCCGACAAAATCTGATTATTTTAGTGTAAAACTTCATATTTTTTTAAAAGCTGACGCCTAGAAACCCCATTTTGTTTTCGTTGCTATAGAAACTTGAGTTGGCAGCACCTTATGACGCACATCCGGAACTTCTGACCTTCATATTTCTTCGACTCACAACGAAATACCAAAGCACTCCGTAAAGAACAAGATGTCAACTAAAATTATAGCCTAGGGTCAAGTACCTAATAGCTAGGGTTGCACAATGTCAATTGACTGGTCAATTGACCGGTCAAATGACTGGTCACATACTTTTGGTCAATTGACCAGTCAATTGACTTAAAGATAACATGTGTATATTGCATTTAAAAATAAAATTATTTGAATTTTTTCCATATTGAATTTGAATTGTTGTAGGCTAAACAATAACATTTTCTTTCTTTCTTTTTCAATTAAAAAGTTTTAATTAGGTAAGATTTTATTTTAATTATTATTATTATGTTAGTTTATAATTATGAATTATAATAGACAAATAGAATATAATAGCTTCTGGGTAAGCTGATCGGAGAAAGGACTGAATGACAGCATCGACGATGATGATGATCATGATGTTAATGCACACTTAATAATGCATTTAACTAATCTTTTAAATAAAAAAAAAGCTTTGTTCACAACATTTAAAAAAATGATACCTATATATATAATTATTTAATAAAATAAAATTTATGAATTTTTTACATTTGCCGTCAATTGAACGAAAAAAATTTGAATTTGACGGTCAAATCCCATCCTACTAATTAGCCAATAAGGCTACCCTTAGCAGTTAAATTCTGCTGCCGTGGCTAAGTCCATCCCCTCTTTTACCATTAATTATGACGCAGACGCTGAAGTTTTTGTTTTTCAGCTTCTTATACCTCATTGGTCGATTTAAACCATCTCGGCCAATCATAGAAGCCCTGTGTGGTCGTGGTCAAACTCGAAAGTCGAAGTGCTTCAAAAAACGGCCGTACGCCAATACCCGGACACCCATAGCCAGACAGAAGATGGCGACATCGCTACGTATCTCGGCCGAAAATTACGTAATTTTCAAACCAAAGTTAAATGCAACGTGTGAAATTCTCAAAGTGTTTCCATTTTACTTATACATGTGTACTTTATGTGAGTGCAAAAGTCCTTATTTTGCTATTTGGAATTTCAAACCAGCGAAAATAAATATTCCCGTATAACATGGAGTTTCAATGGCGGCTATTGGAACATTACCCCAATACCCAGACGTCAGCTGTTTGTGTATAATTTAGGCTTTCCTGAAAGAAAAAACACGTTTCTGTTGTGTTTATATTGTAGATTCAACAAAAATACACTCAATAATGTTAACTTCCCACTTTCCCTTCTACATTTTAATGGGTTTTACACTAGTTTCCGTAAATCGTGAAATTCCTAAAAGTTGTTTACCTGTCAAAATTAAAAAGTGACGAAATCAAGAAAATGGCGGACGAAACATTCCGATATTATTATCTCGTCTTCTATCCGGCGGATATCAATTTGGAGACTACATATTATCTTTTCAGGAAGAAGTGATTAACAATTTGTCAGTAAACCAAACTTTAGTAGAACATTTCAATAAATCACTATCTGGTCATTAAGGGACGGAAGCGTAGGGTGTCCGGCTATTGGGTCCATTTTTGGGGCGTCCGGGTATTGGGTACTTGACCCTACATGCATGCATCACATCAGTATTGAATATCTTCTAAAGCGTATTAAGGCGAACAGAAATAGGGGTTGTTCCGCGCGTCCGGTTAGGGGTGACCGTCCGCTAGCCTAGGCCTACCAAGGTTCTTCGCACCAGGCACTGGTCGTGGGGAATAGTAGACCAAAGGAAAAGGCCTAGGCTAGCCTAGCCTAGGGCTATTACACAAAGGCTTTCAGGGGGCTAGGCTTAGACCTAGGGCTAGCCTATTTTTTTAGGTAGGGCCTAAGCCTAGGGAGACCCTAGGCTAGGGCCTAGGCCTAGGCTAGGCCCTAGCATGACGCTAGCCCTGCCTAGGCCTAGGCTACTTGTTGATGCCAAATATGATATGAATATACTTCATTCATTAAAAAAATTTATATTGACCAATAATCTTACTTTGGTTGTGATTTGTGTGATTTTTCGACTTTGCCATTCTGAAGCCGATCTAGTTTGGTCTCCAATCTGAAAGAAATTAAATTGAGGTTAAGTCTAAGTCCAATATGATGAAGGGGCAAAATAGCAAACTATTACACAACTCTTGAGATCCTAGATTAAATATTGAACTAAAAATTATTAACATTTACTGCCTACAATTTAGGATGACTTATAATAAAAAGGATTAATTACCTACTTACGAAATGTATTGTATTTTCAAGAAAAATATTCCACAAGAACGAGCGGAAAAGGAAATAGGCCTAGATTTGTGGCTGTCAAGTAACAATCGAATAATGGTCGAAAAGTCGAAATAAGATGTCGAATCGAAAATCGAATCGAACAGCCGAACAGGAACATTGTAAATAAAAGCAGCGACAAACTAACTGTCATCAGCTTATCTCGTTCATTATATTTTATAGAAAATAGTAGGCAGGAACTAATTGTAAAATGCTAGAATGTGGGTCATTGCTTCTGTATTTATTGTCCATATTGTTCTATTGACTTCAGTTTTCGATATTTATTTTAAATCGCCTATCATTCATGGGATTGTGCCATACTCGCACCCTCAAAATGCTCCAGCAAAGCGTCTTGTGTTTTTCGTTGCTGACGGTTTACGTGCCGATTCGTTTTTCCGAAACGATTCTAGGAAAGAGGACACGCCGTATCTTTCGTAAGTGGTGTTGGTATCTTTATTCCCCTTGTTATTTCTGTATGCTTTATTCAGTGTTCTGCCTTGTTGATGTCTACTCTGTCAACCCTAGGGTTAGGACGCTCTGTAGCAAAGACCTCGTCTGTTCCGTCGTAAGGAATTGTTATTGTTATAAGGGGATAGACCTGGTTACATCGTTTTTGTTTTTGTCATAAGAAATTAAGGGTAGGCCTAGCCTAGGCGGTAGGGCTAGGAGGCCTATCCGCGACACGAAGGAACATCAATGCGATCTAGGCCTAGCGGATAAAGGGGCCAGGGTAGCCTAGCCTAGTACTTTTTCGGTTGGTATGGACCGTTTTTTAACACCGTTTTTATTTTTTCAATAAAAACACTGAAAAACAACTACCGATAAGTAGTTTTGTAACGAAAAGGATTTCGGGTGCGCTCTTATAAAAAATATCCTAGAACTAGCGCACAGGTAACTAGTCGGGAAAGATCGACTAACCTAACGTAAGTAGTTTTGTAAAACTGGTCCATACCAACCGAAAAAGTTCCGGGGCCAGCTTAAAAGTTGGGGATATTGAGTTAGATATGGGTGAACATGATTTCAATGATAATGACTACGTATATCACGCACGCCAAAGTGCCTTGGTTGAAATCGCCTTCAACGAATTCGATTTGGGATCCGTCCATATATCACGCCACTACAAAGCGCGTTCTTCCCAAGTCGGTTCTAAAAGCGAGTTGAACGGAAGCGCTTCGAGGCAAATTCAACGCATATCACAGTCTGCAATCGGCTGGAACCAGGCGATTTCAACCATGGCGCTTTGAACGTGCGTGATGTACGTAGGCCTAGTCATGGATAGAAGGCCTTCAGCGGGCAAGCCGTGCAGTTGATTGAATTTAAACAAATAAATATTAGTGAGCTTAACAAAGCAGTGAGAAAACTTAAAAATATCCCTACATGAAAAAAATAATTTTTTTTAAAACAACGCTTAGGTAAATATTTAAATGTACTAAAAAGTAAAAAATAAATTTTCGCCCAGCAAATTTTTGCCTTACTCGGAAATTAAAAGCGTTGGGCGCTTTTCTTCCATGAACAACAAAATTCTGTAATCTATGTCAATACCGTAAGCGCCCAACGCTTTTAATTTCCGAGTAGGCCTAAGGCAAAAATTTGTTGGGCGAAAATTTATTTTTTACTTTTTAGTAGGCCCTACATTTAAATATAAGCGTTGTTTTAAAAAAAAAAAAATTTCATGTAATATTATTTTATACTTTTTAGTCTTAACGATAATGTATTTTGATCGGCCTTTGAGAAGTGGGTGAAATATCAATTCCCATATAAAACGTTAATTATTAATTAAGATTAATTAATTGATTAATTAGTGAATCTGTTAATTGATTCATCTATTGTCATCAAGAATTCGTATGTATGAAAAATTTCAGCTCGATCGGACATTGAGAAGTGGGTGAAATATCGATTATAAGATTCCGCCCAGACAGACAGACAGACAGACAAGCATATGAAGCTAATATAAGCATTGTAATGAAATATCGATTATAAGATTTCGTCTAGACCGACAGAAAGTCAGACAGACAGACAAACACATGAAGCTAATATAAGCGTTGTAATAAGAGAGGGACTATTGATGGTATTGATTGTAAAAATGTTCCTATAGATTCATATAAAATTATTAAACATAAAATCTTAGAACTCATAAATACGTCCTTCAGACTAGGGAAATTTCCAAGTAGACTTAAGGAATCTGTAATACAACCTGTTAGAAAGGTAGTGGGATCTAATAATATAAATGATTTCAGACTGATTAATATGCTGTCTATAGGCCCTACTTGATAAATTGTTTGAGAGCATCGCACACTATCAGTTTCAGTTAGCTGAATATCTGGAGTCAAACAATCTAATAAATGAAAACCAATCAGGGTTTAGAAAAAACCATTCGTGTGAAACAGCATTACAAAATTGTATTAGTCAATGGCTGGCTGGCACTGGCAAGGACAAAAATATGTCAGCAGTAATAGTATTTTTGGACTTGAGAAGAGCATTTGAAACTGTCAATATTAATAGACTCCTAGATAAATTAAAATATATATATGGTATAAATGGGGTGGCTTTTGAATGGTTTAAAAACAGAGAGTTAGATATGGGAACACTATTATAGCACTACTATAGAGTAGAGAGTGTTCTGAAGGGGTTCCACAGGGGTCGATACTAGGACCTTTACTGTTTATACTATATATTAACGATATAAACAGGTGTTGTTAAAGTATGTGTACTAAATATGTATGCTGACGATGTGGTTATATATTAGTGGATATGATTTGGTGGAATTATTTAGAATAATGAATGAGGAGCTTGTAAGAATAACTAGATGGCTTAATGTGAATAAGCTGAAACTGAATGTTAATAAATCAAAAGGTATGTTAGGCCCTAATGATAAGTGGCAAGGAGAATAGTAGTACAGGTACTGAAAGTAACCAGACACTGAGACTATACGGACTCTCCCTGAGTGGACTTAGGTCTTTTGGCAATGGTCATTCGAAGATAGATTCGTATTTTGACGTCGATGCAGATGTTCAGTGGAAGGAGAGCTGTGTATGTTTCATGAGATGGTTAGAGGCTAACACTGAAGCAACTGGCTTAAATGTTTAAACCATGTATAAACTAAGTAGGGCCTAAATACTAATAATACAGAACGGGTTTGATTTAAATCAGAAACTAGAGAAAATTTCGTTTTATTTCATAAAAAGAATCATGTGATCATTTAAAAGTATAACAATTTTAATATAAAATGTCAATCTATTTTATTATATTATAGAAAATGCCAAGCTCATATTTCGTCATTTTCGCATAAGGCGTCGCCCGGACATTTGTTTGGACCTAGTTCAGATTAATGACACTGTGTGCTGGTCTCTGATTGGTTGTTATAACGCTACGATCGTAATTTACATTGTTGAGAGCGTTGTTGGCTGAGAAGTTTAGTTGGAAGGGTCGTGATCGTGGGCGAGTTAGGCGATGTGTAAAACTTAGGAAAAGTTAACTAGGGAAAACGTTTTGAAGATAGGAAACGCGTGTTAAAAATCCACGAAAGTGCTTATCGAGAACGAACGGCGATCTGCCTAGAAGAAATACAAATAAACGTCTGTGAATTCAACGAGAACTGTAACCAACCGAGGTACATTTTACGAGTCTAGCCGAGACCAGGGATACGTGAGTGAACGAACTTTTGCATGCCTTAGGAACATATTAATAAACCGACGGACTTGATAAAATACAACATCGATAGCCAGAAAAGTTTAGAATCATTAATAGCCGAAGGGCCGAGAGTTAGTTGCGTTCAAGAAGAGTCAAGAACGATTGTAGCCGCGTAGCCTGGAGAATACGCCACGGGAAACGCAATCAAAGTTTGGTGGTTGGATTGCTACGAAATATAGATTGAAGTATCACGAAAAGGAAATCGTTAGTGATAAAATCGTTTATAAATCCAAGTATAAGACTATTATAAGGAACGGTTATTGACAATTCAATATCTTGGCAAAGTTTTAGTATTTGGGCAAATTGGTTTCGAAGTCAATAAATGAAGATTATTTGAAATCCAAAATGGTGAATTTTAGTTGCAAAGAGTTTGAAGTTGACATCAACAATAAAAACGATGAACATACGCGAGTGACTGAGCCACCGACGTCGAACGATTTGTATTGTTGATTAAGACGCGTGAAGTCAGAACTGTGTCGATAAAAGTTGTCGTGTTTACCTCAATAACTGTCTGACAGTTAACCGTGTGAAGAACTGGAGAACTTGTTTATTGAACTTGGAATACTTGTATCGGACAAGTGTGAAACATTAGAACGTACTGTCGGAGTTGGTTTATCCGAACGATAAATTAACGTAATTTTATCACCGCTCGGACAATATCAAGTGACAGTTGAACTTCGAAAGGAATCACAGCCGGGATACGAACTCAAGACAGGATCGTCGGTACAAGACTACGACAGTCAACACATACGCAGCAAGTTACTGATCTACACGTCAAACTTCTTCGACTACATAGGGTTTCGATGGGAGTCGTGATCATTTGTGATGAGTATTAGAATAAGTTTATTACCAATTATATTGTCATAAACTTTCGGAAAACTTTACTGTTGTCCATCAGACCAAGAGATATCTTAACTAGATATCCAATTTGCTTTTAGCCATCAGTACTGATAGGTAGGGTTTTGAACTGTATTCCTTGTCGATGAAGGAAATTCATTTGTGTTATACAATATAGCCCGTTCTGGTTTGACTTATTAACCGTTGATTGTCTGGTGTAATGTCATCCTAGATCTAGTTTAAATTATAAGTTGTATTCCAGAGATGTTTTTGTCTTCGATGTCTTATGATTTCTCAATTTTGTGGGTCTTGGTGAGTTATAGGAGGTTGATGTGAACTAGTTAGGGAACCTTTAGACTTGAGTACCAGGTTCACGCCTAGGTAGGGTTTAAAATTCAAGTTTGAGGGATTTTAGCCTTGATCAGTTGTTGTTTATTCTCAATTAATATTTTACTTCTAAGTGAGGTCAGAAATCGTGTTTCACTTTAATTAGGCGACCCATCGCCTAGTGTGTTCTTGATCATTAAATCATATTTTCCGGAGTACAGCTATTTAGTGAGGTATCCAACGAGAGCCTATCGATTACCTGAGGGGTCGTAGGTTCGTTGTGTTACAACACTGAAAGTCGAAAATGAGGAGATTGAAATAGAGTTTAAATATTTAGGTAGGCTATAGTAAGATGATAAAATGGTTTTTAATGTGCATGTGTAACCTACGTACATAGCTAAAAAAAATAGGTAAAAAAATTGGTTATATGAGAAGAATAGGGGGCCAACTTTCAAGTTGGACGAGAAATATGGTTTATAAGAGCATAATTAAGCCGCATTTTGAATTTGGTGCTACTATACTGTACCAAGTTGATAAAAATGATATTGAAAGGTTACAGGTGTTGCAGAATAAGGCTATGAGATGTATCATTAGATGTGGGAGGGAAACACCTATAAAGAGTATGCTTAATACTTTGGAATGGCTGAGTGTGAAGGAAAATATATTATTGTTAGTATTAGTTTTCATATATAAAGTTAAAAAAGGAATGATGCCAAATTATATGGAGAACAAGATGACTGATGTGCGTAAGGTACATAATGTAGGCCTAAATACTAGGGGAGCAGAAGAAGGAAAATCATGGAGGTCAAATTGCAAAAGTAAATAAAAAATGGCTAGCCTCAGTCTTTAACAGTGGTGTAAAGGAATTTGATATGTAACCCAGGGAAATCAAAGAAATAAATAGTTTGGGCATGTTTAAAAGTAAATGTAACAAATGGATTAAATTACAAGATTTATAGAATAATGTAAGGTAAGAAAGGATTTTTTTATTTATTTATTTATTTATTTATTTAGTCTCTATTTGCAACGGATAATGTAATCCACTAGAGCAAATTTAATAGAGAAGGGAGGAGGGGAAACCCGGTACCGGCACATAGCCTACTCCTTTCGAAAAGTACCAAGGGGACCAACGGCTTTACGTCCCATCCGAAAGGACGGTGTAACCTTGACAGTCGTATAGGTTCCTCCACTAACCCGGACTGCCGAGCAGACGGCGTCAAGGAGAACGAAGCTGTCACACAAAGCTTTCGAACCCTAGTCTGCTCTAGCCAGCGATGTACGTGTGTTTCAGGGCAGAGCGTTTACCCACTCAACCCCTGACCACGCCCGATGTTGCTTAACTTCAGTGTTCGAGTGAGAACTGGTTAAACGACCGCAGCCAAAGTATTAATAAAGTAGGCGGCCTATTGCTAAGCAGGTTGAACATATGGGAAAATGAAGTCTGCATTGTTAGGTAGCTGAGTAGTAGGCCTAAATAAATAAATATTATGTAAAATACTAGTATGATAGTGTAATTTTAATTTATAAAGTGTTTTCAATTTGTCTGTTGTAATTGATGTTGTATAGTAGTTGTATGCTATAAATGTGATGTAAGATGTAACAAAATGGCTAGAATGAGCCAAAAATAAAGAAATACAATAGGCCTACAATACAAAATTCTCATTGCATTTGTTTTTGTTAGGTACCAGAGCAAACACCAGCAGCACTGTAGCACAGTATAACAATGATACAGTATCAAAACTCTAGGGATGGGAAAAAGCGTTTAATTTCGTAAACGTTTAACCCCTTGAACTAATCGCGTTTAAACTTTCTAAAACCTATTTTCTAAAAAAAAAATTTTTTTTTATAAATTTAGGCTGGTAGGCAGAGGCCTAGGTTTAATAACAAAAACGTAATTTTAAACTTATGACCGGCCGACAAATAATAAACAACGGTTTTATTCTCACTCTTGCATTTAATGACCCGGCACTTCCACCATGTGTAACAGACAAGATGTCTTAATACAGCCTGGGACCCGGCACCTCCACCAAAATTGAGTATTTTTAGAAAATTATCGGTCTAATCTGTTAGCCTGTGTTTGTGTAGGTTCCAAAAGTGATAACAAAATTACATTTCATTAAAAAAAAATTTTACTAAACGTTTTGCGAATTTAATAACCTCTAACCATCCACTAAACGTTTAAACGTACCATCCCTACAAAACTCGCTAGCAGAACTCGCTGCAAAATCTTCTTGCGCGCTCTAGCAGTTCAAGCTGTTGTCCACAAGGCACGCTTTTGTCGCCACAGCCCACAGTGCTCATGAATATAGAATATGATGAATAGCTACTATTAGTTCAAGCTGTTGTCCGCATAGCATGCTAGGCCTAGTGTCGCGCTGGTTCGCACACCCGACCGCCTGCAGCAAACTGTCCTAAAGGCGGTGCATTGAAGTTTTGATGCTGTATAATATGATTGTTATACCTACTGATACTGTAGCTAGACCGCGGCCTTCTAGATTAATAATAATAATCATTTATTTCACTTCATGATCAAGTACATAGCACTGATATACCTAACCTTCTTATAAGGCTTTCGTCCAAAAGTTGTTGAAAAGTCTTTGGTTTCAGCATTTACCAGCAGGCCATGGCATTATGAGCACCGTGGCAAAGTTTCGGACCACGTTGAGCAAAAACATGGCCTGGCCAGTATCTGCCAAATTTGAGTAACCGTCATCTGTTTTGTTTCTCTTACAGCAGTCACAAAGGTAAATTTAGGTCAAAATTATAGGCCCTAGCATATCGAGATAATAAAGTGACTTACCCTAGGTACCTTTGTTAGTTTGAGCTGCTTGCTCAGCCGAAACAGCTTACGGTATGTAATTTTCTTGTGTTGTCTTATCAAATAACTTTAATAGATTACATTCAGAAGACGGTGGATTTGATTTTTGGACCACTAGGCATATCATTTTCAACAGTTTTCGGACCAAGCCTACTGTAAACCGTAGAGGTCTTCATGGGCCTACTTCTCATAGCCCTGTCTGGCATGGACCCGGTGTGAGACTCAGGCCTGTGGCCTGTACTGAATGACAATATTTACAAAAATGTAACAATATATTAACACAATACAAATTAAAAATAATTTTCTTCAGGTCAGTGATTGAACATCTGGGTTCGTGGGGTGTGTCTCACACAAGAGTACCGACCGAGTCTCGTCCTGGACATGTCGCCATCATTGCTGGCTTCTACGAAGATCCGTCAGCCATTGCCAAGGGATGGAAAGAAAACCCGGTTGAATTTGACTCCGTATTCAACCAGAGTCGCTTCACATGGTCATGGGGCAGCCCAGATATTTTGCCAATGTTTGCTAAAGGAGCCAGCGGAGATCATGTGTTCATGGATATGTACGATGCAAATGATGAAGATTTTTCTGGGGCACATTCCACAACCAAACTAGACATTTGGGTTTTTGAGAAAGTTGAGGCTTTCCTTAGGTCAGCCAAGAATAACACATCTCTTTATGAAAAACTACAGAATGATAAAATTATATTTTTTTTACATCTCCTTGGGCTTGACACAGCTGGTCATACTCACAAACCACACTCCCAAGAATATAGAGAAAATCTTCAGGTTGTTGACAAAGGAATTAAAAATATTGTTTCATTAATAGAAGAGTTTTACCACTTGGATGGTCAGACTGCATTTGTGTTCACTGCAGACCATGGCATGACAGACTGGGGTAAGCATATTGAATACCAAGCCCTACCACAGTTCACCAGTCTGATTTAGGGTTGACTTTGACATCGATTCCCAAAAATTGGAATCAATCATTGTGACCTAAGAATCAATTCCCAAGAAGAATTTAATTGTACGCGCAGTTATTTTGGTAGTCATTTTCCTCGGAATCCGTGATACGCGGCGATATTCCCTTGGTCTTTCTCCGTGGAGCCCGAGATGACGTCACCCGCATGTCGAGTGGGGAGGGGGTGAAGCGATGTGCAGCAGTAGTTGTATTGCGGGTGGTCCTTAGCGTCTAGCCTACAGTTAATTGAAAAAAATCTTGCCCAACACTGGCCCTTTCTTTGATTTACTTCTGTCTGCAGGTGTGTGTGCCCTCTGAGAGAGTACAAGTTTGACTGTATAATAGGCCTAGATGTCCTAGAAATTTATTGTTCATAATATAAATTGATATGCCTTTTTTTTACTTTAACCCTGCATTACTCACACATTTTTATTTAATGGCAGTAGGGCCTACGTACTTGCGTGGGGTATATCATCATCATTATCCATCGCCGTTTCCTACTTCTGGCCGGGTCAGCTTCGGTTTGGCCACTAAATTCTTCCACTTCTTTTTATTCTCCCACAATCGTGTCTCTGCGACATCCTCCCAGCTCTCTCCACTATTATGTAAGTCTCTTGCTATGGTCTCCTTCCATCTCTTCCTTGGTCTCCCCCTTCTTCTTCCTCCTTCAATCCTTTTCTCATACATTCTCCTGGGCATCCTCTCTTCCATCATTCGTTTCATGCCCAAAACATCTCGGCCGTGTCCTTCCATCCTGTCACCTAACTTCTCCACCCCAAGCATCTCTCTGATGTTTGTATTTCCAATTCTATCTCTTCTTGTCTTGCCCACTGACACTGTGCTCCTCAGGAATCTCATCTCCGCCGCCTGTATTTGACTTTCTTCTCTATCACCCATAGTCCAAGTTTCTGCCGCATATGTGAGGATCGGTATGAAGTAGGTCTTGTATAGTGTCATCTTGCACTGTATGGGTATTTCCCTATCCCACACCAAGCCTTTTACACACTGGTAGAAGTTACTGGCCTTTTGTATTCTGTTGGTAATTTCCTTTTTCATCTTCCCGCTTGCCATTATTTCACTTCCTAGGTATCCAAAACTCTCCACCACTTCCAGGGTTTCTTCTCCAATCTTGATCTCTGCATGATAGTTCCTGACGTCTCCTTCTCCTGGCATAGTAACAACTTTGCTCTTGCTCACGCTTATCTTCATGCCGGCCTCTTCAATGTGCCTCTTCCATTGGTCTGTGTATCTCTGGAGACCTCCTCATACTCTGACCACGCCACGAAATCATCAGCAAACAGCATAACCTCTACCTCCTCCGTTTCCTCCATCTTTACCTTGTTGTGTATGTCATCCATCACTATTATAAATAGCAGTGGTGACAGCACACTTCCCTGCCTGCTTGCGTGGGGTATATAATATAACCACACAATTGAAACGCCTGTATTTTGAAGTTGTGATGGTTTTTGGATGTAGGATTCACATAGTTTACTTTATTTGGAATTTCAATTAGGCATTATTGTTATTAAGCCTTTATTTGCAACACTATTGTTTTAAGATATAAACACTAATTAAAAGGGTATTCACCCGCTAAACTCAAAAAATATATTTCATTCAGGCTAACTAGTTATGTACCTATTTAGAAATCAACAGAAAAATTATTGGGTCCACCACCCGAAAAAAAATTGTCAAACTTTGTATTTTTCTAGCTAGGTCCCATATCGGCAGAAATCTCCCATAAGAAATAACATGGGGACCATCTTTATGCCATGTGACCTTGGAGGATTTTGATCTTAATAAATATTACGTACTCTACAGCCTTTTCTGTAAATTATCTATATTTTGTTTTGTAATTTGGGCAAGTGGTTTGATCAAAATATGCTGATTACCAAGAAAGGGTGTGATTTTGGAATGCACATTTTTGCATGTTTGAGAGTATATTTGAGCACAGTTTCAAGACACGATGTTGTAAAGGGCCATTTTAGATTGGTACGATGCTCTAATCTATGTGGAACAAAAAAGAAGCCGATTAAAGCCGATTTAAGAAATTTTCCAAAGCGCCTATTTTCATAAATTTCTGGATTTAAAAAATTTAAAAATTGATGTAAAATCACAGATACAAGTAAGGTTGCCAACCGTCCGGATTCCGGACAGTCAGGATTTTAGCATGTTTGTCCGGATGGAGGAATTGACTCATTCCGGATGTCACTTTGTCAGGAATTTGTAAAAACTACTAATGTTCACTACATGTTAATGAAATTTGTGTTCCTATGATCGTCTAAAAGAATTATTATTCATCCTCTCAATTTCCGATTTAGGCTAGAATTACTCACAAGTCACAATAATATTGTTGCGAGCTCGCTTGGCTCGCGGTATGAATATTCTAAGAGTGGGGGAGGTAGATTTTACCTAGCTGGACTTCTTAGCAAATGGACCTGAGTTCGAGTCTCTTGCCTAGCAATTACGAGCGCCTAGGAAGGATCTAACTAGGGATCTAGGTAAGTACAGGATGTAATGGTATTCTCTATGGACTTAATACTTGAATGTAGCTAGCGTCGTGACGCCTGAGGGGCTACCACGTCAGGTGCACAGACATAGTGTCTCTGAACTAACGGCGTCTGGAAGTTCAAAGCGTCTGGAAGTTCAAAGCGTCTCGAAGTTCTTAGGATAGGTGTTGGTAGGAGGTTTTGCAAAATATCAAGAATTGATGTAGGTTTAACTTAGGACTTATATTGTACATAATCTTTACAGGACATGGAGTCAGACATGAGTAGTGTCGCAGGAATATCCGAACCACAACTACTAACTTCCATCCACCCTAAACAGGGCTGCTTTTATACCCAACAGCTCCTCCAGCCAGCCAACCAGACCACGAGTTTCAAGCACGTGACACCCCCGAGGAGGGGGTGAGATGCAGTCAGGTTGGCGGGACAGAGAAGCTGTGGAAAATTACCACTACACACAAAGACATACAATGGAATATAAGAATAAAATAAAAATGTCTTTCTTGCTTATGGCTTATAACTATGATTGTTCTTTGTATTATAATTGTCTGTATAGTGTGGTCACTGGGTTTCGTTTCGCGCGGGATTTCGCCCCCAGTGACCACTACGCACGCATGCAAATAATATATTCACTTTGGAAATTGTATTATACAATTACGTATTGTAACGTGCACGTGAAGTGGGGTAGCAACAAATATGTTTCAACTTGTTAATTGGTTTTTGTTCTCTGCCATTATGTTGCCATGAGCTGCTCTCTTTGATCTAAACCGCCGCCCGTGCGGCGTAAGCATTTTTTAAGTTTGTGCTTGTGCTGTTCATTGCTTGCATTCTGTTTGCGTTATGAATAAATAAATTGAAGGCAATTCTCCTAAAAAGAAAAAGTGAGTTTTGTGTTTTCCTTGAAGCAAGAGAAATCTTTTAAATCACAGATTGGCATCTGTGGATCAGGAGATCAAGGAAACTTGGAAAGAGTATTTCAATCAATTGCTGAATGCGGGAGCAGAAGCAGAAGACAGAGATGTAGAGTTGGAAGGGATGACGGAAGAAGCAGATGAGAATGAACCGACCTTGCAAGAAGTGGAGATGGCATTAAAAAGGATGAAGAATGGGAAGACTGCAGGAGTGGACGAATTGGTGGTGGATCAAGGATCAAAGCTGGGGGCCCAGTTGTTATACATTGGCTATACAGAGTGATCAGAGTGGTATGGAGAGAAAAGAAGGTGCCAAGAGATTGGGAGAAAGGAGTGATTTTACCAATATACAAGAAAGGTGATAGAAAGAAGTGTGGCAATTATAGAGACATTTCTCTACTTTGCCATACATTAAAGATATATGAAAGGATAATAGACAGAAGGATGAGAGTAGAGGTGGACCATATACTGATTAAACGAGTGAGCGTAGCGAACGGAGTGATCTCCATTCAACCTAAACGGCCCTTATTATTTTTCTGCGTGCGTGTGTATGTGAGTGTGTGTGTGTGTTTTGTGTGTGTGTACGTTGAAAATCAGCCGAATCGCTGAACAGATTGCGCTGAAATTTTAAACAGACATCCGGTACGAGTTTATTGAGAACTGCTAACAAAATCAGCAAGATTCATTGCGATTTAAACCTACAAGAAATAATAAACTGAAAAATAGACTTCCAATGTTTAGAAATTATTTTAACGACAATGTTTTAGATTTTGAAAAGATATTTTTTGTTTGTTATTTGCCTGGCCGTGAAATGCCGTGCCCATGCAAGGTCTATCAAATGTTGAACGTCAAGGTACCCCCAAATTCCGCTCGTAGATTGAGTAAACCTTGCAATATTTATACGTATTTCGTACTGGCTATGTTTTCCTTGGTATTGTCACAGATGATGGACTACACTGCGTTATATGCATTTCAAAACATGTTTAATAATTTTTAAAATACAATCCAGAAATTACAAAATCTTTCCCGACCAGGGGATTGAACCCACGTCTCCCATATTTCGGCTATAAGGGCGCTTTAGCTAACAAGACTCGGGAAACGCCAAAGTCGTTGTTAGACA
Organism: Sweltsa coloradensis; assembly: GCA_024449915.1. Lineage (NCBI taxonomy): Eukaryota > Metazoa > Arthropoda > Insecta > Plecoptera > Chloroperlidae > Sweltsa > Sweltsa coloradensis. The sequence continues at coordinate 226,901 of JAMZAV010000830.1, read as the reverse complement.
AATGAGCGAGTCATGTGTTGAGTACCCGGGAACATTTGCATTTAAGATTGATAATTCAATTCATATAAATATTAGTTTTTTAAGTTTAGTTGGTATACGGGCGGCGCCCGTATACCAATTAAACTAAACAGTTGACGCGCCCATCGGGCGCGTCAACTGTAAGGCCATAATGGGCCTCTCTAGCCAGTGATAGGCTAGGGAGGCCTAAGGTAGGGGGAAGAAAAGTAATGTTACGGGGTACTCAACACATGGCTCACTCACTCGTTTAACAACGACTTTGGCGTTTCCCTAGTTGAAGAACAATATGGGTTTCGATAGGGAAGATCGACTATAGACCCGATATTTGTACCCTTCGACAAGCTATGGAGAAAAGTTGGGAGATGGGTAGAACTAGGAAAACGCTAAAGTCCCGTCGCGTTGATGGATGAGCTTTTTTTATAAGTTTTTAGTTTGCGTGGGATCTATTTACTTATCAAGTGCCTTTTGAACGCATTGATGGTGATTGTTGTCAAGTTTCTATTGTTACTTGTAAATTGTTATTATAAACCTAAAAAAAATCATATTAAAACCTTTATTCTATGGATTCTGGCTAACTTTTTCAACTTTTTCTTTCGAAAAGCAATACATCACCATTACCTTAATGTCCATGTGAAATATGAACGTTGTAGCCCCACCCGTTTGGTCAGAATCGGCCCAAATGTCACGAAAATATCGCACTAAAAATAAAAAATAAATCGTAAAAGTATGATATTCATGTGAAATATTTCTTCGATTGTACCCAAAAACGTGGCAAGTCTAAGTTCAGAGATTTCCCCAATTTTCATCAAGATCGCATATGCCGTTTGCCCGTAGAGAGCAAACTAACAGACAGAAAAAAAAACGAAAAAAAAAAACAAGCTAATTTGTTTGGGGGGTCGGTGAAATTGAAGTCTTCGCTTTGCTCATCCAAAAATGAGTATGGTCTTCCTAGACATCGAAAAGGCGTATGATAGTGTGCCAAGGAAGGTAGTGTGGGAAAGCTTGGAAAGAAAAGGAGTTGACAAAGGACTTATAGACAGGGTTAGAAGTATGTTCATAGTATTTGAAAGCTATGTAAAAACACAGTTTGGGATGTCAGGATGGTTCCAAATAACAAAAGGGAAAAGGCAGGGAAATGTGCGGTCACCACTGCTATTTATAATAGTGATGGATGACCTACACAACAAGGTAAAGATGGAGGAAACGGAGGGGGTAGAGGTTATGCTGTTTGCCGATGATTTCGTGGCATCGTCAGAGTATGAGGAGGTACTCCAGAGATCACAGACAGTGGCGTAGCAACAATTCCTGGGCCCCCCCGCGACTTGCGCGGAATAGCTGGGGTCTGGGGCGAAGCCCCAGCCGCCGGAGGCATTAACACCGTAGGTGAAAATTTTTTGGGCCCTACATTATGTTTGATGGCCTAAAACGCGATTTCGATGACATCCCTAATACATTTGTTTACTAAAAGGCTAAAACCATTATGTTATATTAATAATATCAACACCAATAATGATAAATTAAAACACCCCAGAAAATAGACATTTTTAAACTTGCATACATTTACGTACACACACCAATCAACAAATCTAACGACAAAGTGGGTGGATTACTTGCATCACTTTTAAATAAAAATATAAAAACTATTCACTTACCTACTTATGATAATACTGATGATGTTGATGATGTTGATTAAAATGGGTGTGAAGTCATTGTCATAGGATCACTTGAAGTGTGAATGAAATGTCAATGAACTAATAATTGCATGCCATCATCGAAACATCCCTCTGTCAGACAACAGAAGGGTTGTCATGATTAATTAGTGTAATGGACCGCATTATATACTATGTGAAATGAGATTTCTCTGAAAAGGCATTTTGAAAATATCCTCGTTCAAAAGAATCTGGAATTGGAATCTTACTAATACGACCCAGTTCTTTATAAAATTAAAAAAAAGATTGACAGAACTGACAGTAGTCATGTCACAGATGATTAGCCATGTTCAACTCGGTGATTTGACAAAATTGTGTAAATTGTTTAGAGGTGTGCATTTTTGAAGTTAATATGTGTAAAATTGGTTATCACGGTTCATTCTACTCTTTTGTCAACTTGAACTAATGCGTATTTTTTTTTACAAGAGATGTAATTTTGGGGTTAAGTTCTGCGAGAGATTTTTTACTCCCTTAAAAATTCATTTCGAAAGATGAAGTTGCCTTCTTTAACCTGACAGGGGCCCCCCCGCAGTCGCGGGGGCTGCGGGGGCGGTAGCTACGCCACTGATCACAGACCTCTGGAAGAGGCACATTGAAGAGGCCGGCATGAAGATAAGCGTGAGCAAGAGCAAGGTTGTTACTATGCCAGGAGAAGGAGACTTTAGGAACTATCATGCAGAGATCAAGATTGGAGAAGAAACACTGGAAGTGGTGGAGAGTTTTGGATACCTAGGAAGTGAAATAATGGCAAGCGGGAAGATGAAAAAGGAAATTACCAACAGAATACAAAAGGCAAGTAACTTCTACCAGTGTGTAAAAGGCTTGGTGTGGGATAGGGAAATACCCATACAGTGCAAGATGACACTATACAAGACCTACTTCATACCGATCCTCACATATTGCGGCAGAAACCTGAACTATGGGTGATAGAGAAGAAAGCCAAATACAGGCGGCGGAGATGAGATTCCTGAGGAGCACAGTGGGCAAGTCAAGAAGAGATAGAATTGGAAATACAAACATCAGAGAGATGCTTGGGGTGGAGAAGTTAGGAGACAGGATGGGAAGGACACGGCTGAGATGGTTTGGGCATTTGAAACAAATGACGGAAGAGAGGATGCCCAGGAGAATGTATGAGAAAAGGATTGAAGGAGGAAGAAGAAGAAGGAGACCAAGGAAGAGATGGAAGAAGACCACAGCATGAGCAAGAGACCTACATAATAGAGGAGAGAGCTGGGAGGTTGTAGCAGAGACACGATTGTGGGAGGATAGAAAGAAGTGGAAGAATTTGGTTGCGAAACCCAAGCTGACCCTACCAGAAGTAGGAAACGGCGATGGATGATGATGATGATTGGCAAAGACCGAGGCGACCATCCTGACGTGTGCACTGAACCACTGAGTTTCATACTTCCATTTTTAAAAAATCCAAAGTTCTCGAGTTGAGTGATGGATGATTGTAGTAAAAAAATGTTGCGTTCCCCCCCTCCCCCCCAAAGGGGCTTCGTCCGGAATTCCATTCCTGTTAAGTTGGTAACCCTAGATACAAGGTATATAGGTAATAGTAGGCCTATATTATTATGCTATAGATCATGTGGTAAAAAATATTTTTTGGGCCCCTTTAAGGAATGTTTGTGAATGAAATTGGTATTTTATTGAAAGCTTACACAATTTGTTTGGAAATTATGCAGTAGGTGAAAAATATTAAATTTCCTTAGTATGTACCAGTAGGGCCAACGATATTTTTTTTAAATATTTTTTCATTTTCCTTTGTTGACATATTACTATCTTGTACTATTTGCCTATAGAGGTAAAATTAAATTTTGTCGGTACCTATAAATAAAATAATATATTAAAATTGTAATATGTTTTTACTATACCAAACCAACTTTAATATGTTTTTCTGCTAAAACTAAGAACCCCGATTTACATGTAGCCTAGTTGTAAAAAAACAACAAAGATAGAGTAACTTGAGAATACATAAAAGAAGAGGGCGGTAAGGTTGCCCCACACAAGAATGCAGGGTTAAGCCATATGGTTACTTGCTTGCATAGGCCTAATATTATTGTAATTGATTTAACAATTCTTAATTTCAATGATACTAAGATTACACAATGTATGACCCTTACTGTATCCAGACAAAGCTAGGGCAATCAAGTTTATTAAGTAACTATGGGCAAAACAGTTACCTAAGTAAATATATTTGTAAGTAACTTACAGACGTACAGATGACTTTTTCTTCCACAGGTTCTCACGGAGCTGGTGATCCAAGTGAAACGGAGACCCCACTTGTAGCATGGGGATCTGGTGTTAGTGGTCCAAAACCAGCGCTCACTGGTAGCCCTGGTATTAGCCCTAGTTGGTGGCAGTTGCACCACTTGCTGCAGAGAGATGTGAAGCAAGCGGATATTGCTCCTCTGATGTCTAGTCTAATTGGTATACCTATACCCGTTAATTCAGTAGTACGTACCAATACATACATATTTTTATTACATGCTACTGGTGCGGATTCTAATTTTATTGTAGGGTATTACTGAATTGGCAAAGCTAATAATACTATAGTGGCCCAGTGGGTCTACCTTTTTTGATTCATGGACTTTAAATTTGAGTTTATTGAAAGGAACTACTACCTACATATTTTCCAATTAGTAATTATATTATTGATGAGGTAGCTTTCATCCATGTCTATTCCTCTTCATTATGGATGGTACTTGCATTTGTGTATTTTCTGGATGTCCAGTAGAAACTTATTCGGTCCTATAATGAACATAACAACAATGTTCAGTAAGTTACCCCAAGAAAGTAAATAGTTATACTTCAACGTAAAAAGAAACTAGCCTACAGTAGTTATAGTTGAAAAAAGGAATTGAGAGTTACAGAAAATTTGTAAAACTTCTTTAAAAGTTGTCAGTAAAATGTAAAAGAGGACTGGCAATTTGGCCATGAAATTTTAATGTTTACTCCAGTGACGGATCCAGCACTTGCAATTTTGTATGTACGGTAGCCTACTTTGTGTTACAGGGATCGCTTCCTATTGATTATCTAAATGTTACAAAAGAACAACTCACAGAGGCTATGTTCTCAAATGCAATGCAGATGACAGCACAGTTAAGCAGGAAACGAGAGATTACTGAATTTGGAACTATATCTTGGCTCTATAAACCTTTTAAAGCTCTTACAAAAGAGGATGAATTGGAAATGTTACGGAATATACGCAATGCCATTGCAACGGGAAGCCATACTGAAGTGGTAAGTTCATTTTTTATTTGGTAGTAGTAGAATCTTCTTTTTAGCAGCTAGACTCTGCTATTTTTTTCTGGTTGTACATAACTTGATATTTATTCTTTAGACAAGTGGAAACTTAATTTGAACCCAATTTTGTATATCACTTTTGAAGTTTGTTTTTATAACCAATGAAATGTAAGTGAAATAGTAAGTATTAAGGGGAATCTGTCGCTAAATTGGAAATGTTTTAAATGGTCATTGACTCATTTTGTATCATGACAATTTATTATAATGTCTCCACAGTAAAAAAAATAATAATTCTAACAGGCAACAAAAAGTCGAGGTAACCCTCACTAATGAGGTTGGGACTGAAGTCAAGTTTCTCCCCTATAATAAGAATATCTCTGTTGGAGTTCCTCAGGGTTCAATACATAATAGGTTCTTTTTTCTTTCTAATATTTATCAACGACTTTCCTTTTAATATACTAGACTCTGAAATGTGTCCAACGATGCAAACATAATAGCTAAAGCAAACTCTAAAACAAAGATATGAAATCAAAATTGCTAATGCCACAGAATGGTTCAACGATAATGAACTGCTATTAAATGAAACCAAATCTACAATTGTTGAATTTCACAAAGACCCACGGCTAGAAATAAAAACAGTATACAATAGTACGAATAATACCTCAATCAAAGATGGGTCATCAACAAATTTTGTGGGACTAATAATAGATAATAAACTCAAGTGGCACGAACACATCAACGTGCTAATTAAAAAACTTAAATCTGGCTACTTTGCAATCAACTCAATCGAACTGTAGCAAGCATTGCAACAACCAAAATAGTGTATTTTTCTAACTTTGAGGCACACATAAGGTATGGAATTAAATTCTGGGGTTGCTCTCTCAGTACCAACAAAGTTTTTATAATTCAAAAGAAGGTGGGCCTAGTCCGGTCAATGCTAAACAAACCTCAAAGATCACACTGTAAACCTCTCTTCATTAAATTAACTAGACCTCTTCGCGAACACTTTTTTTAGTCGCGTTGATGGATGAGCTTTTTTGTAAGTTTTTAGTTTGTGTGGGATCTTTTTACTTTAACAAGTGCTTTTTGAACGCATTGTAGGTGATTGTTGTCAAGTTTCTATTGTTACTTGTTAATTGTTATTATATACCTAAAAAAAAATCACATTAAAACCTTTATTCTATGGATTCTGGATAACTTATTCCAACTTTTTCTTTTAAAAGATACTACATCACCATAAGCTTAATGTCCATTTAAAATATGAATGTTGTAGCCCCACCCGTTTGGTCAGAATCGGCCCAAATGTCATGAAAATATAGCAATAAAAATCGGGAAAAAATCGTCAAAGTACGATATTCATGAGAAATATTTCTTTGATTGTACCCAAAAACGTGGCAGGTCTAAGTTCAGAAATTTCGAAGGTCCCCTCCAACTTTCATCAAGATCGCATATGCTGTTTGCCCTGTAGAAAGCAAACAGAAAAAAAACAAAAAAACATTTGAGCTAAATTTTTGGAGGGGTCAGTGAAATTGAAGTCTTTGCTTTGCTCATCCAAATATCTTAACATTCTATAGTCTGTTCATTCTACAGTCAATCCTAAAAGTAAAAAAAAACTTTAAAACACTTCCAAAAAATAAAAATATCCATACCCACGACCACGACGCACATCTAAATCACAACATACATGCAAATTATTATTCAAAATCTTCAACTCAAACTCTGATTTCACACATAAAACTGTTTAATAAGCTAGGCCGCTTCGCGAACGCTTTTTACAGTCGCATTGATTGATGAGCTTTTTTTAAATATTTCTGTCCAATGATTACTACGTTTTTAGTATAAGTCGGATCTCATTACTTTTTCAAGTTCCATTACAAAATTATTTTTGTTATATTATATCTTGACCCCTTTTCCAACATTAAATCGGGTTGGGGGGAGCAGTATCACACTACTCCGTTTCTTAGGCTAACATCTTCGTTGTCGGCTATCCAGGCCTGACACAACCACATCCTCAGCTTCTTCCTCGCTTGCCTGTCATATCATATCTTACGGCAATTGCCATTCTACTTCTTGAATGTAATTTTAAATTAATGTGTTTCCAATGAAAATTGTTGTTTATCTACAGGAATATTTGTTTTCACTTTCACTCATTGGCTAACCATTGATCTCTCGATCTAGGTTGAATTTACTGTGTAAGCCTGCAAGTTAATTTAGCTTGAAAGAATCATTGTAATAAATAAGCATTCTTCTTTCATGCTTTACCTTTCTTTTCATTCATCCTTAATATTGATGGAATTTTTCATAGTTATTTTATCTAATTTCAGATTACTAAATGTGAAGAACTGATTTCATTGAGTCTTGATGGACTAGATTATTATCAGAATTACTACCAATGCCTTCTGTTGAGTTTTATCTCTCTGACTTTCATGGGATGGATTGCCTGGCTATTGTGCCTGCTTCTACCTGACAGCTCGAGAGCATCAGTATTTCCTTTGAAACGGCAAAAGTTTGAATCATCAGTAGTGATTACTTCTTCATCTATTGTCAAATGCATGACCTATGGTGGTTATTCTCTCAATGTTGTATTTACAATAGTAGTTGTAACAACAGCATATCTTATCTATGGTAAGTACTAAGTAGCATCAAAAATTGAATTCAATAATAATCGATGCCTTACGTACATTGTGATCTCGCACAAAAATTTCACTGAAATGGTCACAATTTATATGGTGTGTGACTTTTTCTTGCTTGAATATGAAATAAATCAAATAATGAAAGATAATAAGCACTTTGCTGTTTTACTATCCATTTATAGACAATGTGTGTTTGTGTGTGCTGTGGTGTGTAGTTGCGATAGGTGGGTGCCATGTTGTATTTAGGTTGAGTTTCACAGCTGTCTGTTGTGTTGGTAGTGGATATTGGTAAATAAAAAGAACAAAAAATAATAAACAACAATTGAAAAATATAGGTATACCCTGGTGGGGTTCAGGGGCAGAGCCCCGGTGGCATTTGGGGGGCATTATCCCTCACTTGCATGTTGAAGATATTAACACGTTTTACAACTGTTCACATGTGTAGAAACATTTAAAACCATATTTGTGATCATTTTCAGTAACGACTATGTTGGGTAGGGAAAGATTGATAGGAGGCTAGGAGCCAACAGCTTACCTTGAAAGTGTTTGGCTGCTGTGTAGAGTTGATGGTCACATAAATATACACAAATAACATTACGACGAAACGTTTCGGCTTGAACAGCCTTGTTATATTTATTATATATGTATACACATGTTATTATTTTACAATCTAGGAACATGAATAGACTTTTGCATGTTTCTGTGGGGGAAAGGTACAGAAGGTCGACAGCTTACCTTAAAACGTTAGGTAGGTTGACTCATGCTGCGTGATAAAGACCACAAGTTGATTGAAACGTCTTATTAATCTATGTGTGTCTGTACGACCTACCTAACATTTTAAGTTTCTGTCGGTCTTATTTACTTTTCTCCCCACTGAAACATGTTTACTCATGTTCCTAGTTTAATTATCCTAGCCATTTAGGCCTCATGTATACAACTAATGCCAACTATTATAGTATTACAGATATAGGCTACACTTTTACAGATATTATATGTACCAGTACAACAGTTATACTAGACCAATAAAGCAGATATGCCCTGCTTTCTTTGCACCCACATAGGAGACATCTTTTTATTGTCTTTTCATTTTTTTTCTTTCAATTTTATAAATTCTAAATTAAGCAACAACATGCACATTCTTGCTTTATTTGTGGATTTTAGTAAAGCATTTGACACCCTAAACCACCAGAAACTTCTACAAGATTTAGAGTCCATTGGCATTTTTGGTGTTGCGTTGGATTGGTTTAGAAACTATCTTACAGATAGATTCATGGAAGTGCATGTAAATGGCCACGGAAGTGAAGAAAGACATTGTGATTCTGGAGTCCCCCAGGGGTCTATATTGGGACCTACGTTATTTTTTATATATGTAAACTTTATGTCAAAATGTCTTATATATTGCTTTATATTTTCTTATGCTGACGATACTGTTTTACTCGCGGTGCATTTTTATATTCGTGTTGCGCATGCTATGCTACAGTCTGACTTCAACCGTCTTTTACGTTGGAATCATGATAAAGAACTGGTAATTAACTCTTCTAAAACCAAAGTTGTACATATATGCACACCTTACAACCACGTAAAAGACTTTCCAATCAACATTATTTATCATGATTTCAACTGCATTCATAGTATGGCTGAATTGACCGATTGTGAATGTAGTGAGAAAATTGAATGTGTGAATACTTATGAATACCTGGGATTAATTGTAGATAGGCTTTTTTTGTGGAAATGTCATATTGATAAATTATGTAACAGACTACGCTCTTGCTCCTCTCGGCTTTATATACTAAAACATGTCTTACCTTTTTCCTTATTTAGAACCGTGTATCAATTCATATCCGAATCTTTGATTTTGTATGGTATTTTAGCTTGGGGCAATGCTTTGCGTTATCATACTCAAAGGATTGAAGATTTACAAATAAAAATGTTAAAAATTGTAATGCGCGACTTCAAAACCGATTCTAAACTCTCCCGTAAACAAACATTTTCTTTTTGTGACGTGCTGCCAATATCTACTTTGTTTATATATATATATATATATATAGATTTATATTACACTTCTATTTTAAATCTGATCTCAAGATTCCATTAGACTCATGCAAGAATACAAGGCTCAAAGTTCAAAATTCCAAATTTTAACAACAAATATGGCCAACTTTCACTTTCTTATTCGGTTCCTTCTACGTTCAACTTGATACCTTCCTCACTGAAAACCTTGTCTAGCATTTTAAAAATTAAAAGTTAAAACTGAACTAAAATCACATCTTCTTTCTTTCTGACACCTTTTGACAATGTTTTTCGATTTTTCTATACTTTTTGTTATTCTTTGTTATTTTTAATGTAATTTTTTGGATTTCACAAATTAACTTTATATGTTATGCAACCATAGTATTTATATATATTTGTTTTTCGTGTTTATTTTGGTTATATGTTCCGTTCTGTATTGTCACCATCTTATGGGTAATTTATATTATGTCTTTACCCCACAGTTAAGCCATTTTCAGGCTTTGTGGGTTTTTTGATTATATTCTTGTCAGATTTATTTCTGTATGTAACATTCCTTTTTTTTGTACAATTTGTTATGTTGTATGTATCATGTATGTATATGTGACAATAAATTTGTGAACCTTAACCCATCCGCACCAGCGCCCCAAAACGCTAGCGCGCCCACGGAAACCGCGCACTTTTGCCCTCTGCACATCGAAGTTGCAGCGTAGTACAGTAAGAACAACGTAATCAACATCATCACTGTCACTATTACTTATTATTACCGTAGCATTATTTCTAGGCCTAGGCCTGTTTAGAACTAACATAACACAAATTTGTAGGGAATTTGTAGGGCTACGAGTACGACCTTCGCGATCGTGATCACGCCCGTTCCTAACCTCAATGTTACTCCCACGCACACCAACGCATATTTTTCTTGCTGCACTTCCATTCTATAGTGTTCGATAATGTATCTATGGACACTAATATATAGCACCATAGTACTACCTGGCTTTGTCAGTTGCCTGTTTATGAATGGTTTGCCAGTAAAGATCGCACAACACTGAGCTATAGAAAATAGTCTTTCCACATTAACATTCAGATAACTTTCAGGGTTACTTGAAGTAGAAATTAGGAGATTTATTTCTGTTGTATATCGTTTTTATAATTACAATTTTTGGGTATATTAATCGCAATAGCTAGTGCTTAGGCCATCCGCCCATGCCAAGCATGGAATAAACAGAGGAACCCGCAAATTTTCCCTTGCCATCGCAGAGTTAGATAGTCATGTTCAGACACAAATCGTAAATCTATTTCTGGACAATATGAATTTATTAATAGCATACTACTTCAAGCCGCCTGACACTAGCTGTTACCAGATATTGAGGGAATAGTAGGCATTTAAGTTACGACTCGCGGCGTGCAATTACCGTCACCTCAGTTACTCCCGCAGCAGTAACGCATAGGTTACTCTAGCTGCACTTCAGTTCAGTACAGTCCAGCATAACGGCTACGCATCTATATAAATCACACCTTCACCATCAAAATCATGAAACTCTGCACCATCAAAACCCAAAATTCGAAGACATCCAAAATGATTTAGGATTGTTTTTGCCGAGAACGACGCTTTGGTTGATCCCAATATGCCATTATTGACAGTAGACAGGCGCGTAAGTTTCACGTCGATAACAAAGTCGATTCTAGCTTCAAGTTTTTGCCGTAAGATTACCAAATAACACAACCAGATGTCACTACATGCTTGACGCGGGAAATGCAACAATAAGTACATCAATTGGCCGATAGAAGCTGATACTACTGCAGTTTGAATGGAAGCGCGCGTAAATGCGGACCAGTCCGCTTATGGCTTCCGTGGTCAGGCTTTGATTCGCGGACTAGTCCGCTTACGGGTGCAGATGGGTTGAAAAAAATAATATAGCTTTTCTCTAGATATCCCTTTAACAGGGATGACATCGAGTCCTGGGTTACCCAAATCCTAAAGTAACCAGATACATTTTCAAAGTTTGATTCTTCTTTTAGTTCAGTTTGATGTAGGCCTATTTTACTTAAAGGGCATGTCTAGTTACAATGTATATATTGTATAGACATAAAATAAAAGTAATCAAATGATATTCTATACAATTATATTTCATAACATGAACCTATTAACCATATTATGGTTAATTTCTGGTGGAGCACGTGATCTGTGCAGTAATTTTGTTGTTTTTTGGGGCCCGTATTACCTGGGAAATCCCGAATTTGATGGTTGCGTCACTTTTTTCAAAAAGGAGCGCGGGCATGTAGTTAACAATCCCTTCAACTTTTTTTCTATCAATTGGTGCTTGACCAGTTTGCCGCTGCTGGTGGTGGGCATGGGTTAGTTGTTATTCGAGTGCATCATAATTGCGGTGAGTCATTTTAGCGAGTCTCTCTAGCCATACACGATATTCTCAACCTCGAGCACGGCGTGCGTGTGATAACTCATAGGGGTGTTTTGTAACCAAACCACGGGCTACGATCGCAATCAGTTAGTCAGTCACAGAGAGTAATAAACATTAAAAATGAGTATCGAAGATAAAGATAACATTGATTCACAGAATTACTTTCAAATGCATTTAAAGCCCTTCCCCGAAAAACTCAACCCCAAAAAATTTTTGCCTCCGTCGTCTGGGGCTGCACCCCAGACCCAAGTTTCATTTTAGCGAAGTCCTGCCCCATATTTCAGTTTCCCTAATCTGGCAAACCTAGTTGTCTATCCAATGTTAACAAATTGTTTTATTGAAAATAGACTTATGTTTATATATTTAAGCAATTATAGCATCATAAATATCCAGATTACTTAGGCCAATTTAGGCAATTACCTTTGGATGTAGGTGATTGAGTTAATATTAACAAACAATTTTGTATTGGACGTGGCAGACCGTTGAGAAGCAAAGGTAACAAGAAGTTATGGGATCTGAATTCTTCTACTGGAGATTGGAATAACTTGAGATTTCAGTTGTTGGATGAGCGTAGCGAGCGAAGCGAAGATTCCATTTCACTACACTGGAGAAAAAAATCCAAATTTTTTTTTTCTGTATTTTTGTGTTTGTTAACACGATTCCGACCAAACCGATACTCCAATTGCGATGAAATTTTCTGGAGGCCTTCGAAATCTCTGAACTTAGAACTGCCACGTTTTTGAGCGCAATTGAAAAATTATTCCTCATAAAAATCGCAATTTTACGATTTTTTTTCGATTAAAAAAAAATTCTTCGACTTATAACATCTACATGCTTTATCCGATTGTAATGATTTTTTCACAGAACCTTTATTTTATGAATTAATATATTCGTGTGAAATTTGAGCCTTATCAAAAAATTATTTCTCATGAAAATCCCAGTTTTACGATTTTTTTAAAAATTTCTTCGACTTATTACACCTAGCCTACATGCTTTATCCGATTGTAATGATATTTTTACAGATACTTAATTTTATGAATTGATATATCCGTGTGAAATTTGAGCGGAATCGAAAAATTATTTCTCATGATAATCGCAATTTTACAATTTATTTTATGTATTTTTAAAATTTCTTCGACTTATAACACCAACATGCTTTATGCGATTGTAATTATTTTTTCACAGAACCTTAATTTTATGAATTAATATATTCATGGGAAATTTAAGCGTAATCGAAAAATTATTTCTGATGAAAATCGCAATTTTACGCTTTTTTTGTTTTTAAAAAATTACGCTTATCCAACAATGCGCCTGAAAAAGCGTTTGTGAAGCTTCCTAGTTAGTGTCTATACGGAAAACTTTTTCAAATTATTGGACGAGTGAGCGGAGCAAACGGAGTCCTCTATGGCAAGTTTTCGGCACTTCGTTGTGTTTGTGTGTGTGTTTGTCTGTGTGTTTGATGCGCAGGGGCCAAACTACTCGTCCGATTTTGCCTAAATTTCACACCAACGTCAAAGAGCAATAGATAGAGTGCTGTTAACATGGACAGCAAAATTCGCAGGAATCCAACCTACAAAAAATTAAAATTAAACAAATTAGTACCTACTTTATGTTTTGAAACTTAAAGTTCGCTTTGGAAAAAAATACCCTTTCTCACCAATGTTACCACTATTAATGTTGACAACTGACAAAAATTTCAGAATTATATCTTGCCCTGCCAACTTACAAAAAATTAATTACTGACAAAAATCGTGTTTTGCAGAGTTTTACTAAATTGGATTTGATTTGAGGAGCATAAAAGATAGATGCAGAACATGTCGAGTGGAACTCGGGTTCATGTATGGACCTTTCTATCGCATATTTTGGAATCTTGGTAGCTTTAATACTTTGGCGTTGGCAATGTGATATGTTTTCAATGTTTTGGTGTCGCCCACCTCTACGAGCATAGCGATCAGTGGCCGACAAGTCTCGACATGCTGACTCATGCAGAGCTGCATGCTATGCTGCAGCTGCAAATGTAAATGTGGTAATCGCTCACTCATTCAACAACGACTTTGGCGTTTTCCTAGTAGCAGTATGGTAAAACCAAATACTGTAACTGGAATAGCTTCACTATTAATACGATCTATCATCTAGGCCTACTCCCCAAATTTACACAGATTAGATTCAGAATTACTACAGCAATGGCATTAAAATATAATAACCAATCTTGTATACATTCTTGAAATGTTTTATATTTTCCAGTGCAGCTGTTACCACTTCAGTTTTACGTTTACTGTTTGCTACCGGAGATTATTTGGTGGGCAGTTTTAAGGCAGCACACTGTCTTCATGAAAGCACTTAAAAGTGTTCAGCGCTCTGTCGGTCTTGGGAAACTTTGCCTCTACTGCCTACTATATCTACTGGGGATTGAAATTATGGTAATTTGGTATTAAGTTTAAATTTATTCCAATATGTGTCAGGAATTTTGTAATTATATTATTAAATATATTATTTAATATTTAATACAATTTAGAAACTAAAAAAATCCATCCCTACCTGGGTTCGAACCCGGGTCTCCCACATTCCAGGTAGGCACCTTAGTCAACTAGACCACCAAAATGGTAACTTTTTAACTTCTGAATTGTGTTAATATATTTTCAAATATTACCTCTTATTGCAGTAGGCTCAAGTACATAATATATTTTATCTTTTTACAGGTGTTTTCCTTCTTCCATCGCTTTGTGTTAAGCATAGGTGTGATTGGACTTGCTGTTTGGCCATTATCTACTCACAAAACATGGTCAGCTCACCGCAGTCTACTTGGTGCGTGGTTCGGCTCTTGCATTTCGTTGGCAGTTTTCCCAATGTTACAAGTTGTGGGAAGAGATTCTGACATAAACCTAGTGTATGTAACTTGTTTTATCTGCTTTTAAAATTTGCTTTGTGATAGTGAGGCTTGCTAGCCTATAGTACTGTACATCTGGAGCGTTGCATTACCGTAGTTACGATTCTATTGATGTCAATGTTGGCTATTCAGATCCCTGAAATGCATGGGAGTAACAAAGTAACAAGCTACTTCTTGCTGATTTAATAGTTCTGCACTGTCTACGGAACTTTTTCTGTTCGTTGTGTTGTCAGTTGGCCGTGCAAGGAGAATTTACAAAATAACTGTTGCAAGCGATTTTTCAGTGCTATTAATACCTATGTAATAACTTATTTCTGCTCCACATTACAGTTCTTTGTCAGGCTACATGTGGCTCGTGTTTGCTGCGTATCTTGCCTGTCGTTCCGAATTACACCTTGTGTTTGACAAGAGAGGAAGTTCACGAGTGCTTTATACTACAGTATTGCAGCTTGCGATGCTGCCAGCCGCAGTATGGAATTTACAAAGCACATCTGCCAGTTTCAAGAACAAGCAAGGGCTACCAGTTCTCAATCAGGTTCTGTCCTGGTTTATGTTTGGCAAGTAAATTATTTTAAGATAATAGGTAGGCCCTACTAGGGATGGGACTTTAATCGATAAAAATTTTTTGATAATCGATAATGAAAATATTATCAAATCACATGTTTTCTGAAAAATAAAATTCAAAATGCGCCATATAAAGTTTCAATATTTGCACGGACTATCATACCACCTATATTATATTATCTTGTGCGAATGTTGATAATTTCATACTTCGCAATCATAGAAGCTAAAAGATTTCACCATTTTTTACTTTTTGAGTCATCTCGGAATTGAAATCGACCAACACCTAAAATGGGAGAAGCACATAAAGTCACTCATTACAAAGCTACAATGCATCATGCCCACATTATACGTTCTCAAGAACATATTATCCCCTAAAACCCTCCAAGTTGTATATTTCGCACTAGTCCAATCAATCATTCAATATTCAATAACAGCTTGGGGAGGAGCATACGATAGTACCCACATTCGATCACTCATGACAGCGCAAAATACAATCCTAAAAATAATACATAAAAAGGAACACACTTTCCCCACTAACGAACTGTACTCGACGTCGGGAATTCTACAAATACGAAAGTTGTACGCCCTTGCTATATTGTGCTGCTTTCATTCAAATAGAATGAAATTTGTCTCAAACAAAACGTCTAACTATACGATGAACACTCGCTCTAAAACAAACAAACATATATTCATCCCTAGAGTCAACAAAGGTATCCAGCAAAGACATGCTGCTTATATAGGCCCAAAACTATACAACATTGTTCCTCTAGAAATTAGAAGTCTTAAGTCAAAATCTTCATTTAATTCAGCCATAAAAACATGGTTAAAAAACGTATCTGTCTGTAAAATTACTGATATCATTAATAGTAAGCTTCCCTCAAAGATTCACCAATGAATAGCATTCTCTTGCCCAAACAACAAAACAAAAGCAATACACTTGTAAATTATGTCTAGTTCCGGAATTATGTTATCAAAATTCTAAAGTCACAGTAAAATTAGTATAATCAGTCATTGCATTTTGGTATAAAAGCATGTACCGTAGTATAATATGGTAATTACTATTAAAAATTTAGAAATTTAGAACACACTTACAATACTACATCACATAATAGAAGATATGTGTATCCGTCCAATATCCCATTTATAAAGACTTTATAAATGGGATATTAATAATATAGGCCTAGTATACAATTTATATGACTAACTAATCAACAAACCTAGCCCAATAATATATAGTATTTTATATGTATTCACTACCCACTAAGACTAAATAAAAGACTATATTCTCTTGTGCCAAAGTCTATACAGGCAGTAGATAATAGATAGTAGATAGTAGATAATAGATAGTAGAGAGTAGATATAGAGTCCATTAAGGACGAATAAGAGAATCCATTACTATTCATTTACTTTATACTGTTATGTTGGCCTACCTACATCTATGCAACTTGTACTATAAACCAACAATTGTAATTATTAATTACTCTATGGCAAGTTTTCGGCACTTCGTTGTGTTTATGTTGTATGTATGTATGTATGTATGTATGTATGTATGTATGTATGTATGTATGTATGTATGTATGTATGTATGTATGTATGTGTATGTGTGTTCGATGCGCAGGGGCCCAACTACTCTTCCGATTTTGACCAAATTTCACACCAACGTCAAGGACCAATAGATAGAGTGCTGTTAACATGGACAGCAAAATTCACAGGAATCCAACCTACAAAAAATTAATATTTGTAAAAATTACTACTTTATTTTTTTAAACTTAAAGTTCGCTTTGGAAAAAAATACCCTTTCTCACCAATGTTACCACTATGAATGTTAACAACTGTGAAAAATTTCAGAATTATAGCTTGGCCTGCCAACTTACAAAAAATTAATTACTGACAAAAATCGTGTTTTGCAGAGCTTTGCTAAATTGGATTTGATTTGAGGAGCATAAAAGATGGATGCAGAACATATCGAGTCGAACTCGAGTTCATGTATTGACCTTTCTAACACATATTTTGGAATATTTGTAGCTTCAATACTTTGGCGTTGGCGATGTGATATGTTTTCATTGTTTTGGAGTCGCCCGCGTCCACGAGCATAGCGATATCGGGATCTCAGCAGTAGCAGCTAGACAAGTCTCGACTTGATGAGTCAGAGCTGCATGCATGCATGCATACTACAGCTTCAAATGTAATTGTGATACTCACTCGTCCAACAACGACTTTGGCGTTTTCCTAGTAAGAATTGTATTCATGTTATATTATATTGTTATGTACCTATTACAAAAAAGGACCGACAAAAGACAGTTTTTTTTAATTTACAGGTGTTATAATATATATTTCCTATTACTAGTTCCCTTCAGGAAAAATCGATAGGTAGGCCTACATAAAATTCAAGAACGATTATAATTGTTCATATAACCATTCTTCGTTCATTCTTCAACCTAGGTTAGAATATTATACTAGTTAAGTTACTATCCATTTCTTCAATGCATTGATTGTTAACTAAGGCTATAACCTATTATTATATACTTATGCTCTGCCTCAAGAATCTTTTCTTATTAGAGCATAAAAATTTCATAATTATATCACTTTGTAACAAAATGGAAAAATAAATCGAATTGTCAATTGATCATGCACCTCTGTCGTAAAAATGGCCTACATTTTTTACCGGCATTATCGATTGATGACACCGTCACCTTTTCAATATCGGTAATATTTATTTTCTCCTTGAGCACCCCTAAAGGATACTAGTAGTTAGTACAAAGTCATTATTTATTAGTATTACTATAGGCCTACTTGTTTTGTGATGCATGGTATATATTATTATCAGATATAATTTTGTTGTAGGGATGATTTTGTTATAATAATCATGGTTTATCATGTAAAGGCCTAGACAGGAACTTTAAAACCAGTTTGTTTATGTTGGTTATTTTGTTATGAAGACATTTTTTGTTACAATGATTACTGACTTCATCACAAAATATTTTCCCTCTAGTCTAACTGTAGGTCAAACATTTTTATGACGTTTCAAGCTGCATCTTAATTAGAATATACCAGCAATTTATTTTAGCTGTAAATTAACCTGTAAATTGATTTAGCTAAAAGTGTTCAACGCAATCAGGATAACATTGCTTTATGCTTTCATCTCAAAAAGTTTATGTTCTCAGTCTAGGCACAAATGATGTATTGTATACATAGTATTATTTCCTCCTTCAATCTTGAAATATCTTGCTTGCAGGCATGTCGTTCTTGCTCGCAGTCTCTGGCTCCCAGTGGATGTTGGCACGTTTATTGAACGTTAGTCTGGCACTAGCCATTCCTTTCCTACTGCTATCGGTCAGCCACGAAGGCTTCTTTCTTTTGGCACTGACAGTTAACATGTTTTGTTGGTTAGTCTTAGAACACCTCTGCTCTCACCGCAACAAAGCTCAGGTAAGTGTCACTGTCATCAAGGAAAAGCTTAAAGTGACTGGGGATACCTTCAATCAAGAATTTAATATAGGACTACATACATACATTACATCATCATCATTATCTGTTGCCACATCCAACTCTACGTTGGGTCGGCATTGAAGAAGGCCTCTCCATCTTCTTTTGTCCTGCCACCACATTCCAGTCTCCTCCTCGCTGTTCTACATCCTTTCTCACACTATTCTGCCATTGTTGTCGTGGTCTGCCCCTTGGTCTCCTACCTGGAATTTCCAATTCCATCATCCTTCTTCGTAATCTCGCTCCTGCCATCCTTTTGACATGTCCGAACCACTTTAATCTTCTCTCTCCAATTCGCTCCATTAAGGGGGTGTGTCTACGCAAAATAAGTGACTTGGATTTGTGCACTTTCTCATTTTTATAGGCCATTAGACGCCATTGTGTATGTGATTGAAATATGTCCCCCTAGATAATTTTACTATCTATTAGCTAGTCACAATATTATTTTTCTATCTTTAATAGTTTTGTTTGTAAATTTTATAGAAATCATCAATGTGTATTGTGAAAACAATAGAATTACGACTATCGTCCCGTCGTTTTAATCCAATTGGACGGATTTGTTTTTCCATAGTTGTATTGAACTTATATGTTGGGTACGACCAAGTTTCAGTGATTAATTAGTTGAAATGACATGGCAAAAAAATAAAAACCAAAATATGCCGTTTTGCGGCTTGACTCTAGGGGCTGGCGCCCTCTCGGTCTTGCGGATTAGCTAGCAACTCCGTAGTCACTGTCGCTGGGTGAGGGACGGTCAAGTGATCGGTAGGAATGCGGCTAGTCCACTCGACTAGGAGACAATGCCGCTGAAAGCAATGGTTACGAACAATACAGTTACCCCATCCCCAAAAGTCCCCAGCGACAACAAGCAGAATCCTTTCCATTCGTTATTCTGTGGACAAAAAACTGAAACACCTATGAGTCCGAAGACTTGGCGATTGTTTTTTATCTTCATGAATTATTTTATTCGTGATGGAGCCACCAGGATTTCTTCGCTTTTATAAAGTAAAAACATTATCGTAATAATGATGTTTTGGATGGTGATGGTGAGGATGATGGTAATAAGCACAATACAAACACATAAATTATCTGCTAATATTGTATTATTCAATAAAAACAAAATGTACCCTACAGTCCCCTACACTGACAGTTAGTGTATCCGTACGTGTTTGCTGACAACACAAATGGTTGTAGCTATGTAACTAATCATAAATCAAGTGGAATATATTATCTTTTGTATAGTAATTGTAACGGAAAAAATACAACAGAATAATAAAATTATCAAACTATACCGATTACCTGATAATATAAGCAAATATGTGATTGAGGTGTCATAACGTTCACAAAATAACGCAGATAAGTGCTATAATAGGATATCCGTATTCCATAAACAAAACAAAACGGGCACTCAATTTTTTGCCTTTTCTGTCCCCTCCGTCAGTCGGTAGATTTTTTTGCCTTTTCTGTCCCCTCCGTCAGTCGGTAGATACTTCTTTTTGACGGGCTCTTTATGATAATCTCGATTAGCTTTTGTTTTGGTGTTGTCATCTTCAAAATCATTGTGCCCTCAACCTCATCCCCTATACCCTCCAAAAAGGAAGTAAAACTAGAGTAATTATTGTTAGAAAACCAAAACATCTTGTATGCTGTCCCAGGTAAAGCCGTGTTCTGACAGGTGAATTCCCTGGGAGTACATACAAAATAATCTACTATCGTCATAGCCCATCTTTATCCTTGTGATTAAATAATGAGATGGACGCTTCATTCTATTATCATCAACAACACAATGGCAAACAACAATTTTAACAATTCTAATCAGAAAAAGATAATTAATTTTATTGATGGGGTATTTTGAAGCAGCAGGGAATCGAAACCGTACTACCGGACCCACAATTAGGCCTAATATTTGTATAACCCGAACGTCGAACGAACGACCAGAACAAAACCAAACCCTCGAAAAGTAAACATTTGGTGCTTGTGATTTGGGTAATCTGTAAGAATTGCTTAGCGCACAATGTTTTTTTCCCTGCAATCGTCCGCACTATTTTCGCGGTAGGCTATAGGAGTATAGGATTTGAATTATGCCTGAAAACAACTCGTCATTACCAGGGGTGTATTTAGGCCTAGGCGCACTAGGTGTGCGCCTAGAACCCCTCCAGCTAGCCCCCCCCCCCCCTTCGAGCTAAGTGGCCTCAAATTTCCCGTGAGCTCAAAATATAGCACTCTTTATGGACACCTTCAAAATAATCACTGAACTTAGGCTTGCCAAGCTTTTTAATGCAATCGATGAATTATTTCATATGAACATCTCATGACATGAAAAATTATTCATAATTTCTTCGTTCTCTACCACCTACATGGCTACTCGGCTACTCAGATTGTAATAAAATTTGTAGGAGACTTGAACTATCTCTAACCTTAGACCTGTGTATTTGACCAATGTTAAGTAATATCTCTCTTGAACATTATTTTAAAGAGTAGTTAAAACCACTTGTTGAAATCTGCTATTTATTCACAACCTTGTATTGTTGGTTGGTATGGTCATAAATATAGAGTTAGTTAGTTTATTATGGTTCACCTGTCCCATAACGGAACAGGTTGGCTAGTATACGGTTATGGACATGCCCATACCCTCCTTAGGTTATAAGATAAGCTCAATTTTGTATTAGTACTACACAAAAAAAAATCCATGTTTACAATGGGGAAAAAGAAGCCAATGTTATATCATCATCAATCATATCATCTCAACGCACCAAATATACGTGCTTATCCAACAACGTGGCTGAAAAAAACATTTGTAGTATGTTGTCAGGTTGTTCGGTTGTATGAAGTCGAGTGTTAAGTATTTACTGAATTTAGTGCTTAATAATGGACAATCAAATAAGACATTTTTGAGGAAATACCATCAATGGAAAAACTTAATTTTGGGTAAATGCAAAATTTGATTTTGCAGACCTGATTTTTACTAATGGAAGCTTTCATGAACATGGTATATAAAAGTCCTTTTTTGTTTAAATCGATTTCTCACGGAGATATCAAGCATTGTTTGATACTAAGTGTGAACATTAGAAAATCAGCTGGTACTCCAATAAGCATTATATAAACCATGATTTTGCAACGTAACTGTAGTATTTACCAAAAATATGGTAGACACTATTTCTGTAGAAAATAATTAGAAGAATATTTTTGCTGCTGAAACTTTTCGTCTATCTTCCGCCATTTTGAAGATATAGGAAAACAACCACTTTTGTGCAGATATTTTCCAAGATGGCGGCCAATGCTCCAGCCCGATTTTCGAGGACTTTTTTCCCTTTACTAAGGACACTTTTTGGAAGGTCTGTGCAAGAATTTAGCTTGCCCAGAATTTTTGCCGAAAAAATCTTTTGTTGCTTGACTTAAAAAGCTATTTGACATAATTTGTATGTCCGTACCGTCATAAACGTTGAACCAGCAGTTATTTCTGACCATTTTCCATTTTTGTGTCATCTTTTGTTTTTCCACACATGAAGTTGAACGACAAACCATCAGGACGTGAGACATATAATTGGAGGAAGGCTGACTTAAATAAACTTCGTGATAATCTAAATGAGTGTGACTGGGATAGAATGGATCTATTGACAGATGTGAACGACAAGTGTGACTTATTCTATAATCTTTTAAACGCAACAATATCCAAAACAGTGCCAGTGACTAAAGTCAACAACAATAAATATCCAGTTTAGTATGATAAACATGTACTTGCGGCATTAAAACGTAAGAACAGAGCTCATCAAATGTTCAAAAGAACCGGTTTGGTTTGTCATAAAGTTGATCATCAAAATCAAAGAACTAACTTCAAACAACTAAAAAACATGAAATATCGTCGATACATTCACAACATTGAAGCAAAAATCCCAGAAAACCCCAAATTGGTGTGGAGCTTTGTCAAGAGAAAAACTAGATCAAGGAGGATACCTACTGAAGTGAAATATATTGGTGTAACTGCGAAAAGTGTACAATTGTGCTGCCAGCTTTTTGCGGAGTTTTTTTAAAACAACTTTCACTCCGAAATCACAAGGGAATATGGTTCTACCTAATCTCTTTGACCAGATTGATAGTGAACTGTCCAGTTTCAATGTTTCTTGTGAAGAAGTGGAAGATAGCCTTGGCAAACTTGTTAATGGAAAATCGCCTGGGTCAGACCAAATACCGGTAAATGTGATCAAACACTGTAGAAATGCATTATCTATTCCACTTTCAAAAATATTTAACTGTGCTTTAAATGAAGGAACTTTTACCTCACGATGGAAACATGCTAACGTTACACCCGTTTTAAAGAAAGGAAGAAGAAACTCGGTGACTAATTATCGGCCTATTTTGTTATTAGCCATATTTTCAAAAGTTTTTGAAGGTCTCATTTCTAAAAGAATAAATAATCACAGGGCAGACTACATATCACCAAGTCAGCATGGATTTGTGAAAAGAAAATCAACTGTTACTAATCTTACTGAATTCACCCACGATATTGCAATGTCCTTTAAGGGCCCGTTCACCTCTTTAACAAGTTATTCTTAAAACCAAGTACGAACATGAAAAATAAGTTCATTGTGTATATTTCCAGACCTACGTCAATAGGGGTCTTTAAATTCATCGGCGCGCTTCGGGTCAGTGACGTCACTGGTACGGAGTTTGCGATGTGTTGCAACACAGCACAGCTACTAGCGGCGAGTAACGCGTGAGGCAGGTCCCGGTCTATCTGTCGAGATAGTCTGTTCTACTGAAAACAAAGCGGAAGGCCCGCGATCATCTGATTAACAATACGTTACAGTTAAACCAACACCTGTTTTGAAACACATACGTTATTGTCGTCAATTTAATGAAAAAATATTTTATTGGCACGTTCTTATAAAGTTATATGTTGCCAATCATGACAGGTAGGCCTATCAGTGAAGTTAAATAAGTATTGCCTATACAACAACATAATACACGCGATAGCGATTCTTACACACACACATGAAGAATTACTTGCACTTTAAAAAAATAAAAGCGATTTGGTTATAGCATTTAAAAAATTCAATTTTTCTTCCACAATAAGTGAAATTACAAGATTAAAGTAATTCCAAACGCTATGAGCTAACAGCATTTTCCGTAATCATGTAAATGTCAGGATTGCCAGTGGTGAGGATCGATCCGCGGACCTTCCGAATAACTCTCGCGCGTTATGCATGTACTTCATCTATCCGAAAACCGATTAACAATGTATCATTATCCCAAGCGGCATTTTATTTTAGTTTCTCATGGAATACTCCGTATATTTATTATTTAAAGCCGCCTTATGACCACACTTGTGTATACAGAATGAATAACAAATCTATGTTGCCTGTTAATCAGTTTCTTTTCGTAATTGTAGCCAAAAACAATGAGTAGGTATGCTTACTTTATTACGCCAGACATCAATGTTTCTCTATTGTGCTGATGTATGTTTTTTCCAAAGCTTTTCGTGGCGTAAAATATTGAGAACACCTTTGAAAACTATCGTCTGCCCAAAACTACTATATGCTTAGTTATTATACACTGCGCCGACTAACGTTCAAGCAATTCACTAATAATAAAGTCACTCTCGTCTCAACAATTTGACTATTTGTCGGTTGACATTTTGACATTTTGTGTACAAACTGTACACAAACACTACTGAATAGAATTCGCTTGCCCTGTAACGTATTATAAACATTCTTATTTTTTTTGTACCTATTACGCCACTCCTCAATGTCATCATGAACGATTGATCGAAATGAGTGCACGTGTCCAACTGATGTAAATAGGTCTGCGTAAGTTTCTGGGCAGTGTTTAATGTTTATTCTCTTCCTTTTTAGGCCCATTAGCTTATCGCTTTTTGTTTATATCGTTCGAGTATGCAGGCACACCCCACTCATAATATATGTTATGCTATAAGAAGAGAAAAACTATTCCAAACACAAAAAAAGATTTAAAAATCCATATCAACAACAACATATTCGACAAAAAGATGAACAAATAACGTACTGGCATCGGCAGTAGATATATATTTCTTCTAGGTGTACGGGGTTTTGAATGTGTATACAGTAAGTGCGCTGTGCGCTAATCAAGTCCATTGTCAAAACCACATAACTTCGTAAACACCTCTACACTTGACACTTGAGCCGAATAACACATGGCATGCGTTTTTATTTCAACCAAATTTGAAGCGAGTATGCCATACTTGACTACACGTCATATCCCCCCTCGCCAAGCATCTTTAAATGTCCAATACGATAACTCAGTTCGCCGCGACACCCGGCTACTCGACTCCGAAGCCAAGGCCGTGTCGTGCGTTGTTGCCAGTACAGCGAAGTGGCGAAAACGTAGTCAATTTCATTACATATTTAACAATTAATATATGGTGATTATGATTATTTTCGAGAAAGAATTTGTTGCAAATGGAGTCTACTTAGGTAAATAGATGTCTGGGTACACCTTTACATAAGAGGTGAACGATCCCTTTAAACTCAGGTGTTCAAGTTGATGCTGTTAACGCGGACTTCAGTAAAGCTTTTGACAGTGTAGATCACTATCTTCTCCTATTTAAATTAAAATCCTATGGAATTACCGGTAAAATTCATCAATTAATTGAAAGCTACCTTACTGGACGAACTCAGTCAGTAGTCATTGTTACAACAAGATCATCTTCTGAAAGCGTAACATCTGGAGTGCCGCAAGGTTCAATTTTGGGTCCACTACTCTTTACCCTGTTTGTGAATGACATATCGTCTTGTTTTATGTCATCGAGCTGTCTAATGTTTGCTGATGATCTTAAGATATATCGTCCAATACGAAGAGATGCTGACTGTGCATGCCTGCAGTCGGATCTGGACGCGCTTGCAGAATGGTGCAGAACATGGAAGCTTTATCTTAATGTATCTAAATGTGCAGTCATTACATTTACTACAAAAACAAAACATGTTAAATTTCATATCTACACTCTCAATGATCAGATTTTGGAAAGAGTCACGAAAGTCAAGGATTTAGGTGTCATCATATCTCATGATGATCTTTCATTCCAGAATCACCTTTCTAACATTATTCCAAAATCATTAATGGCGTATTCCATTGGCCGCACTGAGTGCGCATGCAGTTCGCACTGAAAAGTCACGGTGACGTCATTGCACTCGCCGAGTGCTGCACTCGCAGTCCCCAATGGAATACAGAATTATCAAAAATAGTGCAAACATGGCGTCCTTTTCAGACGCTGATCAGCTGATGGGAGTAAATAAAAGTGACAATAAAATACCTTATCAAAGAATGGACCATGGAGCATTAGACCTAGGCCTTGCGTTCTAGGCCCTAGCTCTAGGCCTAGCCTAGGCTCTAGCTCTAGGCCCTAGCTCTAGGGCCCAGCCTGTGGGTTTATAATGGTGCGTTATAAACCCAAAGCCCTAGCTCTAGGCCTAGTCCTATCAATAACATACATACATACTCGTTGTCAGAATAGCTGCTAATTAACGACATCTTAAATTATGAAACCCTATAATATTGTATTGTTCACTTCGTTTGAGTTCAGCATATTATAATAACAAATCTTCTTCATTGCTGCTGTCTGACGTTTCCATATCTCCAACAACAAAAAGAAATGTCCCGCGTCAAATTGTCCGCCATATTGCACTCGATTTGTCGCACTGACCCTTGAAGCCAGTGCGCCTCGGTGCGGGTTTTTATGCACTCGCCGAGTGCAGTGCGTCCAATGGAACACGCGAAACTTGACGTAATGCGAACTCAAATTCCCAATGGAACATGACAATCGCACTCAGTGCGCACTAGTGCGGCCAATGGAATACGCCATTAGATTGCTTGGTTTCTTAAGACGAAACTGCTCTAAAGAATTCTCCAAAACCACCATGCGAAAGTTGTACCTCTCTCTTGTTAGGCCTCATTTAGATTATGCTAGCTCTATTTGGAACCCATATCAAATCACCAAAATTCATAATGTAGAAAGGGTCCAACAGTGTTTCATAAAACATCAATGTATAAAAAGTAACATTCAGTATCATAGAGTAGATTATGCACAACTTTGTAAAGATGCAAACCTAATGACATTAGAAAACCGAAGGAACTATTCTGACATGGTTTACCTTTACAAAATTGTAAATAATTTAACAAACACTAGATCAATTCTTGGCAAATTAAATTTTCATATAACTCCTAAACATACACGCCTTCACAAAACTTTTCAACCAGCCCTAAGTCATCTCGACCTTCATAAAAATTCATGCATCAACAGATTGCAGCATTCTTTTAATATGTTAAAACCTCTTGAAGGAACAGACATTGATCTCTACTTTCAAAATATTTTTAAATTTAAATCTGTGATCACTCAAGCTTTAGGATATACATGCATACACGCCTTCACAAAACTTTTCAACCAGCCCTAAGTCATCTCGACCTTCATAAAAATTCATGCATCAACAGATTACAGCATTCTTTTAATATGTTAAAACCTCTTGAAGGAACAGACATTGATCTCTACTTTCAAAATATTTTTAAATTTAAATCTGTGATCACTCAAGCTTAAGAATATTAACGTAATTTACTCACTAGCTTATTTCCATTAGTCTCTTCTTTCATATAAATTGTTCTTCTATTTTCTTTCAAGAATATCTCTAATTAATTTTCATTGTTAATAATTTTGATAGTTTCACATTTAAATTGATAATTTCAAATGTTTAATGAGTTAAATGTATTATTTTGTGTATATTGTATATTTTAATGTCTATAAGTATATGTTTTCTATCCATTAGGCTATGCTATGATTTGCACTTGTGGAGTATTTGTACTCTGAGTTGTAATATGCATCTTATAAATAAATAAATAAATGTTGCGATATATTGTATTGGAGTTTCATTATTATATGAGTTATTTTGAATTATTTGAGTAGTCTATCTTTCTTATTTTCAATAGTTAAGAACAAAATGAGGTATTGTTTAGACGGGTAGGTGGTGGTTACTTCTATTATTTCATCATTATGCATTGCCGTTTTCTACTTCTGGCAGGGTCAGCTGGGGTTTACAACCAAATTCTTTCACTTCTTAACTCACCCACAATTGTATCTCTTCATATCTTTCCATCTCTCACCTCTTGCCTTTACATCTTCTGCTATGTTTTCTTTCATCTCGTACTTGGCCGCCCCCTTCTTCTTCCTAACATTCTTCTTACATACATTCTCTTAGGTATACTGTGTTCCAATCTTCCAACCTTGTCTTTTTCATTTATTTTATTTATTAATTTATTTAACGTCTATCCTATTCAGTTATGAAAACTGATTTACAAAGGAGGACAACTAAATAAATCTAATTACATAGATGCAGACACAACAATGAACTACATTTAAGTAAATATTTGAAATATAGTAATATTACAACAATGCATTAAATACTCAACAAATTTGATAACAAATAAAAAGGATATTAAATGCAATTTATGAATGAATCGAATATATAAAAAAAAGGGGGTGGGAAATGAAAAGAAAAGAAAAAAGAAAAGAAAAAGAAAATAAAAGAAAAAAGGGAAGGAAAAAAAGAAAGAAAGAACGAAAAGAAAAAAGAAGAAGAAAAAAAAACATTAAAAAAGAATCCTGACTCCTAACTGCTCTTTATGCCTAGCATCTCTCTAATGATCATGTATCTGATATTGTCTCTTCTTGTCTTACCCATTGTACTCAAGAATCTCATTGCCACTGCCTGTATTTTGTTCTCTTCTTGTTCGTCCATAGTCTTACATGGTACACCTTAACATACACATAGTGATATCTTCATCATGCATTCACTATGTTGACACTCATTAGTCATTATTAGTCTGTTCCTTTCCTATTCCTTATAATAGTACATTTCTATTTTCTATTGAAGAAAATAAATGTAAAAGTATCACAATATAGCACGCCATCTCAATTCTGATAGAAACCAGAACTTATTTAGCAAAGAAAAAATGTATAAAATATAAATTCACCACTGAATAATAGGTCCTACTGTCTGGACTAAAGCAATATAGACCTTAATGCACTTGCCAACTGCAAAATATTTCAGGTGTATTTAAATATCAGGCAACTGATGAGTGCACTATGTTGTTTTTACTGACCATTGTTCGGTGGTGTAATCTAATGTTCAAGGTACCGGGTATATTATCATTTATTCTTTAAATACCTACTGTTTGATTACAGTTATTGTATATTAGCAAACTAAAATTATAATACCAATTGTACTGCAATTTATTTTGTGATTTGTTTCAGTTGTCAGAGTTGACATTCCAGTCGCCAGTGAAAGGTGAAACAGAGCGTTTCCTTACATCAAGTGACTTCCGGAGAGCGTTCTTCTTCGTATCCTTTTAATTGGGTGTTTTTTTTTTATATACCTTTCTGATGTTGTATTCCAAATTTCAAATTGAGCATTAGAAGCACATCACAAGTAGGCAAATGTCTTTTTTTCCTATTCCTTATAATAGTAGGCATTTCTATTTTTCTATTGAAGAACATCACAAATTCAAAATAATTGGATAGACTGACACTAGCAGCCCAAGCCCTACTGATTGGCAGTGGCCAATGTCGTTGATCTCGTCTCGCTAGAGTGAGTGACGTCTGCGAGCGCATGCGCACTAGTTGCAGTGGTCACGAAGTTATACTTGAGCAGATATTGACTGCTTGTGCATCTTCCGACATCCAATCGACGCGTTGACTCGACTGGCGGCATTTTTAAGCACAGCGAACCTCGAACACATCAATGTTACTATTTAAATCGATAATCATATCGGATCATATCAAAATACTTGAATGGATTTATTATATAAATATTAATGATTTTGATACTTTGATTACAACGTCTAGGCTGTATTCGAATCCAGCCCAGAGTTTGGCAATTGTTTCTTTGTCTCCTGCAATTTTACAGCATTTTGTACTTTCTTTGCAACAAATCAATTTTCGGATCACTATTACCCGTATCTATTGAAAATCGATAAAAGCAGAGTTTACAAAGTTTTGCATGCTATTGTGGCTCGCTATTCACTTTGCTTTTATGCATTTTAATTTATGTATGTGTGAAATACAATCTAGTAAATACGGGGGACTTCTTGGAAAAAAATCAATATTTGATTCAAACCTTAAAATCATCCGTGTTTGGTAAGTTCCTGCAAAAAAGGAACTGTTAGAAGTTAAGAAACTTGGCCTTCAGAAGGAACTTTCAAAAGTTACAGTTCCTTGACACAAAAAGGTACTTTTGAGTTTCTGAAATGTTAAAAGTTCCTTTAAGTTTAATGGATAAATTATGGTAGCCTACGTATCATATATAGGATTTAGGTCAAGATTCTTTACCCCCGCCTTTTCGAGAAATAAATACAGGTTCATCAATCAAGATTAGGCTACGCTTCCTATAAATGATATGCCACTGATTTTTTATCAACAAATTTTTATATCAATATTTATGGAAGAAAACGAGGAAGAAGATGAGGGGTGCTGAGCCTGGCTAGCAAGCACTAGAAGATAGCCCGAGAAACTGGTGACTCGTCACCCCCCGACCCGACGAATGTTGGAAAAGGGTGTTTGATATATATATATATATATTCGCTAAATCTGTTTTCAATTGTAGAGGCAAGGTGGGTTTTGACTTTTCACATTATCTAAGAATGAAAGGAACTTCTAAAACTTATTAAAATTTCCTCAAAATTTTATTTGTAACTTTTGTGTTGAAAGTTCCTCAAGCTATGCATTCCTAGGAACGTATTATATTTTTAAAGTTCGTACCCAACACTGAAAATCACTATTGGCACACCCCTAGCTACCAGTAGTTTTTATTTACATATCACTTTGTCAAGTTACTTTGGTCTCAATGATGGAAAAAAAACCTGTAACGACTATGTTATTATTACACCACTCATCTCAGTCTATGTCCAAATGTTGTTAAAGTTTCCTTATCTTAATGCTCAGCTGTTTTACATAATTCTTTCCTTCTTCGGTACTGGAAATGTCGCCAGTATTAACTCATTTGATCCTGCTTGGGTGCGTTGCTTTTTGGCAGTGTTCTCACCGTTTCTCATGATGGTACTTATCTTGTGGAAGACTCTGGTACCTTTCCTCACTGTTACGTGTACGTTTCATGCTCTCAACATTGTCGTTCAGGTATGTAATTGTCTTATTGAGAGGTGTTGCTTACTTTGTTGTGGTACACCTGGCGTCAGAAGTAAATGAAGGGGTCTCGTATCTACAATACCCAGCCCTTGATTTATTTTTGATTCCGGGTGTACATGTACTAATCTAGGTTAGGTACTAGTTTAGTAATGTACATGCTGGTATGCTTGAACCTTGAACCTGAAAGGTCATTGCAATCATTCCCACAATGTTAACTACCTACTCTTTGTAATAGAAATGGGAGAATCAAAACAAAGAAAGCTTTTAAAACTAATAATTTATCATAGATTAGATATGAAGTAAGGACCCAACCTTACATTCTATCAATATTTTCAATCTCAATGTATTAAAACGTAAATTAAAAACTTAGGGTATAATACCTAACCATTGCCACCACTTCTTGAAACAAATTTTTGGGTGAACCTTCCTCACCCATCATCAGGTTGATGCCGACTACTCAATGTATTATAAATACATAACATTTTAATTGATATGTTCAATTGAATAATTAAACGCTTTTGTGGTGGGCTCAATAATGGTAGATGTGGCACCTAAAGATGGCTTATTTATGGATTTGCCAAAACTTGATCAAGAGATTTAAAAAACTGAAGTCAACATAACTATGGTGTTCCTATGGAAACTATTTAAGCCACATTGCTGAAAGCAAGTTAAGCAACTATTCAGCTACCATATTGAGCTTGGCTTGACCATATTTCTGATCACTTTATAGTTTAGAGCAGTCTATTTTGTAGGTGTTCAATATCAGATAATCTCAATCTTCTGTAATTGATAATAACGAATTAATGTATTATTTCCGCCATTCAGGTGCGTATGGAAAACGTAATATCAATCTGTGCTGGTGTCTGCGATACCGAGGACTTCATTCTTGATCTGTTACATCAGTAGGAAACTGGCTGTAGAAACTCTATCGTCCTAGGCCGTATATCTAAACACCAGGTAGTTCCGTTTATATGGGGGCTAATTTTTACTGGCTAACGTTTCGCGCGACATTAGCAATCAATTGTCATCTGTGTACTAATGCTCCAGACACTCAACTGACGCCACTGACCGAAGGTTGAATTGCGCGCAACTTAAAATGACGCAACAAGGTTTAGAATAATCGAGATTAAATATAAAGGATAAACACGTGAAATGATTAAAATGTAAAGTATCTGGGTATTTTGTAACCTGTGGCACATATTATCGTGATACTGAATGCATATTATTTCTATTTTGCATTATCGATATGAAGCTTTTGCATATGTATTTGACATCACAAACTATTTTGATGTTGTTAGTTAATTATTATCAAGAAAGGTCTACAATCTTCCTTTGTGTTGAATTGGATAAAAAATTAATATGTTTCTTATTTAGTTATTTTCCTGCCATGTTCAAGGCTCCGATTGGAAAGCTATTCCTCGTGGTGCTGGTGTTCTGCGATACCATGGGACTTCACTTCTTGTATCTGGTTACCAACAAAGGAAGCTGGCTTGATATTGGAACGTCTATCTCCCACTACGTTATTCTACAGTCAACCGTGTTGTTTCTCGTGTTACTCTATGGTGTGGCTAAAATTCTTACGGGGCTAACATTGTGGTCGGGCGACAATTACCAACAATTGTCCAATTATGTACTAAACTCATCCAAGACAAAAACTCCAACTTACACTTCACTTGAAGAAGGTGAAGTTGGGAAAATAAAAAGACAACAAGGTTTGAAGAAATTAAACTACAGATTAAATTATAAAGATAAAAACCACAGTGAATGAAATAAGTGTAAAGTTTTTCTTGTTTCTGTGTAAGCGCTGTAGAGCACAATATTAGTCAGTTGATACTTGAAAGTGCAATTTGTGTCTAGTTTATGATAAATAATACTAAATGGAGAGCCTTTTTAGCATTTATTTGAATAAACAAACTAAAGTTGAATAAATTTATGAGTTTACATTTTTAAGCCTACTATATAGCACAGTACTGCTTAGTGCCCCTTAGATGTCCAATTGGTGTATTATCTACATATTTATTATTTTATTATTAACCCACATTGCTACATATCTTTAGGAGATTTTACGCGTGCATGCCACAATGCTATTTTTTATGGTCACTTAATGCACCCAGTTCAGACAGCCACTGAGTGAATGGGCCTCGGTCTACAAGGAGACTCGAAGACCTTAGATAGGTTTTTATCTGATGTATTTGGGTAATCTTTTCTTATCATATAAATGGCGGTTCTTATACAAACCAGCAGACCTTGGTAGGCTGTGGAGCATAACTGTCAGCTGGAGAATGAGCCAACCCATCACAAAGGTTTTCTCACGGACCTAGAGCCACGGTCCTTGTAGGCCCAGGTGCATTCACACGGCATCTGTCTGAACTGTGTGCATTAAGCACCACAAAATGTGCGTT
The DNA here is from genome assembly GCA_024449915.1 of Sweltsa coloradensis. NCBI lineage: Eukaryota > Metazoa > Arthropoda > Insecta > Plecoptera > Chloroperlidae > Sweltsa > Sweltsa coloradensis. The sequence goes on along the minus strand of JAMZAV010000830.1, from coordinate 193,372 downwards.
CATGAAATCATCTAAAGATATGTAGCACCGTGTATCAGCCTTTTTTATACCTGTAGTTCATAAAATGAATATTGACTTATGTATGATCACGGGGCTGTTTCGTCGTGTCGATAATTAGTCAAGAGTCATTAGTCACAGTCATTATCGACACAACGAAACAGCCCAGTGATCATACATAACTAACATAAGTCATCTACTGGTCGTGATAGCCTACAATACTATCTCAAAATGAATATTGTTTGGATAATGTAAAATAAGTTTTGCCAAAGACCTTGAAAATCTAAAGTAATATTTTGTTCTAAGTAACACATAGGTAAGGTGTATGTGTATATGTAACTTTTGTTTTTTTTTATTTGGAAAATAACAATGTTATGCCCAGTGGCGGCTCGTGGGGTTTAAAATAGGCAGGGCACAATATATTTGAATGGACTTGCATGGCCTACAAGGGGTCTGGGGCGAAGCCCACAAATTTTTTTGGCATATATTTAGCTCCAAGACAGTTTACAGCAATTTGAGCAAGGAAGAACTATACACATTACACAAAAATATTTCACACACAGGTCTGGTCTATAGGTGACTTCTACTAATATGTCATTTTCTGGTAATACTGTTCACAACCTCTAAGCTAAAACCACAGATATAAACCATACATATAAACGCTGCCAAAGATAACACAACAACCCGCACCCGTGCAACGTAGCGCGTAATGTCTCCTTAGAACAGCTTTGGGCGTACTAAAATCTTGCCCGTCCTGCCGGAGTTCCAACGCTTATTGCGAAGCAAAGATTCGGCTTTTTCCGACTAAAACTGACTGCGCAGGCGCAACTTGGTCAAGTCCGTAGTACGCTCACTCGAGACATGCGTGCGTCGTACAAAGCAGATGACTGACGTTCGGGGTACACAAAGACGGTTCGCTGTTTCCTTACCGCGCGCGCGTTCACTTAAATGTACATATTGAAAATACAAACTATTCGATTTTATGTAAATGTGTACCACGACGTCTACAGCTCGTATATGTGAGTCATTGTTGGTGTGAAGAGTAGGAAGGGCACATGCCCCAGTGCCCTTATGGTAGAGCCGCGTCTGGTTATGCCGAATAAAATTAAAATATTAATGTAGATTAAAAAGTAAAACTAACTTTTTTGTTATAGTGTTTCAAAGTTAAAGGGGTATTTAAGCGCTAAACTCAAAAAATATATTTCATTCAGGCTAACTAGTAATGAATTTAGCAATTAACAGAAAAACTATTGGGGCCACCATGACCTCCCAAAAAATTGTCAAACATGACATTTTTCGAGCTAGGTCCCATCGGCAAAAATCTCCCATAAGAAATAACATGGGGACGATCTTTATGCCCCGTGACCTTGGAGGATTTTGATCCAAAAAAATATTGGCCATTATTGACGTACTCTTCAGCCTTTTCTGTAAATTTTCTATATTTTGTTTTGTAATTTGGGCAAGTAGTTCGGTCAAAATATGCTGATTACTAAGATGGGGTGTGATTTTGAGATGCATATTTTTGCATGTTTGAGGGTATATTTTGGCACAGTTTCAAGACTCGATGTAAAAAATGGGCATTTTAGATTGGTCCTATGCTCTAGTTTCTATATGGACCAAAAAGAAGCAGGTTAAAGCCGATTTAAGAAATTTCCCAAAACACCAATTTTTGCACATTTCTGGATCAAAAAAATTGAAAAATTCGTGTAAAATCACAGTTACAAGATATAATTTTTTAAACTGTCATTTTAGTGTAGTATTGTGCTACAGATCATGTGGTAAAAAATAATTTTTTGACTTTATAGCCCCTTTAAAATGTCCCCATTGGCAATGATAATGCAGCGGTATACAAAATGATTTCAATATATTGATTCCTTCTCCAATAACTGTAACTTCCTTAGTGTATCCTACCATACTATGTATGTATTCAACACAGAATTATGAATGTTAACAATAGAAAATATATTGCTTCACATTAATATCATTATCTGTTGCCACATCCAACTCTGCGTTGGGTCGGCATTGAAGACAGGCCTCTCCATCTTCTTCTGTCCTGCCACCACTCCTCTCCTTCCACCACATTCCAGTCTCCTCCACGCTGTTCTACATCTTTTCTCACACTATTCTGCCATTGTTGTCGTGGTCTGCCCCTTGGTCTCCTACCTGGAATTTCCAATTCCATCATCCTTCTCGGTAATCTCGATCTTTCCATCCATTTGAACCACTTAAATCTTCTCTCTCCAAATCGTTACATTAAATTCCTCACACCTACTTGATCTCAGATATCCTCATTCCGTGCAATGCTTCTCAAAAACTTCCTATCTACAGCCTCTACAAGGCTCTCATCCACTATTGTCATATTCCAAGTCCATATTCCATATATTATATTATTCCATATTCTAAGGTTCATAATTAATCTTCATTATGGTGTAGATTTAAATTTGGAACTGTAGTTTTTAAATTTAAATATAGATTGAAACAAAAGAAGAGAGTCAGCTGGAAGCAGCAGAAATGAAGTTCTTAAGAAGTGTCAAGGGAGTTACCAAGATGGACAAGTTAAGGAGTAATGTAATCAGAAAAGAACTGGGACTGGAGAGATTGAGGTTTAAACTAAGAAGAGAACGTCTAAGATAGTTTGGACATATGAAAAGGATGGGAAGAGATAGGATTCTAAGACGAGAATTTGAAGCGGCAGAGGAGGGGAAAAGAAGAGTAGGAAGGCCAAGAGAGAAATGGGAAAGATTAATTCAAGAAGACGTTGGAAAACGAGATGAAGTGTGGGAGCATGTGGCAAGAGTAAAGCTGTGGGAGGACAGAAGAGAGTGGAGTAAATTGGTGGAGAGGAAGGAATTAGATGATGAGGAAGAAACACTGAGTCTGGCAAGCTTAGTATCTACAGTTTCATGGTGGAAAACCACTACTCAACCTGACATAGTTGAAACTGAGTTATGATGATTATTTATTATTGGCATTTATAAACTTTCAGCTGGTATCTGCAGCCAATGCTGATAGACAAACAACAATACAAAAGGCCAGTTACTTCTACTAGTGTGTAAAAGCCCTGGTGTGGGTTAGGGAAATACCCATCCAGTGACACTACAAGACCTCTTTCATACCAATCTTTACTTATGTGGTAAAAACCTGACTGATGGAGATAAAGAAGAAAGACATACAGGTGGTAGAGATTATATTCCTAAGGAACACAGTGGGCAAGACAAGAAAGAATGGAATCCGAACCACAAAGAAGTTATAGGTGTAAAAGAAGTTAGGTGCCCAGGATATGAAGGACACTGTTGAGATTGTTTAGACATATGAAACAAATTATGGAAGAAGGAAGAAGATGAGTAGGCCAAATAAAATAAGAGATAGAAGGAGACCTACTGGCAAGAGAAGAGGGAGTTATGTGGAAGAGACTATTGTGGTAAAATAGAAATGCGTGGAAAATTTGGTTTCAAAATCCAAGCTGACCCTTCTAGAAGTGGGAAACGGCAATGGATTATGAAATAACTTTATCTACATAATAGGTATGATATCAACTACTAGTAAAATTATGAAATGTTTTCGGCCCATCTGGAATTCGGGTAGCCTGATTCTGTATCCCAAATCATATCTCTATAAGAAGGCATTTGACGGGCACATGCGACAGTGCTATATTCACGTCTCAATGCTCTGCAGTAATCAAGTCAAATAAAAAATTGTTTGTCCGTCTTTGGTTAATAAACAATACCCGTTTGTTTTGGCCTTAGTTTTTTGGAACCATGTCATACTAAAAAAAATCCTACATAAATACATGCGTAGACCTATTAGGGAAAAAATCTAATTTGATTGAAAACGGGGGAAAAATTACCAAACGGATCACGGGCTTCATAGAATTTTCTGTATGAAATAACGGCGTGTAGAATCTCTCATGTGTATGTATAAAGTGGACCGAAAACGGAATCGGCTAAGTTTAGGATGATTCGGGTACCCAGGTACTCTTACTTTTAATTGTTTTGATTTGTGTATAAATAATGTTTTTGTGTTGTTTGTGGACGATCTTGTAGACAGACTTAAACCGTTTGCTTGTGATTTTCTGTTGTACGCTGACGATTGTAAAATTTTTAAAATTGTGTCGAAATTATGTGATGCAATCGCTCTTCAAGATGCATTAGCAGCGTTTTTTTAGTGGTGTTTGGACTGGCTTCTCCGTCCTAATCCTCATAAGTGCTCATTGTTAACAATTTCATTGCAGAAATTCCCATTAGTTTGTTTGTTAAGCGAGCGAAGCGAGCGTTTCCATTTGACTCGGCCGGAAAAATTAGTCACTGGTTTTGTTTTTTTTTTGTTTGTTTGTTTGTTTGTTTTTTTTTTTTTTTGTTTGTATGTCTCGCGATAACGTTCGAACGGAGGCTCGGATCGAGTTGAAATTTTGACCATCCGCAAGCTTTGTTCTCGATTGAATGCCATTAGTTTTGTGGCAAAATCGTTCAAAAAGTTAAAAAGTTACATTAAAGTTAATCGAAAGTTTTTTTTTCAAACTAACCGGCGACAAAATCTGAGATAGCCAAATCATTTAGAATGTCCGTCCGGTCAAGAATATGTAAATTTTATTTTGATCCGATAAGTAGTGTAGATGGAAATTACATTATAACAAAAGTAACGTTGCCATGGCAACGAAAAGACGCGCGAAGTTTCTATCTAATACACTGCCACCTAGAAGTAATCAAAATACTTTCGAGAAAGCAGTCTATTATTTGTCACCAAAGAGTTTAAATAGTTTTCCCAGGGAGTCAAGGTCCTCTAGATGGCGGTGGATTTTATCCACAAAGTAAAGGTTTTCACACACGGGTTTACCCAAATACCTTGGCAATAATAAATAATATTGGAAACGCAAACGCCATAATATGTGCAATGTGGGTCTAGCTATAGCACGTGCTCGCTTATCAACGCGTCCAACTGAGCGTTTCCTAGTAATTATAATTTGTCGGGGCAAGTCATTCAGCGAGTCACTAAAATGAAAGATCTTGGTGTCATTATAGATTCAAAATTCCTTTTCATTGAGCACATTTCCAAAATAACTTCAAAAGCCATGTCCCTATTGGGTTTATTAAGCGAGCGTTTCCATTTGACTCTGTTGGAAAAAATAGTCATTTTTTTTGTTTTTTTTTGTATGTCTCGCCATAACGTTCGAACGAAGGCTTGGATCGAGTTGAAATTTGGACCATCAGCAAGCTTCGTTCTCGATTGAATGCCATTAGTTTTGTAGCAAAATCGTTCAAAAAGTTAAAAAGTTACATTAAAGTTAATCGAAAGTTTTTTTTTCAAACTAAACGGCGACAAAATCTGAGGTGGCCAAATCATTTAGAATGTCCGTCCGGTCACGAATATGTTAATTTTATTTTGATCCGATAAGTAGTGTAGATGGAAATTACAAGATAACAAAGTACCGTTACCATGGCAACGGAAAGTCATGCAGCTTTTTTGGCTCATGATAGCGGTCAAACGGAGGTTCGGATCGAGTTGAAATTTGGACCATCCGCAAGCTTCGATCTGGATTGAATGCCATTAGTTTTGTGGCAAAATCGTTCAAAAAGTTATAAAGTTACATTAAAGTCACTCGAAAGTTAAAAAAAATAAATCAGCGGGGACAAAATCTGAGGTAGCCAAATCATTTAGAATGTCCGTCCGGTCACGAATATGTTAATTTTATTTTGATCCGATAAGTAGTGTAGATGGAAATTACATTTCAACAAAAGTAACGTTACCATGGCAACGAAAAGTCGCACGAAGCTGGAGCTTTTTTGGCTCATGATAGCGGTTGCACGAAGATTCAGATCAGGTTGAAATTTGGACCATCAACAGCTAGACCAACATTGCATATTTTTTTAAATTTTAAAATTTGCGACGTTCGCTGTCTACGGCGCCATGTTTCCAATATTATTTATTATTGCCAAGGTATTTGGGTAAACCCGTGTGTAAACCTTTACTTTGTGGATAAAATCCACCGCCATCTAGAGGACCTTGACTCCTTGGGAAAACTATTTAAACTCTTTGGTGACAAATAATAGACTGCTTCCTCGAAAGTATTTTGATTACTTCTAGGTGGCAGTGCATTAGAAACTTTGCGCGTCTTTTCGTTGCCATGGCAACGTTACTTTTGTTATAATGTAATTTCCATCTACACTACTTATCGGATCAAAATTAAATTAACATATTCGTGACCGGACGGACATTCTAAATGATTTGGCCACCTCAGATTTTGTCGCCGTTTAGTTTGAAAAAAAAACTTTCGATTAACTTTAATGTAACTTTTTAACTTTTTGAACGATTTTGCCACAAAACTAATGGCATTCAATTGAGAACGAAGCTTGCGGATGGTCAAAATTTCAACTCGATCCGAGCCTCCGTTCGAACGTTATGGCGAGACATACAAACAAAAAAAAAAAAAAAAAAACAGTGACTAATTTTTCCGGCAGAGTCAAATGGAAACGCTCGCTTCGCTCGCTTAATAATAGGTTCACCAATGAAGCTAAGCGCTAGACACACAGTATAGCCGTGGGGAGCATGACAATTTAAAGCTATCTTGAATAGGGAAAAACCCACCGCCGTCTAAATGTATTGTACCCTTAAATTTAACAGACTTTGTGTTAACAAGCGGTGTAAAATCAAAACGGCAAGATGGCGATTTCTCGATATTATTGAAGAAAAACAGTCTTTCTTCCGCAAATCTCTCAGTTACTCCGATTTCCGAACAAAGCAATTCAAGTTGGTGGACTATCATACTATTAGGGTTGCCAACCGGCCGGTTTTTGACCGGCATGCCGGTTTTTTCCCCACTTGGCCGGTTGCCGGTCAGTCACCTCGACCGGCAATAGTGTTGCCGGTTTTTTTACGTAAATAACCCATTATACTAAAAATATTACTAAATATACACAAGAAACTAAAATAAATATTTAATAACCATCCTAATCATCGTTTCTTAAATCCCAAATCCCACTTAATTAGTAAACATTGCTCTTCTCCACTTCCCCTTGACCTAACCCGCCAACCCCCTCACCAGACAGCGAACAAGGCAGTAGGCTGGCCAAATACTGCCACACTGCACTGCAGTCCACTGTCAATGCCGTTCATACGGGAAGTTTGTGCACGAATCCAACGATGAAATTGACTCTCCGCGGAAAAATAAAGTCCAACAAGACTCTCCTACAAGCAGCAAGATCAACTGCTAAATACTCATTCACGATTAAGAAGTAAACTTGTTAATTGATCATAATTCCTTTAAATCTGTTAATGCTGTGTACGTAATATTAATTTACTGCTTTGAGAATCGTGATGATGACAAATTGAAATTAAGACAAAAAAAATTATTTGTGGTTTATTTGGAATTTATTATCCTTAGGCCGAAATTACTTATGAATAAAAATATGCCCATTGCCTACTAGAATTATGAATACTCGGCATATCAGCGGATGTAATATTATTATCTAGGACTATTACCTCAGTGACTTTTTTATTTTTGGTGGTTTTCCAGTTTTGACCACAAAAACTACATTGTTTTGGTACATCATCCAGCCAACCACTTTATTCTAAAACGCACCAAATTCAATCTAAAAAGCTGAATTTCAAAATTTTCGCCTGCGGCGCTATAGTTGGGGGGCTCCGCCCCCAAACCCCTGTGCTTGGTCCCTTTCCCACGAATTTACATGGAAAGCCGGTTTTTCCCGTGATCAGAGTTGGCAACCCTACATACTATTGTCTATCTGCATTAGGCTTTTAGTAATCAAAACTAGTTATTTGTGTGGGATGTGTGTCTGAACAAGGTCGTGCAGGTCTAGGGTTGCCTAGGAGAGGTCTAGGGCTTGTCAAACGTGTAATGTTAGCATTAATTTAATGGAACTAAAGGCTTACACCACAGATAATAGAGTACACTACGCTATTATCTGTGCTTACACTGTTGTATTATAAATAATTTTCTTTATCTAGCCCCGGAACTGTTTTCTATCCTTACAAACTAGAATAATTATCACATGCTTTTCCATCCACAAGAAACTTGTCTCCAGTTCCCCTTACTTCCATCCCGCTACTAGGCAGACGCCATTCCAGGTAGCTAGAAACCTAGCTCTATTCCCGCAGACTTCACTTCGTTACTTCATTTTATATAATTCCAAGTGAAATGTCATTCATATTAATACCTACTTTCAAAAATCAACGTGATTACTGCAGTTGACGTCATTAGCATTTCCCTTTTTTTAACATTATAATTTTTAATCTTATGTTTTGTTGACTTATAATTTTGATATATTTGTGTTATGATTATCATATAAATAATATTTGTGATTTGTAGGTATTATTAATTTTAATTTTTATTATTTATATAAATATGGATGGCTACGAGCTAGGAAGATCCATTATACGGAGAAAATAAATCGGATGTTTTTTTTTTTCTTTTTTTTTTTGTTGTTTTCTTTTTGACTTTGTTGGGTCTTTCCCCGTCAACGATTCTGCTAACCGATACTCCGATTGAGATGAAATTTTATGGAGGCCTTCGAAATCTCTGAACTAAACTAGCCACGTTTTGAGCGCAATCGGAAAATATTTCTCATGAAAATGCCGATTTTACGATTTTTTTCGATTTTTTAAAAATTTCTTTGACTTATAACACCTACATGCTTTATTTTATTTTAATGATTTTTGCACAGCAACTTTATTTTATGAATTTAGATATTCTTGTGAAATTTGAGCGCAAATGAAAAAATATTTATCATTAAAATCGAAAATTTACGCACGTTTTTTATTTTTTTAACAATTCCTCGATTATAACACCTACAATGCTTTATCCGGTTGTAATTATTTGTTTCACAGAACCTTAATTTTATGAATTTATATATTAGTGTAAATTTGAGCGCAATCGAGAAATTATTTCTTATAAAATTCGCAATTTTACGATTTTTTTAACAATTACGATTAAAAATTAAAAAATTAAAGATAATTTTTATATTAATTTAATTTAATTTAATTTAATTTAAAAAAATTCAACAAAGTAATGATTTTTCCACAGAACAACAGAAAATTCGCATAACACATGGCAGCTCAATGCACCAATTACGCTCATCCAACAACGCGGCGGGACTTAAGCGTTTTCCTAGTATATTATATTAGGATTGTTGGATGAGCGTAGCGAGCGAAGCGAAGATTCCATTCTACTACACTGGAGAAAAAAATCCGGAATGTGTTTTTCTTTTTTTCTTTTTGTATTTTTGTCTGTTTGTCCGCACGATTCCGGCTAAACCGATACTCCGATTGAGATGAAATTTTATGGAGGCCTTCGAAATCTCTGAACTTAGAACTGCCACGTTTTTTAGCGCAATCGGAAAATTATTTCTCATGAAAATCGCAATTTTACGATTTTTTTCGATTTTTTAAAAATTTCTTTGACTTAAAACACACTACATGCTTTATCCGATTTTAATGATTTTTGCACAGAACCTTTATTTTATGAATTTAGATATTCTTGTGAAATTTGAGCGCAATTGAAAAAATATTTATCATAAAAATCGAAATTTTAAGGGTTTTTTCTTTTTTTAAACAATTCTTTGACTTATAACACCTACATGCTTTATCCGATTGTAATGATTTTTTCGCAGAACCTTAATTTTATGAATTTATATATTAGTGTTAAAAGAAATTTTTTATAAAAATCGCAATTTTACTTTTTTTAACAATTACGATTAATAAATTAAAAAATTAAAGTTAATTTTTAATTTAATTTAATTTAATTTAATTAAATTTTTAAAAAAATTCAACTTAGTAATGATTTTTCCACAGAACAACAGAAAATTTGCATAACACATGGCAGCTCAATGCACCAATTACGCTCATCCAACAACGCGGCGGGACTTAAGCGTTTTCCTAGTCTATGTAAAATGGTACTTGTGCTGTACAAGACTCTTATATAAATTAATTAATTAATTAATTAAAAAATTAAATATGCAAGTCGAGTTGTGCTATTTTTATCTGTAGCTGGTATCCAAACAAGATTATGTTTTTTAATCAAAGCTGAATAATTAAATAGTGTACCCTGATATGATTTGTCACACAGTTCTTACCCACGTGTAGAATTAAGTTTTGAAATCCTCTTTCTCAAGATCATTTTGGATATTTGAGTAAGCAGTTATAGCATTCCTTAAGTATAGTGAACTCAGCCTTTTATTGATGACGTGACCATTATCTAAATGCCTGATCAGGTGGGTAGGTAAAGAAAAGAAATCCAGACACGTCTCCTCTCTGTCTTCGGGGAAAAGTGTAGAAGACATAATAAAATACATTCATAACAAATCCTTTGCTTTGTGCTTATCGTAAGAATTTCAAGTAATTTATAATAAAACGTAGATATGCGTTTGGTGGAGAATCCGTGTCTTGCAAAATCAAGTGGCTGTTATCGAACCAGCGACCTAACGAGCAAGTGGCCCTTCGAATTTTGCTCACAAATTGTAATTGTTGATTTTGGTCGTTTTATTATATTCGCGAAAATCGTTTGCGAGGAAAATACACAATTTCAAGAAGTACCGTATCTTTTTATCCAAAGTGTCCTTTATAGTTCATTCATTCATTCAAGTATAATTTTATTGCTGAAAATATGCAGTTAAACGAGATTAAATACAGGAAATGTTAGAGTGTATTTAAAAATGTAGGCCCTAAGATACACAAAATTTGAACGTGATAGCAATTTCCACAAAAACTACTTTCCTATAACTTTTTTTGGTTATTATTTTGTGGGTTACATAATCTTTTATTTAATGTTTAGGGTTTAATGTTTGTGTGTTTGTTGTGTTTGATATGAAGGCAACACTTCGATGCGTGAGTGCCTCTGAGGATGGAAGATGAGACGGAAACGTCAAGTGGATGCCGGCCAAACTAAACATCGAGTTGTTTGGGTTGTATGCTTGTTTTGTTTGATCTTACCTATCTAGTTTGATCTACCGATCATCCTCGGCAACAATGTTTCGACTGTCGTCGACGTCGGCTCATATTATGTTTAGGTCCGAGGTATGGGCTCGAATCCTGCTTAACGCATTGATTTTTCACCTCATTGTTTTGATCATCACATCTCCGATGATGCACTTTTTATTATTTTATTATTTTGATGTTTTATCCACGAGCGCGAATGTTTAATATTCGATTTGTCGTTGCTTTTGGCAATGTTACTTAATTGCATTCTACTACATTTAGTATTCATTTACATGTTATGTGGACTACATACATTACATACGAGTACGACTTACAAAACTTATGATCATAAAACCTGATGTACGTACGTTTTTGGCAAATTCCTGTTCGCTTGGCAGACTTAACACCACAGTTGTTTAAAAGTGTGCACAGTTGTGACGGAAGCGGAAATTAAGGGTGTACCGGTACTAGAGTCACAATTTTCTAAAATTTGTTTAAACATAGTGATATTTATTATTTGGTTGGAAACTTGAAAATTTACCATTTTCGTGAATCGTTTCTGGCTGATTGACCAAAAATATTGATAAGCTACGATTGTATAGATTCATGTATATTATGCTTTCCTGACAACTATGCCAAGTTTCATAAACGTCGTATGCTTTCTGGCTGAACGAATAACTTTTTGACAACTGCCAAGTGTATTCTATTCCCTCTTCAGACTAATTCGGGTGGTTTCGGAACAATACCAGCCACCGGCAATCCTGGCTGAAGGTTTTAGCCAAATTTATCACCCATAGTCGAATCCTTTGGACATTTAACCATAACAACGCATCCAGCGTAATTATCTCTGTGATATAAGTCTCGACCATTTAATCTTCAAGAACTATCTATATCATAGTTCAATTGTCAACATATCTCATCGTAATGTCTTCATTGATTAACATGCAGTAACTATATTAAATAAAGTTGTGTTCGTTTATTAATTTGTACGTGTAAACCTACACTATAATTCCTAAGTCCTAACAAGTGCAGGAATGGCCGAATAGAAAACACTGCAACCGTCAAATGAGTCCTATTCTCTCGCAAGACATTGGGGTGCAAAAACATATTCCCTTTTTCATGACAATGGACCGAATCAAGTTTTATATTTTAAGTTTTTACGTCAACCGGGGTCCTGGGTTTCTCTGTCTGTCTGTCTGTCTGTCTGTCTGTCTGTCTGTCACTGTGCTGTCCGTCTGTCTGTGTCTGTCTGGGGAGTCTGTACATGTTATGTTTGTTGTCGAGCGATCAGTTGATAAAATCCGCTTTCAAAACATACCTTTGATATCTGAGTTTGGTGTAACGAATATCTGCTAATAGCTGGATAATTCTATTTTGTGCGATTCGAATTCATTTAGATACAATCCACAGAATAAAATATGCAATTTAAATCAACTGGTATTAAATTATATTATTTTAGAGTGGATTAGCTGTAATACAGCTAAAATAGCACAACTTATAGAAAATAACAAAAATATATTATATATATAATTAATTATAATATATCGTGCTATAATTCGATATTTACAATTTAAATAATTAATTCTCAGTCAGAATAATAGTAAACTGCAATATTAAGTTTCTAGTTTTACTGGTATTTAAAAACTGTGGGAAATATTATTTTAAAGAGTTGATTAGCTGTAATCAACCCGGCAAAACACAACTTATAGAAAATAAGAAATTAGTATGACTTTATCATATAATAAAACATAATTATTACGTGTATCATATTTGAATTTACAATTTAAAATAAATTACAATTCTCATTCAAAATAATAGTAAATCCAAATATTAGTTTCTTAGTTTTACTGGTATTTTAAATATACAAACTACGTGTCACACAATATCTTAAATCTTTACTAATTGTAAGAATTAATTCATGACTTTCTTGAACGAATCTTCTGTCGTCACCCCCCACGCATACTGTAAAATACCGGTCGTAGGGTTTCACCCAGCAAATGCAAACGCCAAAACCGTTTTAAACGTATTCATATTCCTCTTTGAATGTCTAGTTACGAACATGTTTCTACTTTCCACAAATTTGCATTTCATTTTTCAAAAAAATACGTGCATGAATCACAAAATTCCGATCACTTTAGTCTGTCATGGTATTTATTTATCACAGAATATAATAGAATCTCGTGAATAATATTTTCTGTAAGTGGTTTAATAAAGTTTAGACATATGTTCTGCTTTAAACGAACGTCTTCGTGACACCCCTCTACTGTACACCGGTCGTAGATTTCCCCCCAAGCAAGCTGCGAACGTCCCTTTAAACTTTAAACCGACGTATTCATTATTCCCCCCCCCCCCTACAACTCTCTAGGTACGCACATGTCGTACTCGCTCTCCCTTAGATCTTGTTCCAATTTATCACATTGATTTTCAATTGGCAACAAGACAGGTAGGATCGGACAATAGGCATCTAGCGCGTGTGCTCTTGGTAGCCAGGCTACTGTTACTATTACTAACGCGCCAACTCTGATCGACATCGTGTGCGACTTTTACTCGATCTGGTTTAATTATTTACAATTTTCACGCTAATTTCAATTAACCAAATATAAAAAACTGATGTTTTTGCTTACGACGACATGTTGGATTTAAATTGGACGACTTCGAATTTTTAACAATTTTATGGAAAATTCAAATAGACTATTAGAAGGTGTTACGTTTATCTTGTAAGCAAAAACCGTTTTGAAATCGATACATTACTTCACTAGATACTACATACATAACCTTGGGACACTGCACAACATGAGACTCACCAGCCCTGATTAGTTATGATTAAAAATTACCCCGACTGGGACCCTACCCATAAAACCCATCTAATTTCTGTCCGGTACTGATGATGATGTGTGTATTCAACAAGCACGAGTACCGAGTACGATACCCATATAGGGAGCAAGTCACTTAAGCATCGATTGTGTAAGATGCAACTTTGATGATTTCGATGGGGTCTAACTCTTGAATCAAAACGTGGATTAATTTTGATTTCGTGAAGTATTCATTTTAGAAATGGGATTCATTTTTTCAAAAATAAAAAAAAATCCAGCGTTATGTCGTGATGAAAGACGAAGCAAAGGTGAACCCAATTCGAACCCAGCTCACCGAATAAATTTCTACAAACTTAAGAATAAGTACTCTTAATATTATAATGGGTGCGGCACGAGACATAGAGGTCCATTTCTCATGTCACTCTGGCGGCGAACGCTGAACGCGCTATGGATGAATCTAACATGCTATCCGCGGTAAGAATTACTATGAGATAAGTATTGTGATGTTCTATCGCGCACACATCAAACAGCACCTACATGGAATCTAGTCTTCAACATCATATTTTAACAGAAACATAATTCATTCCGTGAAAAAATGCATTGAAGAGACTGAAAACGTAATCAAACGCCAACTGGTTAACCAACTATACCTACTGTTATTTTGTAAGTTACACATTTCGTACGTTGAATATTATCCGTCCACAATCCACCTACCCACTTGCCATTAGAGTGTATATTTGCTGAAGCCACTTATTGGAAGATAAGTGACTGAACACATGCACTGATTCGTTATTTCGTGTAAGGAATCTACAAGAAATTTCGGAAACAAAACACATTCCCTCTCACTTAGGTAATTCAGTGAGATCTTAATAAAGAGTGGTCTTCATATTAATATATTAAATTCATACCTAGTTGATAAGACTAATTCATTTTTGGCTTAAAACAATCAGTAACCCTAGATTATATCACAATAAATGGGCTAAGTCCAGATTTACAAAACCCAACCTTGGCCGGGGATCGAACCCATGCCTCCCAAAAGACCACCGAGACCGCGGTAGTGTATTTGTTGCTAAATTATTGGTGCATTTTGATATTATAATATAGTGAATATCAAATTCTTATTAAACCACCACTCCCAGTTATATAGTCCGCGCCCGGTCAGAGGGAGACCATTGGTTCAATTCCTGTTTTTGTTTATAGTATTTATATTGGTATTTTCGTAATCACAATAAAACAATCAAATCCCCTCAAGAGTGGGTGAATAAGGTTTAAGAAATTTAAGTATTGCATTTTAATACCTGGACTACCATGATTCCGAGAAAATTAAGCACAAGACCATGTTGACTTGTTATTCCCAATGTTTCTTTTATATTGGTGTTTTGTCCAGTAATTTTTTTATTTTGAATTCTAATAATTTAGGAACGCATAATGTTTATTGTTTACTGCTTTATTGTCTTCACTCTTCACAAAGCTTGAGTGGCTTTATTGTTGTTGCTTGAATTGAAACGCTGTGTGCTACTCTAATATTGCATTACATTGCATATTAGGCCTATTATAGATTATATAACATAACTAAATATTTTGCTTTGATATTAATAAATTTAGTCATTATATTGATATTATTTCAAAGTATGTTGGGCTCTGTAACGTTGTACTCTGGAATAATACTACGGCCACAAAATAAGCAGTTTATATTAATGTCTACGTTCACAGGCGCCCGACAGACTATATTCGTAGATATTTTAATTATAAATGCTGATATAAATCTATATAAATACTAGAAATACTTTTAAATAAATAAATACTAGATTTTGAATTCATAATGAGCCACCTGATACCTTTTCTCTTCCCCCAAAACCCTTACATTTTTACACTGGGCTTGTGTAGGATCATATGGGTGTTTACAAAGGTATCCTCACTCGGCGGCCATGACGGTGCTACGCCCCCGCGACACTAGCGCATTCTCTAGGTGATTTGGGTCCTCTATTGTGTTCTTCGGTGGAGCACAAAGTACATTGTGCTGGGTAAAACCGGTCTGACATGCGTAGATATAGCTCGTATTAGCGCCTACTGCTTTCATAATGTTGAATCAATTGGTTCAATCTTCAATCGTTACATCAATCATTGAGTGTGCTGAATGACGGGTTCTAGAAGGTTCAGAATAGTTAATTGTCTTAAAAATGTAATTGTGAAGTTATGCAATGCATTATCTACACAACAAGTTAACTATAAGAATTAGTTTTTAACTCTCTTGTTCGCGGTGAGGCGTACACGTGTGATACGGTACAGACCAAGGCTTTTGGTGATATGATACATCACTTCGCTCGCCCAGAGACAAACAATCGAACGCCCACCTGTAGCGTAAGGTTCGACTCATTTGAATAAAAGCATTCAGACTTACGTGGGAGTCGAACCCATAATACTTACACGCTGCAGATTAGGCAGTATTGGTCTAGTAGTTTTTCCATTGCTTGGACGTTTTGTGTCCGGACTCCGGATGTTTATTCTGCTTAGACGAAATAATGATTGGATGAGCGTAGCGAGCGTAGCGAGCGAAGCGAAGATTCCATTTCACTACACTGGAGAAAAAAATCCGGAATGTTTTTTTTTTTTTTTTTTTTTTTTTTTTTTTTTGTATTTTTGTGTGTCTGTGAACACGATTCCGGCTAAACCAATACTCCAATTACGATGAAATTTTATGGAGGTCTATGAAATCTCTGAACGAAGAACTGCACGGGGGGAAAAATCGATTGAAAAATTATTTCTCATAAAAATCGCAATTTTACGATTTTTTTCGATTTTTAAAAAGATTCTTCGACTTATAACACCTACATGCTTTATCCGATCTTAATGATTTTTGCACAGAACCTTTATTTTATGAATTAAGATATTCTTATGAAATTTTAGCCCAATTGAAAAAATATTTAACATAAAAATCGAAATTTTACGGGTTTTTTCTTTTATAACAATTCTTTGACTTATAACACCTACATGCTTTATCCGATTGTAATGATTTTTTCGCAGAACCTTAATTTTATGAATTAATATATTAGTATTAAATTTGAGCGCAATCGAGAAATTATTTCTTATAAAAATCGCAATTTTACGATTTTTTAAAAACAATTACGATGAATAAATTAAAAAATTGAAGTTAATTTTTTATTTTATTTTATTTTATTTTATTTAAAAAAAATCAACTTCGTAATGATTTTTCCACAGAACAACAGAAAATTCGAATAACACATGGCAGCTCAATGCACCAATTGGATGAGCGTAGCGAGCGTAGCGAGCGAAGCGAAGATTCCATTTCACTACACTGGAGAAAAAATCCGGAATGTTTTTTTTTTTTTTCTTTTTTTTTTTTTTTTGTATTTTTGTGTGTCTGTGAACACGATTCCGGCTAAACCAATACTCCAATTACGATGAAATTTTATGGAGGTCTATGAAATCTCTGAACGAAGAACTGCACGGGGGGAAAAATCGATTGAAAAATTATTTCTCATAAAAATCGCAATTTTACGATTTTTTTCGATTTTTAAAAAGATTCTTCGACTTATAACACCTACATGCTTTATCCGATCTTAATGATTTTTGCACAGAACCTTTATTTTATGAATTAAGATATTCTTGTGAAATTTGAGCCCAATTGAAAAAATATTTAACATAAAAATCGAAATTTTACGGGTTTTTTCTTTTTTTAAACAATTCTTTGACTTATAACACCTACATGCTTTATCCGATTGTAATGATTTTTTCGCAGAACCTTAATTTTATGAATTAATATATTAGTATTAAATTTGAGCGCAATCGAGAAATTATTTCTTATAAAAATCGCAATTTTACGATTTTTTAAAAACAATTACGATGAATAAATTAAAAAATTGAAGTTAATTTTTTATTTTATTTTATTTTATTTAAAAAAAATCAACTTCGTAATGATTTTTCCACAGAACAACAGAAAATTCGAATAACACATGGCAGCTCAATGCACCAATTACGCTCATCCAACAACGCGGCGGGACTTGAGCGTTTTCCTAGTTAAATTTAATGTGCGACGACGACGATAATGTGTTATGTGCACGCGTATAATACTGATGTTTTAAAATCTATCCGTCTAATCGACACCTTCGCGCATTGCGTACAAACGTAAATGAGTGCTTAAAACTGTATACCGGTACATACAAAACGATATTGTTGGATGAGCGTAGCGAGCGTAGCGAGCGAAGCGAAGATTCCATTTCACTACACTGGAGAAAAAAATCCGGAATGTTTTTTTTTTTTTTTCTTCTTTTTTTCTTTCTTTTTTTTTGTATTTTTGTGTGTCTGTGAACACGATTCCGGCTAAACCAATACTCCAATTGCGATGAAATTTTATGGAGGTCTATAAAATCTCTGAACGAAGAACTGCACGGGGGGAAAAATCGATCAAAAATTATTTCTCATAAAAATCGCAATTTTACGATTTTTTTTTCGATTTTTAAAAAAATTCTTCGACTTATAACATCTACATGCTTTATCCGATTGTAATGATTTTTTCACAGAACTTTAATTTTATGAATTAATATATTCGTGTGAAATTTGAGCGTAATCGAAAAATTATCTATTAAAAAAATCGCAATTTTACGCTTTTTCGTTTAAAAAAATTTACGCTCATCCATCAACGCGGCGGGACTTAAGCGTTTTCCTAGTTATATTATCATGGAGTTATAAATAGTACCGTTGGTGAAGTGTGCAAACAAGAAACTATAGTTTGACCGCTTTTCAGTAATTTGTATATTAATTTTTGCTATTACTTATTTGTAATTGTTGACATTGTATAAGCTCAGGCGTATAGCGTTATTGG
Source organism: Sweltsa coloradensis (assembly GCA_024449915.1). Classification (NCBI taxonomy): domain Eukaryota; kingdom Metazoa; phylum Arthropoda; class Insecta; order Plecoptera; family Chloroperlidae; genus Sweltsa; species Sweltsa coloradensis. The sequence continues at coordinate 174,793 of JAMZAV010000830.1, read as the reverse complement.
CACTACTGTGATTCAGGTGGTTGCAGGTTCGATACCCGCCACCGGCAATCCTGACTGAAAGTTTTAACAAGGTTTTGTTTAGACCTTAATGCTAATGCAAGTGATTTAACTTCTTCTCAAACAGAAACACCCACATTCACAAATAATGAACTATACAGGTTTCCCAAACTCTTTCTTCAATCATTTTATTGAGTCGCTTGAAGATAGCAGGGGAAAAGTGCACGCGCTTAGGTTTTGGATGGTTGTATCTCAACGGTTACTAATATCACCAGTGCGTTCCCTTTTCAGGAATTTTAATGAAATGCGTTCCTTTTCTTACATCAGGAACTTGTTACGTGAAAAGTTACTATTTCGTGGGAACTTATAAACGTATTATTAATTTAACGTCCCTTTATAAGTTTCTTTCGCCGTCGTAATCCTATCGAATTCAAGTCTACTCGATATCGTAAATTATCTAGGTGCCCGTTAGGGCGCCGCAGCCAAGCCGTGGCGCGCTACACACTCAGGCACCTTATACAGCAAGCAGAGTTGAGGTGATTTCGAGGTGTCACCCAGCCGTCATGAAACATGGAGTGAACTTAAAAACTATCATAATCAAGGGGATTTGGGTACCTGACAACACATGCCAAATATGTTTGATGTACGAGCATTCCTTCTTGGTGAAAAATGACTTGAAAAATCTAGGTGCCCGTTAGGGCGCCGCAGCCAAGCCGCGGTGCGCTACACACTCAGGCACCTTATATACAGCAAGCAGAGTTGGGGTGATTTCGAGGTGTCACCCAGCCATCATGAAACGTGATGTGAATTTGAAAACTATCAAAATCGAGGGGATTTAGGTACCCGACAACACATGCCAAATTTGGTTGAGGTACGAGCATTCCTTCTTGGTGAAAATATGACTTGAAACATGCTCAAAATCACTTTAAGGACGTTAGTTACTACTGGCTACTATACTGGCTACTACCATGACTAATCTTTGCTACTACTATCTAATTCGTCAGTTTTAATTGCCCAGCGATTCTGACCAAACGAACGGGTGGGGCTACAACGTTCATATTTTACATGGACATTAAGGTAATAGTGATGTAATTCCCTGTGAAAGAAAAAGTTTAAAAAAATTGCTGGAAGGCTTCCAAATAAAGGTTTTAAAATAAGCCTTATTCGGGCATACAATCAACATAGTTACGTGACAATAATCGCTTACATTGTTTACAAAAAGCAAGTCTTTGGACCACTATATTTGTTCATTCTATTGTTAATTGGTAATACCATAGCAATTAAATCGACTTTGATAAATTTATTATATTTTAACAAATAATTTTGCAATGGAACTTGAAAAAGTAATGAGATCCCACACATAACAAAAACTTGTAGAAATACAGCCAAACCTTACACACTCAAAAGAAATGAGATCTAAAAAAAAGGGCCAAGCTCATCTACCCTTCCACATTTGCGCATTCTTAATTCATAAACGTACAGTGTCCCGTAACAACACCCTTGAAAAGCTTGGCAAAATAGAATTTGCATGACTATAACGTTTAAATTAATTAGAAAAAAAGAATTTGGATGAACTATTATGTTTAAATTAATAGTTGCAAATTAAATTTTATTTTGCCAAGCTTTTCAAGGATGTTGTTAGGGGACACTGTACGTTTATGAATTAAGAATGCACAAATGTGGAAGGGTAGATGAGCTTGGCCCTTTTTTTAGATCTAATTTCTTTTGAGTGAGTAAGGTTTTGGCTGTATTTTTACAAGTTTTTGTTATGTGTGGTACAGTATATCTGTATCTGGGTATCTTGGTACTTCCCGTGTTTTCGAAAGTGGATGGCTGTAAAGGGCTTGTCAGATTCCGAGTGGTGGAAGCGGACGGATTCCCTGCCTAAAAATCGACAGTTTTATTTATTTATTTATCGCTTTACTAAATAAAAGTCATGATAAATTAACTCCTGAGTCCTGTCACACATTTTACTATTATTTAAATCAGTGGTTTTACAAGGAACATGAAAGGTACTAAATTCCTTGTCACAGACCTTTTTTTCTAAAGGAACCGGAACTTGGATCATTTTTTTAGGCAAAAGTAACTTAACTTTTCAAAGTTCCTTTTCCATCACTATCAATTTTTTCGATATCCGCACTCGATTGAACAGAAATAGCCGAAAATGCTAGACATAAGCCCAGAAAGTCGGAAATGGACAAAAGTTCCATTCACTCTCTCAACTACAAGAAGCCGACGGCGGAACGGTGTACAATGTACAAAATAACGTGCGTGTTCTTGTTGATTGTGAACGTCGAGATCCAGTAGAATAAATTGCAGAAGTTCACAAAAATCGATTACCCTAATCCTAAATGAAGGAGAGTTCACGATTTATTTTGTCGAGATCGATTAATTAATTAATTAATTAATTAATTAATTAATTCAGAAATCAAATGTGAGTACTGGATCTCATAGATTGCAGGCACCTTTATTAACGTTCACGCAAAATATTAACGGAATTTATACATTTTATCGAAATGGATCAACACATTCGAAATGAGGATGCAAGTCCATACTACCATAACTTCACGTTTCACTCTCAACTTTGTCCTATTTCGTGACAGATCAACAGGGAAAAAACGCGAGTACGCAGTAAGAGTACCGACATACTGTGGAATTAATAGAGCACTGGTACCGTTGAGTGACTATAATATATATTAGTCACTCAACGCTGGTACGTAGAGCCGGAGGTTCTGGGTTCGACCTCCAGGTCCAGTCAGAGCAGATTTTACTACAATTTCTATTAAAAAACAAACTATTAGTACTCTGATAGTGATGACGTCCTATAAGAAACTCCTACCGGCCGCCTTGGGATAGTAAACAAAGGCGACCTGGCAACACATAGCGAAGGTGATGGACGGTGGTCCAGTCAATTATTCAGATGGCTAAGTCATTGAAATATAAGTCGACCTCGGCTCGGACTGATGAAGAGGCAAGAATTCGCAGTAAAAGTACACGACCTTGTAAAACTGTTGAAATAACTCAACTCGTAATCTGGTCTAGCTAGAGAAGGAGCGTTGCAAGGATTTGATCTTCAGTAATACACCTTCAACTTCAAGGCGGATACTGGCTGGGGCTCGGTCTGGTTAGCGGTGGTTCACGCGTCATATGATGGTGCAGGTTAGTAAGGAAGGTGGCAAGATCTACCGGTTTGTCTGGGACAGTACCGTCATCTAGACAGACTTCTTCTCTTTGCTTCATCTAAGAAGATTTAGACAACCTGCAAATTTCGTGATGCCCGTATGATGAGCTCGTTTCGTTTCGTCGAACTCGTAACTTGTACTTGCATTGAAATTCCCAATCCCTAACCAGAAGGCTGCCATGCAGCTATTGTCGAGTATTATAATGAGGTTCGCCTCCCCTTTGGCGCGCGGCAAGCTGATACTGCGTCACATGCACAGGGCAGGTATGTAGATCCCATACGGCGCACATGCCCTCATCCCACCACCCAACCGGAGCGACGACGAGGGTCCCCTGCCTGCCTGTGATGTGATGTGCAACGAGGCTAATCGCCCCTGCGCCATATGCCAGCCATTGGGTGCACCCACCCTGCATGCATGGTGACATTACCACACAGATTTGACGGACCAATGTAACAGGTTAGAATGTAACCAGAATGAAGAGCCATGCGTCAATAAGAAATTTGTTGTATTATTAGACAGGTATTTATGGTGAAAACAAAATGTTTCCTTCTGGGAAAAACAAAAAACAACGCGTGTCATTTATTTTCACAACAAACGTTAAATTTTAAATATGACTCAACCAATGACTCATTAATTAATACCACTAGGAAAACGCTAAAGTCCCGCCGCGTTGATGGATGAGCGTTTTGTAAGTTTTTTGTTTGCGTGGGACCACTTTTCCTTTGCAAGTGCTTTGTGAATGCATTGTTGTAGGTGATTGTTGTCGAGTTTCAAATGTTACTTGTTAATGGTTATTATAAACCTCAAAAAAACTCATATCTAAACCTTTCTTCTATGGATTCTGGCTAACTTTTTCAACTTTTTCTTTAAAAAGGTACTACATCACCATAACCTTAATGTTCATGTGAAATATGAACGTTGTAGCCCCACCCGTTTGGTCAGAATCGGCCCAAATGTCACGAAAATATCGCACTAAAAATCGAAAAAAATCTTAAAAGTACGTTTATTTTATGGGTTCTGGTTACCTTTTTAAATTTTTTTTTCACAAGGTACCACATCACCATAACCTTAATGTCCATTTAAAATATGAACTTTGTAGCCCCACCCGTTTGGTCAGAATCGGCCCAAATGTCACGAAAATATCGCACTAAAAATCGAAAAAAATCGTAAAAGTGCGATATTCATGAGAAATATTTCTTCGATTGTACCCAAAAACGTGGCACGTCTAAGTTCAGAGATTTCGAAGGTCCTGTCAAATTTTCATCAAGATCGCTTATGCCGTTTGCCCGGAATCGTGCGAACAAACAGACAAAAAAAAAACAAAACACACAAAAAAAAACAACCGAGCTAAATTTTTGGTTGGGGGTCAGTGAAATTGAAGTTTTCGCTTCGCTCGCTACACGCTCGCTACGCTCATCCAAATATGACTCATTATTCATTAAGCACTCTTTATCACATGTTTACTAGTTTTGTATTTTATAACCTCATTCGTCTTGATGAACCAGACGGTTTTTTTATATTTATACTTCTGGTATGTATTGTATTATTTTAATTTTATAATACTTGTTCATGTATTTAATGATTTGCATATCGTATTTGTATTGTTTTAAAATGTAATGAATGGGTATTTTTAATTGTTTAGTTTTAGCTACCTGACACTTTTGTGTTGGTATAATAACCTATCGTTAGAAATTAATAAATATATTGTGATAAATCCGTCGTATGTTTAATGAATGTAAAAAATATGCGGACGAAAGATGCATAATTTCTGAAAAAAATTGAATCTTTTTCGCCGATATATCGATTTTGGGTATAACAAAAACGACAATTTTACCCTTTTTTATCAATATGTTATCCGCCAGTAATGACTCGTGTTCTTGGGGCGCTGGTCCAGAACACTCGAAGGGATGTGGGTTCGAATCCCCTGATTCATCCAGCACGATTGTAAAATTAAAAGTTAAACAAACCCAGTCATGCTAGCTACTACGCGGTCGTCTTGAGGTTCACAGGATCGCGGGTTCGATTATCGTCACGGGACCCCCCCCCCCCCCTAAACTTTTGTTACTATCGTTGGTTTTCTCCAAAGTAATTGGTGAATGCAGAGCTGATACAACTGATCATCAAATTTAAAACTCTGTAAATAATTAATCATGAATCCAGTGAGTACTTCCAGTCAAAATGCGCTTACATGTGTACTTAGAGTAAGAATATCCTACTTGTCTTACTCCCCACCCCATTCTTTGGAAGTAATTTTACACATAATTGAGAGAGAATAGCTTGAGAAGGCGTGACTGAATGACGAAAGCAGACCGGTATCGTAAAAATGTGTTACTTTACGTTGTTATACACCGCTGTTATAATTTACGGTAAGGTATAATAAGGTATGACTATAACCCTGCCGGTAGTTAGGAAGGGGAGGGGAAATTAACGAGAGGGGACCACCAGTGAATAAATAAATCTACCGTGGTGAAAAAACTCCACTTATTCAACAGGTGAGGAACAAGTCGGTAGGTAGCCAGGGAAATCAATAATGCTGAAGCGACAAGCTCCCGGTGTACATCCGACATCGTGCATTGAAGTCTCCATTTTGGTATCATTCACACATTCAGTCGCAATTTGCTACTTGGAATGAACTATATAGACTATAGAGCCTGCGGAAGTGGACTCTGCAATGTTATAGCTGGTATCGTAATAAATCCAAGGATATTTACCAGGTTTGTTCTTTTTACAAACTTTGGGACAATGCTATTTGCGGCCCGAGATAACTTTTTAGTAACTCGCTCCACATCCTCCTAAACGGCAAAATTGATATTGTAAATTTACATTTTAAATTAAATTAAATTTTTTAAATTTTGGTATTGTCTTTTAGTCCTGGGTATAGAGTGGGTGAACGCTCTGCCCTGAAACTCACGTATATATAACCGCTGGTTATAGCAGTTGAACGGTTCGAGAGCTAGTGTAACGGCTTCGTTCTCCTCGACGTCTGCTCGGCAGTTCGGGTTAGTGGAGGAATCTATATGACTGTCAAAGTTACACCGTCCTTTCGGATGGGACGTTAAGCCGTTGGTCCCCTTGGTACTTTTCGAAAGGAGTATGCTACGTGCCGGTACCGGGTTTCCCCTCCTCCCTTCTGTTCATACTAGCAGTCTTCATCGCATTGGGTAACATTTCCCATGCGAGGCTATACCCATACCGAGCGTTAGCTCATAAAGGGTGACTCTTGGAGGTACACATTTCGGGGAACACTCGTATTGCCTAGTTATAGGCAGGTTGATAAGATATAGGGGTTCTGTTCATACTTCATCCTCATCTATCACCACTCATCGTCTCGAATAGCCAAAGTGCAACAATATGAGACGTTAAGCAATATCCAGTCATTCAATCAATTTAAAACACAGCAATAATATGTTTTTCTTTATACTAGACAAAACGTTGAGATAAGTGTGTCTACTTTATCATATTCTCGACTCACCCCTACCCCTCCCATATGATATGGACCCCAGTAGTGCTATTCCATGATTCCATCCTTGGCATGAGATGCGCTAAAAATGTAAATTGACATTCAAATGTCTCTGTCACTGTCGTGTTAGATATGATTTTTCTTTGAAAAAAATTAGTTAAACAGGGGTATTTAACCGCAAAACTCAAAAAATATATTTCATTCATACTAACTAGTAATTAATTTAGCAATAATTAACAGAAAAATTATTGGGGCCACCATGACCTCCCAAAAAATTGTCAAATATGACATTTTTCGAGCTAGGTCCCATCGTCAAAAATCTCCGTTAGAAATAACATGGGGACGATCTTTATGCCCCGTGACCTTGGAGGATTTTGATCCAAAAGAATATTGGCCATTATTGACGTATTATACAGCCTTTTCTGTAAATTCTCTTTATTTTGTTTTGTAATTTGAAATAATTATTCGATTGCGCACAAATTTTACACGAATATATTAATTAATAAAATTAACGTTCTGTGAAAAAATCATTACAATAGGATACAGCATGTAGGTGTTATGAGTCAAAGAATTGTTTTAAAAAAGAAAGAAAAACGTAAAATTTCGATTTTCATGAGAAATAGTTTTTCGATTGCGCTCAAATTTCACACGAAACGATTCTGTGAAAAATCATTAAAATCGAATAAAGCATGTAGGTGTTAAAGCTGAAGAAATTTTTTTAAATCGAAAAAAATCGTAAAATTGCGATTTTAATGAAAAATAATTTTCCGATTGAGCTCAAAAACGTGGCAGTTTTAAGTTTAGAGATTTCAAAGGTCTCCAGAAAATTCCATCGCAATTGGAGTATCGGTTTAGCCGGAATCATGTTCACAAACACACAAAAATACAAAAAAAAGAAAGAAAGAAAAAAAAACATTCCGGATTTTTTTCTCCAGTGTAGTGAAATGGAATCTTCGCTTCGCTCGCTACGCTCATCCAAATACACAATTGTAACAGATAACATAAAAAATGTACCAGTGTAACAAGGGCTTGATTATGTTCTCCCAGCCTTATTACTTGTTCACAATTATTATTGTATTGTAATTTGTTATATATAATATTTATACAGGTAAAACCGGTAGATATAGGCTAACCTAATATACAATAAAGCTAATGCCAGTTGACATCAATATTTACTAGTTCACACCTAAAATCTTATATCTAAAATCACATCTATCGTTTTTTATCTTTTTTTTTAATTTTTTTTTTTTCTTTTATCTTTTTGAAGTCCTGTGTAGGCCTATATTCCAGATATTCCCATTACAATGTAGAAACTGTGTTGTAGTAAATAATTTTTTACTTTGGATTTAAAGCTGATCCTAGATTTCAACTCATCATTTTGAGGACATATAATTTCATCTGGTAGCTTACTATAGATCTTCACTCCAATGTTTACCGGGTCACAATCCAGCAATTTCAATCTGTGGCCCAATTGATCATGTAGTATCATGTGGTAAAAATATTTTTTTGAGTTAATAGCCCCTTTAATCATTTTATGGTTATAACAAATTCTTTTAGTCAGAATTGTCGACCACTCACACGTGTACTAACAGCGATGATGTTTCAAGTTTAGATTGAGGTTGAAGTTCAACCTCAGTTGAAGATTTCATTCAGGCATTCTCATCCAACTCTCCTTTCGTGGTTGATCGATGCCAGTCCAGACTCCAAAGTCACTCACAATGAATCGTTATGGTGGTTAGACCACCAACAATATTGAAACTAAGCGATTTTTTTTAATCTATGAGAACGGTGCAAATTATCTAAAAACTTATTGCAGATAGCTATGTGGTTTTGTTAGAACAATATAATGCAAGAAAATATATTCAAATATGATAATCGGTGCGGTGTGTATTTCAAATATGCATATAATTAATTGCATATCAAATAAAAAACTAAATTACCATCACATTACAATCTTTTTCTTGCAGGCTTGGAGTTCTCACAAAACCACATAGATGTCTGCAATCTGTTTTCCGATATTTGCTGCGTTCTCGAGATATCGCGCTAAAAAGAAAAACTGTAATTTCGCGTGAGCTCTCTTTGCCATTTTTTAAATAACATTTTACAGAAAATAGCTAAGAGTGGCTGCAGTGACCGATAATTGCATTGACATGCACCAACGTGGTGAGTGACATTTGTAGTTTGTTTGCTGGTTTGGTAAAGTAAGGACACTAATAATTAATTAATGCTTTTTGTGGTGGTTTTCCCTCTTCGTTACCATTCGATGTCTCGATTCCCTTCGTTTCCAAAATTAAACGCGACACCCCCTCCCCCTTTCGCTCTATTGCTTTCAAGCACCAACAGACTCGTCTATCTTGTGTGCAGACGATAAAAGTTTGTGAAAAAAATGATTGGTATTATTGTTTTATTATTTACTACAATTCAGAAATTAAAAAAGTCCGCCCAACCGGGATTCGAACCACGGGTCTCTCGCATTCCAGGTAGGCGTCTTAACAAATGATTATAGAACAATGTAAATAATTAATAATTTGTGTGGGAAGCCTGCCCAGGGTGCAATTCATGCCCCTCTTCAGGTGTCTAACTAGGTATGTTGCGGATAGGACAATATTCGCATTAGCGACTGAGGAAAACCTCGGGAAAAAATTTCAGTCAGGATTGCCAGTCTCGACGGTATTTGAACCCGGGACCTCCCGAATCAGAGTCAAGCACTTAACAATACAAACACATTTATGCGGGAGCGGGATCCGAACCCAAGACCACACAATACGATACGTGTCACCGGTATCAGCGCTCAACCTCCAACCTGTTATTGTATCTCAAATCACAGGTTTATTAAAAAAAAACATATACATTTATGTGTGAACCTCGTAAAGTATAGAAAGTAGCGTATCGGTATCGGTCGCCTCCTTCACCTTGCACTTGAAAGCTGGCCGGATGAAGGTTGTGTGATGCGTGTAGGTTTCAGCTCGAGCGCGCAGAATACCTTGGAGATGGTTCACCCCACGCTCGCGGACTAGCTGCGCGTTCCCGCCACAACACCTCTCAACCAGAACAACCCCACCACAGGTGGTGCATGGACGAGCGAAGCAACCAAGTTTATTTATAGTTAGTTAGTTCAGATTATTTTCTGGCACAATAGCCAATTTAAAATTTTTACATATAATATTATCACACAATATAATATATCACAACATATTTTGACATTTCATACAAGCTTAATAATTAATTAATATAAATTTTAAAATGTTATACGCTAGTTCTACAAAACCGCTGTTGTACCTAATGAATACATTTGGATAACAATCCTACATTTTTTTACACTTGTAATCTTGTCAAACTCTTTTACACAAGAGATTCTGATCATTTGTCGCAGGTTGAATGAGTTCTCCAGGTCGAGTGTAAAAAATACTTGGGGTCGCGAAATAAAATTCGTGTTCATTAACAAATATCAGTTTTTATTTATTTATTTATTTCAACATGATGCCATGACATGACAATCACATTGCTGGTGGTAAGAATTTGAGCTTAGCCCGCGATAACAAAAAATGCCTTAATCGGATTTATTTAAAATTATTAATGTCATTATTTTGACTGTAATAAACGATGGCACACTTTTGCGTATTATTTATTTTCCAAGATTGATTGATTTTGGTTGATTTAACGCTTCTAATATTCGAAACGATGGTGATAAATGAGGAAGAAAGACAAAATTCCTTCCAACGATGAGCCATCGAGGACCCACTGATTATATTGTAGTTTTTCAGAATTATGATTAAATCGTAATATTTTTGTATAATTACCTACCATAAAGTTGGGTTTTGATGAATTCGGTAAATCGAATTCAGATTTACAAGTACTATATCGTATATCACAGAGCTCAGAAATGGTTCAGGCAAATCGGTTCGGGCTGAAACGGTTTGAAGTTGTTGATACACCTATCTAAAATAAAACCATTAATTAATGGTGACGGAACCCGATGCCTAAATCACAAAAGTAAAACGTGTTTGCACAGGAGAGATGGGCAAAACGTGTTTGCACAGGAGAGATGGGCGAGTACGGCATTAGTCTGGACAATATTTTTTCTGACCATAATTGTCCAAGGTCACGGGGTAATGTCATTTGGGTTGAAAATAACAAAACCTGTGTGAAATGTTCCTTTAGCGGGTGAATAATAATAAACATAAGTCAGGTCGGGGGATGACGTATGACGTATCACCAGTTTCTCGGGCTGGGAGTGTGGACTTTCAGTGCTTGCTCAGCACCTCCTCATCTTCTTCTTCGATGTCTTCTATGACAAGCAATTCTACCAGTTCTCTCCATTTCTTTATATCCTCCCAGAGTCTTTCTTCATTATTCTTTTCTATGATTTTCAACGTTCAACGTTCCATTTTATTTGGTTCCTCCATCTATCTCTTGGGCGTCCAACTCTTCTTACTCCTACCCATGTGCGTTCGAATTCTGTTCTTGGGATTCTATTTTGCTCCATTCAGTTCTTCGTACGTGCTCATCACCGAAGTCTTTATCTTTCTCTTCCTATTTTATTTCGTAGACTTTCCCACTCCTAGTTTGTTTCTTATTGTTTTGCTCCGGTACCTTGTCTATTTTTGTTAAGGCTAGAGAACTTCTTAGAAATTTCATCTCTGCTGTGTAATTGGATGAGCGTAGCGAGCGGAAGCGAAGACTTCAATTTCACTGACCCCCCAAAAAATTTAGCTCGGGTGTTTTTTTTTCTGTCTGTTTGTTCGTTCTCTACCGGGCAAACGGTATAATGCGATCTTCATGAAAAATTGAGGGGACCTTCGTTTTCTCTGAACTTAGAGGTGTATTGTTTTTGGGTACAATCGAAGAAATATTTCTCATGAATATCGTACTTTTACGATTTTTTCGGGGTCGAATTTTTTTTGGGTCGTCGTCGGGGAACCCCTTCCCTTTGACTACCTCCCCGACGGCGACGACAAAGACAACACGGATGGATGATGACACAGACGGAGACGACCACGACGTGGGGGAACCCCTGCCCTCCCCATATGCTTGTGGCTGGTTCTGACCAGCACAGGCCTGTCCACCCCTTGTCCCCCCGCGTCATCCCTTACGTCCCTCCCTTCGTCTCGATTAGCCAAGTTGCATAAATATGAGACGTAAAGCAATATCCAATCCAATCAAAATCGATTTTTAGTGCGATATTTTCGTCACATTTGGGCCGATTCTGACCAAACGGGTGGGGCTACAACGTTCAGATTTCACATGGACATTAAGGTTATGGTGATGTAGTACCTTTTGAAAGAAAAAGTTGAAAAAGTTAGTCAGAATCCACAGAAATAAAGGTTTTAATATGAATTTTGAAGTTTATAATACCAATCAACAAGTAACAATAGAAACTTGACAACAATCACCTACAATGCATTCAAAAAGCACTTGGAAAGGACAAGTGCGAACAAACGCACAAAACGCAAACAAAAAACTTACAAAAAACGCTCATCCATCAACGCGGCGGGACTTAAGCGTTTTCCTAGTTAGACGAGTGAGCGCAGCGAACGTAGTCTACAACGCAGGTCGAAAAAATCGGCACTCACTGTGAAAGCTGTGACTCTGTCAGATACCTAACGGCCGAACGGCTGAGCAGATTGAGCTGAAATTTTAAACAAACATCCGTTACCAGTTAACTGAGAACTGCTAACAAACTGATCAAAATCCGTTGCGATTCCAAACTACAATAAATAAAAATCTTATGAATTTAAATCTAGATTGAAAATGTTTACATTTGCTATACGTATAGAAGGCCACTGCCATGGTTATATAGTAGTAGTTTTAGGGCGCTTCATAAATTAAAAACAATGATTTCGGTGAAGGGTAAAAATCACCAGATCGGTGGCTATCACCAGTTGTTTTGATTTTGTTTTCTTAAATGTCAATGTCAGGTGCTAGGCGTACGCTTCGGTAGGCCTGTTAGGACATTTGGCCAAGAGATGGCTCGCGCCTAAACGAACTCCATTTCCCAAACGTCAGCTGGTAAGTAAAGTATTACTCCTCGAAACTAGAGGCGAGCTCTGGTAGTCGTCGTCCGGGACCTCTCCTCCTTCACTGACGATCTCCCCAACGACGACGACCATAACAACACTAACGATGACAAAGACGATGACGACCACGACGTGAGAACCCCTCTTTTCCTTTCACCTACCCGTAGCTGATTCTGATTTGCATGGGGTTTTCCTTCCTATATCCCCTAGGCTAGAGTGGCGTATTACGACCTGGCGGTTGACGCGCCCTTAATCCAAATCAACTTAAGCTCAACTATGTCAAAAGCCTCCTTTCAGTACGAAGACGGCGACAACGACTACACGATTGGTTGACGCACTCTGAAACCATACTAGAAAAACGCCAAAGTCGTTAGACGAGTGAGCAAGCCATGTGTTGAGTACTCGGTAACATTAGGAAAACGCCAAAGTCGTTATTAGACGAGTGAGCAAGCCATGTGTTGAGTACTCGGTAATATTAATATAGCCTATTATGAGTATAAATGAGAGGGGTTTGAGATTAGTTGTTATATGGGTGCCTGTCAAAACACTGTAAGGCCTAATGCACCACTCTAGCCTAATAGACTGTGGAGGAAATGCCATGCTAGCTAGATTCAGTCTTTAGGTTTTTGGGGAGGAAAGGGGATGTTTCCGGGTACTCAACACATGGCTCACTCACTCGTCTAACAACGACTTTGGCGTTTCCCTAGTAATAAATAATGAGTACAATGGATTATATGTGCACTATAAATGTATTATTGGATGAGCGTAGCGACGCGTAGCGAGCGAAGCGAAGATTCCATTTCACTACACTGGAGAAAAAAATCCGGAATGTTTTTTTTTTTTTTTTTTTTTTTTTTTTTTTTTTTTTCTTTCTGTATTTTTGTCTGTCTGTTAACACGATTCCGGCTAAACCGATACTCCGATTGCGATGAAATTTTATGGAGACCTTCGAAATCTCTGAACTAAGAACTGCCACGTTTTTGAGCGCAATCGAAAAATTATTTCTCATGAAAATCGCAATTTTACGATTTTTTTCGATTTTTTAAAAAATTCTTCGACTTATAACTCCTACATGCTTTATCCGATTGTAATGATTTTTTCACAGAACCTTAATTTATGAATTGATATATTCGTGTGAAATTTGGCGTAATCAATAATTATTTCTTATGAAAATTTCAATATTACGATTTTTCCCTTTTTTTAAAATTACGATTTATTAAAAAAAAATAAGTTAATTTTTTATTTAATTGATTTATTAAAAAAAATTTCAACAAAGTTCTGATTTTTTCACAGAACAACAGAAAATCCGCAAAACACATGGAAGCTCAATTCACCATACGCCATCCAACAACGCGGCGGGACTTAAGCGTTTTCCTAGTTTAATCTCCATGATATGTGGATCATTTCGCTAGATTTGCCTAGAAGCATTAGTCTAGTGCTCCCGCGGTTGTGAGTTTGAAATTCAAATAATCAGCTGGAGCGCCAGCAGCAGCTGTGGAGGCGAATTCGAAAATAGACCAATCACCAACGCGTATGTACTAAACATTGCCCCCTCCATTGCACATTTTTGCGACAGTGCTGCTGTCGTAAGATGAATGTACCGGCAAAATTGTTTACCTTCGACCAGTGTGTTTCCTACCGTTGTTTGTGGTCTTTCTGTGACGAACCTGACAGAAGTGTTGTGTAGTGTGGCTTGAATACATCCATTTTAGGTAATTTAAACGTATTAAGTTGTATTGATATTTAGTTTCCTTGAACCATAATTCTCGCTTGTTCACTTGTGATAATGTATAGTAGTATGTTCATGGAATAATATCAACATTAGGGCCTACGTAGATTGCGCCCAGCTAGAGGCGTCAAGCCACCTCAGCGCAGGCCTATGACCAAGGAGTAAATTCAAGCTTTGATAAGACATTTCACAGTAAGTAGTCCCATGTCGTGTTTTATTTTATTGACTGGAAGGATTATCCCTTGTTTTATCCTTTTTAATTGAAACAATTTGAGTTTAGTAAATAATAGCTTGATGGGGGGTATGGCCTCTAGGGCCCTAACAACATTTCGCGCGCGTAGAGCCTACTCGCCTAGGCAGTCGGTGGGATTTCCATGTGTTGTTTCTATTTATAATACATAATGTGATTATTAAATTAAGAAATATGTATTGCTGGGCTGCTTTGCCCTTTTTTAGTAACAGAATCACACAGTAAAATTATAAGTTTTAAGAATTCCCACGAATGTATTTCCGAAAGAAAATGGAAGCCGCCCTGGAATTCGGGCGGGATGATGGAACATGAAGGTGGCGCCCAATTAACGATGACTCGACAAACAATCTTAAACTTTTATTCCATATTTTCTAATTCATTATTTATTCCTGGCCAATGTTATACTAAATTTGTCGTTACTTGTTATTTATGAGCATAGTCCCAGCAGGTCGAAGCTGCTCCTGAAAACTTTTTGAATCCTTGAGTCTTGGACTTTGGCTAGACCTAGGCCTACCCTAGGGCCTAGGGCTAGGCTAGGCTAAGTCCTTTCGTAGGTCCTAGGCCTACCCTACACTAGGTAGGCCCCTCCTACAGTGCCTAGGCCTAGCTAGGGTTCTGTCATTTTATCATTTCGTTTGATTCGTACAGTCCTACTCCTACCTAGACCTAGACCTAGCCCTAGGCTAGGCCTGAGACTAGGTGTCTTCTCCCTCAACCCTCATATTTTGTATTTTCTAGTTTTTCCCCTAAGCGTAGGCCTAGGCCCTAACCTCAGAGGCATACTTGTAGGATCTTAGTCCTAGGTCCCTATCTGCCTACTAGACCCTAGGCCTAGGGCCGGGCAAAAACATAGACTTCGTACTAGATCTAGTTTCATGAGTTCAGAATGGGAACTGCAAAGAATGAAGGTCGATGCACAATTGCCCGGTAACGATAACGACAGCGGGAAGATGCTAACGTTAAGGAAAGGGCTTCGATACACAATAGCCCGTGAAGCAGACGGGAATTAACTTATAACAGGCCGTGGACAACTAAATTCTGATTGATTCTGGTAGCCTAATGTACGGAACGGGAATGTTATGGAAAGTTAAAACTCGAAGTTCTCGTTACCAGGATACGGGAACAGGAAGCTTTATTGTGCATCGTGTTGTAAGTTAACACAAGATTAAACTTTCTTAAATAAAATAAATAAATCCGTATTTAAAGTCTACCCATTGTACCATTGTCGTTCGTGCTACCGGGCAATTGTGCATCGATTTTTAGGTTTAACATATTTTGGCAAAGCTTGGTTGTTTAGGCTACCTAGCCTACCATATAATGCATGTGAACATTATCATATAGGCCTAGGTTGTGTAGGCCTAGGTACCAAACTTCACATTAGAGGCTTGACCCTCGAGAACAAGGATTGAAGGTCAACACACATTAATTGTGTGTCGACCTTCCTTTCATTGTCCTGGAACTGTAACGAGGGCGTGAATGGAGAGTTTGATATCTTGGTAGTTGGTAACTTGCCATAGTATAGGCCTAGGTATGCACAATTATGCGTCACCATGTTAACTTGCTGGTCTTGTTATTATTCCCGGTCTAATTTTGCATTGAATACCGTGTAGGCCTAAGTTTCTATGTGTTCCCCAAACGTTTGTTTAACTTAGGCCTATTGCTTAATAGTCAGCCGGGCCTGAGGACGCAGACTACGCTAATTCAAGCCGGCCCAGGCCGGCACTGTTTCGGTTAAGAATGGCCAACTTTTAAACACTTGTAAACTGTGTTGTGTGTGTTAAGGTTTTGAAGGTTTTTTGTTTAAAATAGCGACGTTAAAGGTTTTGAAGTTTTTTTTTGTTTAAAATAGCGACGTTAAAGGTTTTGTAAGGTTACTTAAAGTGAGTGTACGGCTCGGTGGAAGTGCTGGTGAAAAGTTGGCCATTCTTAACCGAAACAGTACCCCCAGGCCTTTGCTTATTTTGATGGGCGCAGGCCATGGCTCTCTAATAATGTTGAGGTAATTTCTTAATCTTATCGCCTAATGTCCAGCCAGGGTCAAGGCTGCACTGTAATGTGCATTGTAGGCCTACTCGTCCTGTGAGAGGCAGTGCGACTGTCAATGCAGATGTGGTTCCCAACAGAAAACAAAAAAAATCTAGAAAAACCAAGCATTGTTTTGTTTCATTAATAGGCTAGGCCATAGATAGGCTACTAGTATAACCACAGTTCACAACGGTCGGCTGCGCAAACCTTCGCGACACTAGCGCGCTATGCGGACACAAGACTAAGAGGGTCATTCCACGCCAATTCAACACAGTTAAGTACCAAAAAAACCTTACCCCCTTCGATTTTGACCAAAGTTGGAGTCTGGAGATTCTCCTCAAAAACACATAGGCATACAAAAATATATTTTGAATGTTTTCGAAATATTTGTTATGGTTTTTGATTTACGGGCAACTCAAAAACTCAAAAAGGGCGTGTTGCCCACTTTCTTAAAATTTGTATCTTTAGTACCATTCATCGTAAAGAGCTAGGCCTAATTCTTTTTTTAAATTAAAGGTCTTGGTTGGAATTCTTCAAAACCAATTACATGTAATAAAATAACATGTATGAGTAAGGTACCGTATAAGGGAAATAAGTTTTCAAATTTGGATTCCCCCCTTTCGGATTTTTAAAAAAAATTTTAAAATCAAAAACATAAAATTGTTTTTATTTTTTCTAAATAGGTACCTAAAAAGTTTCATTGTGGGATGACAATGGGATTAGAGCTTTGATGGGGTCACAGCTTACTAACGTGTAACGTCTATCCTCTTATTGGCTGGTAGCCTGGCGGAATTGGCGGAAAATTCAAACTAATGAAAATTAGAACATTTATCCAGGTAAAATAACATGATTGACACACATTAGTACTGTTACACTATCAACAAAGCTTCTAATCCCATTGTCATCCCACAATGAAACTTTTTAGGTAGGGCCTATTTAGAAAACATAAAAACAATTTTATGTTTTCAATAAAAAATTAAAAAAACCAAAAGGGGGGAATCCAAATTTGAAAACTTATTTCCCTTAAACCTTACTCATACATGTTATATTATTACATGGAATATTGGTTTTGAAGAATTCCAACCAAGACCTTTAATTTAGGCCTAAAAAAAGAATTAGCGGTACTTGTTCATTAACGGGACCCCCTCCAAAAAATTGTAAAAATTCAGTAAAAACATTTCATTACTTCATTAGACAATCATAACTACTACATCTACTCCATCTGAGTTTCAGGAGGTCAGGAAAACACAATTATTTCAAACAAAGCCTCAAAATCATTCTTTACGTCTACCTACTTTGCGCCAGGAGTGACACTGCCTACGCCAACATACTCCACCTACAAAACCTTTAACGTCACTATTTTAAATATAAAGGACTGTCAATGGAAAAGTACTTTCGTTTAAAATAGCGACGTTAAAGGTTTTGAAGGTTCATTTGGTGTCCGTGAACGTCAATGTCAGCTGCACGGCGACGACTGCTCTCATGTAGGCCTACGCGTTCCCAGTGGCGGCCTGACCATACAAATTCGGGGGCCCTGGCCCCGCGAGAAATAGGTGGGTGGGTGGTCAGGTCAGGGAGGATGGGGGTGGGGGGTGGGGGGTGGACGGTCGTTATGTGGACGTGAGTAAGTAGGCCTATTAATCATTGAGTGTTTGCTGCATAAATATGAGCTATTAAAGAAATAGTATCATGCCTATATGATGAAAACTTCCCGAACAAGCCAATACTCGTGTCAGATGGGAATGTAATTGTGATGGTTTTAAAATGCGCGCTCAAAAGATCGTGCCAAATAAACTGAAAAAGAACAAAGTCACCCAAACGCGCGGTACCACCAAGCATCTAATATTTTTTTCTGTAACCACTACTACCAGTGGTGCCCAGTGGATATGGGTGTCCGCAGGGGGTAGATCCCTGGCCAAGCTTTTAACATTTGATAGTCATATTTTTTCGGTTTCTTGAGCCAACATTTTTGTTAAAAACCCCAATCGAGCACAAGGACAAGACCTTCCAGGACAGTAGCGCCCACCCCACGGGAGCAAGGTAGCGGCTGCTCCAGTATCCTGGGTGGGCGGGGGGGGGGGGGGGGGGGGGCAAAGAAAGAAATTATTGAGAAAAAGTATGAGAGAGGATAAAAGAAAACACGCGGCAATTCGAAAGAGGGTGTCACTGTAATGGGAATTAATACAAGAAAACTACACCAATGTTTATGTACTAGGAAGCTTCGCAAACGCTTTTTTTAGTCGCGTTGATGGATGAGCTTTTTAAATATAAAATGTTAATATTATTTTAAAATAATAAAAACATATAAACACGGCCCATACAAAGCAATCATTAGGTCTGTTGGATCTTTGATTGTTTGTAACAAGGCTGTGAGTAAGGTATAAAATCTCCTGTGAAGTTTTCATACAATGGCTGTGAGAAAGATCTAAAATTTATATTTTCGTGCTATTTGGGCGGATTCTGACCAAACGGGTGGGGCTACAACGTTCATATTTCACATGGACATTAAGGTAAGGGTAATGTATTGACTTTTGAAAGAAAAAGTTGAAAAAGTTAGCCAGAATCTATAGAAATAAAGGTTTTATTATTTAAAACCTCAAAAAACTCAAATTAAAACCTTTATTTCTATAGATTCTGGCTAACTTTTTTAAAATTTTCTTTCAAACGTCAATACATCACCATTACCTTAATGTACATGTAAAATATATACGTTGTAGCCCCACCCGTTTGGTCAGAATCGGCCCAAATGTCACGAAAATATCGCACTAAAAATCGAAAAAAATCGTAAAAGTACGATATTCATGAGAAATATCTCTTCGATTGTACCCAAAAACGTAGCAAGTCTAAGTTCAGAGATTTCAAAGGTCCTGTCAAATTTTCATCAAGATCGCATTTGCCGTTTGCCCGGTAGAGAGCGAACAAACAGACAAAAAAAAAAAAAAAAACAAAAAAAAAAACACCCGAGCTAAATTTTTTGGGGGGTCGGTGAAATTGAAGTCTTCGCTTCGCTCATCCAATGAACCTATCTGGCGTAGGCTGAAGTAGACACAAGAAATAGTGTAATACACTGATTTGTGTTAGCGCTGTGGTAAGAAAATGAATTAAAATAATGAAATACATTAAAAATCTAGGTGCCCGTTAGGGCGCCGCAGCCAAGCCGCGGTGCGCTACACACTCAAGCACCTTATACACCAAGCAGAGTTGGGGTGATTTCGAGGTGTTACCCAGCCGTCATGTAACGTGATGTGAACTTGAAAACTATCACAATCGAGGGGATTTAGGTACCTGACAACACATGCCAAATTTTATTGGGGTACGACCATTCCTTCTTGGTGAAAAAATGGCTTGAAACATGCTCAAAATCACTTTAAGGATGTTAGCTACTCCTACTACTGCTACTACTGCTACTTACATCTAATACGTCGGCCCGCGATTCTGACCAGACGGGTGGGACTACAATGTTCATATTTTACATGGACATTAAGGTTATAGTATTATAGTCTCTTTTGAAAAAAAAAGTTGAAAAAGTTTGTTGGAAGGCTTCCAAATAAAGGTTTTAAAATAAGCCTTATACAATCAACAAGTAACCATAGTTACTTGACACTTGTTGACGGTATAAGCAGAGTACGGCGGGAAAGTGCGATACGTAAACAAATGGCGGACATTTTAAATTTTGCTTCTATGTGTGAAATGAGAAAAGTTGTCATTATACTCTCATAAAACAAATCAGAAACCGTCCCTGACCTAGGCCCAGATGTAGAAAATTATTTATAATACAACAGTGTAGGTCTAAAGTTCCATTAGGCTATAGGACTAGATAAAATTATTACTTACATTACATGTTTGGCAAGCCTAGCCAACCCTAGGCCAGCACAACATAGTTCTGTCACACAATACACACAAACACAATGTCGAAGCAAGGTGTCAAAATAATATGCGCTTGCTCATCTGTTTGTTTACATAATTGCAACAATCAAATCATTTCACGCAACTCTTTTTTCGATTATGAAGGCACTGCCATCTAGAATAAATATAGAACTTTTTCGAGCTCTTTGCTATACGCATATCTTTTTAAAGTGTCAAACGAAAACGACTTCGTTTTCAAATTGCGTTTTCAACAGTCATCTCCCACGAACTCAAGAATTGGGGTCCAGTCCTTATACCGTCGTTATACCATGGTTATACCACCTATACCCAGGATGTACATGAATCCGGGTCTAGATATTTTACATCCTATATTGTTATTGCTAATACCATAGAAATTAAATCAACTTTGATAAAATTATTATATTTTAACATATAATTTTGCAATGGAACTTGAAAAAGTAATGAGATCACACACATAACAAAAACTTGTAGAAATACAGCCAAACCTTACACACTCAAAAGAAATGAGATCTAAAAAAAGGGCCAAGCTCATCTACCCTTCCACATTTGCGCATTCTTAATTCATAAACGTACAGTGTCCCATAACAGCATCCTCGAAAAGCTTGGCAAAATAAAATTTGCATGTTATTACGTTTTAATTAATTAGAAAAAAGAACTTGGATGAACTATTTCGTTTAAATTAATAATCGCAAATTCTATTTTGCCAAGCTTTTCGAGGATGCTGTTATGGGACACTGTACGTTTATGAATTAAGAATGCGCAAATGTGGAAGGGTAGATGAGCTTGGCCCTTTTTTAGATCTCATTTCTTTTGAGTGTGTAAGGTTTGGCTGTATTTCTACAAGTTTTTGTTATGTGTGTGATAGAAAGTTACAACACCCCTAAAAATATAAATAACAATTGTAAGGCACCTATTAATTATAATAAAAAATCAAGGACAAAGCCAAAACTATGAGATAAGTTTTACGCCACTGGCCGGTCTGGTCCGTCATTTTTTTTAAAGCTTTCTTACCAAGAAGTGTCCGACAATACTTTTCAGTCTATCCAGCTATTGCTATCTTCGATGACATAAAATAAATGTACAGGTAAATCAACTCCACTCTATTATTTATATGCATATATTATTGAGGAATAGTTGTGAATTAGAATATTCGTTTCATTTTTATATATATTAATATTAAAAATTGAGAAGGGTACACACGTCGCCGAAATATCCTGGTAATGTCAGTTCGACTGCACAAAAACTACATTATTTTGATGTTGCATTTAGC
This sequence comes from Sweltsa coloradensis, assembly GCA_024449915.1. Taxonomy (NCBI): domain Eukaryota; kingdom Metazoa; phylum Arthropoda; class Insecta; order Plecoptera; family Chloroperlidae; genus Sweltsa; species Sweltsa coloradensis. Next base: position 152,975 of record JAMZAV010000830.1, on the reverse strand, counting down.
CCACTACATTTTTCTAAAACGCACCAAATGCACTCTAAAAACCTGATAAAAAAATTTCGCCTGCGGCGCGGTTGTTGGGGGGCAGGCCCCCCAAACCCCCTAATTTTTCCGCGAAGGTACAAGTTGGGATTTTTGCCCGTCCCGGACAAGATATCTGTAGACGCCCTTGCCGGTGGGTATGCTTAGTTTGCCACGGCATATTTAAGGGCGCGCCTGAAAAAGTGTTTTAGGCCACCTAATTTGGGGCACTATAGCAAAAAATATGTCGCAATCACGTGGGTGCATGGGCACCCGCAGGAGAGGGCAAGGGGGGCAGTTGCCCTCCCCCTCCTCCATGGCCACGAGCAAGCAGAAGTGCTAATTTGCCCTTATTTGATGTCTGGATTTATGATTAAACTTGTACAATCGATTTCTTTACTGATGAACGTTTGTTAAATTTAATGGTTGGCAATTTTCTGCGAGATAAGTAGCTTATTGTGTCTTTTACCTGCAATAGTTCGTCTTGAGTTTTGAAAAGAATACCACTCCATGGAATAATGCGAATTTTTATCGTCACAATAAAAGGCTTGCGAAAAGGAAGATGTGAGGTGGGGTAAAGTCATATTATCTCAGTAATCAAAAAAACTAATAACCGCCCAACTCATTGTTGGGAATCTGAAGCTTTTGACTAAAGGACAAAAAAAGGGGGTAAATTATTTTGAAGGTTTCCTTTAAGATTCCTTTTGGTGGTTTTCTAGTTTCGAGTATCGACTGCACACAAATTACATAATTTTGGTATTGTATTCAGCCCACTACTTTTTTCTAAAACCCACCAAACGCATTCTAAAAACCTGATTTTCAAAATTTTCGCCTGCGGCGCTATTGTTGGGGGGCTCCGCCCCCCAAACCCCCTGTGCTTGCCCAACGAAAGTACAGATTGTGATGTATGCCCCGCTGCCAAAATTCCTGCGGCGCCCATGCGTGGGTGGGTGGGTGTAATACTATAAAGTTGGCCCCGGGGGTTTTCAGGGGTTCAAGCCGCCACTGCGCGTTCCAATGGACTTTACTCACCTGAGTCACGTTGAACGTGTGAGTCAAGTTCACTGTCAGAGTCATATTCAACTCCTCGCAAGTTGTAATTATTTATTGTAAACAGAAATAAGTAAAAAAACGATGATGGGGGGACCAATTAACAAACAATTGAGGGGGGTCCCGTTAATGAACAAGTACCGAATTAGCTTTTTACGATGAACGGTATCAAAGATACAAATTTTAAGAAAGTGGTCAACATGCCCTTTTTGAGTTTTTGAGTTGCCCGTTAATCAAAAACCGTAACAGATTTTCGAAAAAAATTCAAAATATATTTTTTGTTTGTGTTTTTGAGGAGAATCTCCAACTTTGGTCAAAATCGGTGGGGGGTAAGGGAAATGACTGTGTTGATTTGACATGGAATGACCCAAGAGTGAACCAATAGCATTTAAAATCATTGTGGTTGTAGGTAGACTTGTAGTTGATATATAGGCCGCTTGAGCCATGGCTGTTCACGCAGCCGATCGCCTGCAGTAGGCCCTATCTAGGCCTAGAGTTGTAGGCGTAGTTGACTCTAGTGGCTGCTAGAGGTGCGCCTGAAGTTTTTACAGCGAGTTCTGCTTGTGAGTTTTGCGTTTGTATAAGATTGTTATGGCCTACTGTGGTATAACCCTCCACGGCTAGGCCTACTTCCGTGTAAGGGTGCAAGCTTCCCCGCCGCCCATTCAAGACCCTCGTTTGAAAGTACCATGTAGACTACTACTAACCCTACATCAACAAAATAACCAACGCTTTCATCGAAAACAAGGTTTCTTCCTGCCGTTCCAGCTCTAGGTATCTTTTTAAAGGAACTCACCTGAAAGAACTTCCATTACAGAAGGCATTTCACTAAATATGTACCACATTGTTTTTATTACCACTACAAGCTAAAATTGCGCGACATCTCTGCTTAGAACTAGGCCTAGGCCTAGTTTGTATTTTAATGAGGCCTAAGGCTGGGGCTACACAGTGCGGCGCGGAGCAACCGGTGCGAGTTCGCAAAAGAAGATCGACACATGGTTTTAGATGAGAGCGGCTACACCAGAGGTGGACAATTACCGGTCGCCCGCTCGCCCGGGCGAGTAAAAATTTCATGCTGGCCCCTAAATCTTCAAAAAGTAAAAAATACATTTTTCATTTTTTTTTTTTAATTTTTTTTTAATTTTATTTTATTTATGGAATAGTTCAGATCTTGTTAATTTTGATCCAACAAAATCTGTGGAACACTGGTATTTTGAAACCAAAGGACAGAGACATGTGCAAGGTCAACGACAGACTACCACTAACTTAGCGACTACCAGTGCATCCTAAAAATAAAAATAATTATTAATTAAACAAGCACCTTGCAGCATATATTGGTGAGTGTTTTTCATTTATTGATGCAACATTGGCTAGCTACTTCCACAAGTTATTATTGATACAAATTTGCTTTAAATCGCGTTTTAGGCAGTCGCACGTTATGCAATACCCAAAAACTTTTCGCCTTCCGCTCGCCTGGGCGAGTAAAAATTTCATGCTGGCCCCTTAATCTTCAAAAAGTAAAAAATACATTTTTCATTTTTTTTTTTTTTTTTATTTTTTTTTTTTTATTTATGGAATGGTTCAGATCTTGTTAATTTTGATCCAACAAAATCTGTGGAACACTGGTATTTTGAAACCAAAGGACAGAGACATGTGCAAGGTCAACGACAGACTACCACTAACTTAGCGACTACCAGTGCATCCTAAAAATAAAAATTATTATTAATTAAACAAGCACCTTGCAGCATATATTGGTGAGTGTTTTTCATTTATTGATGCAACATTGGCTAGCTACTTCCACAAGTTATTATTGATACAAATTTGCTTTAAATCGCGTTTTAGGCAGTCGCACGTTATGCAATACCCAAAAAAATTTCGCCTTCGGCTTCGGCGAATTTGCCTCTGATATTTTAAAAATTTTCGTTGTAGGGCCTACCTATCTCTTATGGTTTTTGAATTGCAGGTGGCTCAAAAAATCTAATTTGGGCGCACTGGCCTATTACCAAAAAATTCCAAAATCTATCCTGTTGAACATAGAAAGCTAATTTTTTTTGTAAATTAAAGGTCTTTGAAAAGCCTTCTCAAAATGTATATTTTCACACTCTTGTAAACATAGGCCTAGGGATGGTACCAAGATAAAAGCAAATCTGTTTTTCAAATTTGAATTCCTCAATTTTTTTTTTTTCACTAAAAGTTTAGGAGCTATCATTTTATCATTAGACGAGTGAGCGCAGCGAAACGAAGTCTTTATAACGCTACTCGATCGGGCCTTGTCGTGATTAATTCTGTCTGTTTGTCTGTTTGTTCGGGCTCATACGGCCAAACGGCCAAATAGATTGAGCTGAAATTTTAAACAGACATCCGTGACCAGGTAACTTAGAGCTGCTAACAAAATGAGCAAACTCCATTTCGATTTAAACCTACAAGAAATAATAAACAGAAAAATAGGCTTACCATGTTTAGGAATTCTTTTAACGACAATGGTTTTGCTTTGGAAAAAATCACTGCCTCCTATGCTAATGGGTTGCAATGGAGGCAGTGGAAAAAATATTTGTAATGCAGTATGCAGTGATCAAGGTGCAAACATCAGCTCGTAAGCATGGAAGATTTTAATTCCCCGTAACTGGAGGCGAGCTCTGGCAGTCGTTTTGGGGACCTTTCCTCCTTACCTTGACCACCACCCCAACGACGACAGCCAAGACAACACGATGATGATAACAACCGATGATGACCATGACATGATAACCCCCCTTTCCTCCCCCTACCTGTGGCTGGTTCTGACCAGCATTGGACTTTCCTCCCACATCCCCTAGGCTAGAGTGGTGCATTAGGACCTAACGGTTAGCCTTAGATAGGGGGAGGAAGGGGAATGTTACCGGGTATTCAACACATGGCTCACTCACTTGTCTAACAACGACTTTGGCGTTTCCCTAGTTAGACGAGTGAGCGCAGCGAAACGAAGTCTATAACGCTACGCGATCGGGTTTTGTTGTGACTGTGTCCAATGTATGTCTGTCTGTCCGGGCTAATTGATAGAGCTGAAATTTTAAACACACATCCGTTACCAGTTGACTGAGAACTGCTAACAAAATGAGCAATATCCGTTGCGATTTAAGCTCACAAGAAATAAAAATGTGAAAAATTTGAACCTAGATTGCAAATGTTTAAAATACCCATTAGTAAAATAGAACACAGCCTGTGAAAGTTCGCGATCAGATGAACCAAGTCTATGTTTATTATTGTGTTTTAGTTATGCATGGCTTCTGTCATTCTGTAAATAATGCTGGCTATCAAGGATACTATACACTTCATTTGGGCTGGTGATGATCTAGGTACAAGAAACAGTGCAATAATGTCAATCTTAAAGTAATATGACGTATATAATTTAATTCATAAACTAGCCTACTTTATTCTAACCTATGCTAGGAAGTCTAGGAGTACGCTTCCGTTTGCCTAAGCTGTGCATATTAGAACCTTTAGCCAAGAACATTCCTCTGTAGGCCTATATACTAATCGTTAAAGGCGAGGAAGGAGACGTATTTTATCTCGCAAACTGGCAAACATCAGCTGGTAAGTAGGGATGTATATTACTTCCCGAAACTAGAATGCGAGCTCTGGCAGTCGTCGTCGGGGACCCCCCATATTCTCTGACGACCTTCCCAACGACGACGACTAGGACAAAACCAACGATGACAAAGACGATGACGACCACGACGCGAGAACTCTCCCTTTTCTTTCACCATTACCCGTGGCTATTTCTGACCAGCACTAGCATGGGATTTTCCTCCTTAAGAGTGGCGCTTTTTGACCTAGCGGTTGTCGCACCCTTAATCCAAACTAAAACTAAATTGGGACGTATGGGGCTAGCCTTTTTTCATAACAAAGACGGCGACAACGACGACATAAACGGTTGACGCGCCCTGAAACCAAGAAACTACAAACCACTTTCTCTGTTTGCCTAGGCCTAAATATATATATATATATTTTTGATTATTTGGATTAAGGACGCATCAACCGTTAGGTCATAATGCACCACTCTAGCCTGGTAGGGGATGGGGAGAGAGGCCCATGCTGGTCAGAACCAGCTACGGGTAAGGGGAGAAAGGGGGATTTCTCACGTCTTGGTCGTCGTTGTCTTTGTCATCGTTCATTGTGTCATTGTCACCATCGTCGGGAGGTCGTCAAGGGAAGGGGGAGGTGTCCCCGACGACGATTGCCAGAGCTCGCCTCTAGTTTTGGGGAGTATAATATACTTTCCTCTTATTAGCTGATGTTTGCGAGGAGGACTTTTTCTCTTGAATCGCCTGTTACGATTAGCTGAGCCATGCTCTGGGCCAATTCTACCCCGGGCCCAGACGGAATCGTCTTTAATTTTTCATACATTGACGCTGGAGGAAGTAGGGGCTACCTGTTCTAAGGGTCATACACCGGCCGTTCCATTTAGCCTGGGGTGTAGCCTATCTGTTCAACAAGGGTTTGTGACCACAATTGTTTGTGTAAAGATTAGACGAGTGAGAGAGCCATGTGTAGAGTACCCGGGAACATTTGCATTTAAGTTAGATAATTATATTGTGGTATAAATAATGGGGTTTTTAAGTTTAGTTTGTATAAGGGCACGTCAACTGTAAGGCCATAATGCGCCACTCTAGCCTATGATAGGCTAGGGAGGCCTAAGGTAGGGGTAAGAAAAGTAATGTTAGCGGGTACTCAACACATGGCTCACTCACTCGTCTAACAACGACTTTGGCATTTCCCTAGTTGTAATAATGTTTATAATATGTGAACATTCAGTATTTTTCAGTGTTTTTCTAGCTAGAAAAAGCAAGAAAAACACTGAACGTTCACATATTATACACATTACACATTACTACAATGATAAATTAATGATAGCTCCTAAACTTATAGAGTGCCCACTATAATTTTCTTTGCACATGTACAAAACATCAATTATACCTTTTTGTTCAAAAATATTAAATTTTGTAAAAAAATAAGTTTTTGAGGAATTCAAATTTGAAAAATTGAATTGCTTTTATCTTGGTACCATATGTTTACAAGAATATGAAACTAGACATATTTGAGAAGGCTTTTCAAAAGCCTTTAATTTACAAAGAAAAAATTAGCTTTCTACGTTCAACGGTAGGCTATAGATTTTGGAATTTTTGGTAATAGGTCGATGCGCCCAAATTTGAGTTTTTAAGCCACCCGCAATTCAAAAACCGTAAGAGATACAACAAATTTTTTTAAAATATATTTTTTATTTGCGGTTTTGAGTAGGCCTAGATGTGCCGATTTTTTTCAAAATCGGAGGGAGTGAGGTCATTTTTTGTACTTAACTGTGTTGATTTGATATGGAGTGACCCATATAGGTAATCATCACAACATTTGACATTTCATAATATAACCTTAATAATTAATTATTAACATTTATTTTTAATAATCAGTTTCGGGGTTCTATTAAACCCGCTGTTGTAGGTAGGTACCCAGTGAATACATTTGGATTTAAACAATCCTACACTTTTTACACTTTTAATCTCAATTTGAAGTTTATCAAACTCTCAGCCCATTTCGTTTAAGGGGAGGTCTGTGGGAAGGTATCACCAAAAAGTGATTTTCCAATTTTATCAATTAATTGTATAAATGCCTATTTCTGTGTAAAATGCAACTTATTTGAAAGAAATTGGACTGCCCGTTTATGTTTCGTGAGTTTTTAAATATAAGGTTGAGAGTTTACTTTCTCATCAGATTTATAGTAGGATTGCTAAAAAATATCTAGCTTCCCTTAAAAAATATCCACTTTTTTTTTTTATATAATATTGGCTGGCTAGGCTCTAATATATTCTTAAATGTGTGGCTGATGCTGAGGATCCAGATGACCCGACATATGGAGCTAAGCTGTTAACAACATTTTATCAGAATACAATCTGGTAAAAGCCTAGGTACCGGTACCTATATCTTTAAAGCTGTTTTTCTCTAAGTATTAAAAATTGGCACATATGCCCCCCTTTTTTCAGGATATGTCAATCGTAGCAGTTTACAAGACCCCTAGCAGAATAAAGTAATTTTAATGGAGAGTTTTTAAAATAATAAAATTTGTTTGGTAGGCCTACCATACAAAAAACACAAAAACCAGAAAAATGCAACAAAAGCTTGATTTTTTTAAAAAGTGTAATTTTTAATCTAGGTTGTTAAGTCTGCTAGGGTTATTACAAAACATTATACTTAATAACTCACAAAAGAATTTATAACTCACAAAAGAATTTAGAAAGATTGCTTAATTGGTTTAGTAGATAACGGGGCATGAAGTCATCAAATTTAACATTGTAGGTTTTAGGTAAGCTGTTGGTCTCCTTTCTTCTTTCCCCAATCACAAACACTAACCTATAGTCCGGGGTCTATACGCAAATTTGGGGCCAAACCTAGGACAAATTGCAATAGAAGTGTATTTGGTATCATTGGATTCAGAAAAAAACTAAATAACCCATAAAGAAACCCCTAAAATCCCCATAGGGTAAGTGGGTCTACCAATCATCCCCTAAATGAAAATGTAATAAAATTGAATTAAAAAAAAGAATGTATTTTCTATTTTTGAAACCTTGTATCCATGGTATGTAACCAAAGCTTTTTTAAAGGTCTTTCAAATAAAAAATATTTCAATTGTTCAAAATTAATTTTGTGGCCGGCAGAGGTCAATGAAGGTCAAATTTTGTATTTTTTCAATGTAATTTGGTAAATGTTTTTCTATTGGCACAATAATGTTTGATGATTGTCTCATTGTTGTAAATAATTTATTAATAGTCCACACTTGTTACGGTATAAGTCAATCGCGTCAGAAAAAGGTTATTACAATCTGTATGGCCATGAACCTACGAGTATGAAGTCAAATACTTAAGTTAGGCACAGTCAAATCATGTTACGTAATAATGTAATTCACCGATAAAGGTTTCTCACGTACTAGGCCTATTACGTATCGAGACTAGGCCTATATATTATAGGATGTACCTGGATCAAAACCCATACTTTAAAATCCTTACTGACAAATTAGCAAATTTGCTCATTTTATTCATGGATTTTCTTAAATATATTAGGTAAAATCTCAGATTAAGCCCCATAATATAGCCCTTGGATAGGCTATGTTATTTCCACCAAATTTCCACGCCATAAGTAGTAGGCATTGAGGTTGTCTACGGGAAGATTTTATTTCGCAAAACCTATTACTTAGGTGCTCGCTATAGGGTACTGTACAGGTACCTCCTAAAAAAATATACGTTTTTTTTGCGTTTTCAGGGTGTTTCCCAGCCGTCATGAAACGTGAAATGAACTATGAATACATCATAATCAGAGCTATTTAAGTACCTGACAACCCATGCTAATTTTGGTTGGGGTGCGATCATTCCTTCAGAGTTAAAAATGGGATGAAATATTATCAAAATCGCTTTTTTAACTCCTCTGCCAGGTACCTAATTCAGAGGAGTTGAAAAAGCAATTTTGACTTCTTACTCGTAGGTTCATGGCCATACAGATTGTAATCCTTTTTTAGACGTGATTGACTTATAGGCTACCGTATCAAGTGTGGACTATGTACTAATTATTTACAACAATGAGACAATCGTCAAACATTATTGTGCCAATAGAAAAACGTTTACCAAATTATATTTAACTAGGAAAACGCCTAAGTCCCGCCGCGTTGTTGGATGAGCGTAATTGGTGCATTGAGTAGCAAAGTGTTATGCGGATTTTCTGTTGTTCTGTGAAAAAATCATTACTAAGTTGAAGATTTAAAAAAAAATTCATTTAAATTAAATTTAAAATAAATTTTAATTTTTAATTTTTTTAATTAATCGTAATTTAAAAAAAGAAAAAAATCGTAAAATATCGATTTTCATAAGAAATAATTATTCAATTGTACTCAAATTTCACACGAATATATTAATTCATAAAATTAAGGTTCTGTGAAAAAATCATTACAATCGGATAAAGCATGTAGGTATTTTAAGTCAAAGAATTGATTTAAAAAGGAAATAACCCGTCAAATTTCGATTTTCATGAGAAATAATTTTTCGATTGCGCTTAAATTTCACACGAATACCTAAATTCATAAAATTAAGGTTCTGTGAAAAAATCATTAAAATCGAATAAAGCATGTAGGTGTTATAAGTCGAAGAAATTTAAAAAAAATCGAAAAAAAATCGTAAAATTGCGATTTTCATGAGAAATAATTTTTCGATTGCGCTCAAAAACGTGGCAGTTCTAAGTTCAGAGATTTCGAAGGCCTCCATAAAATTTCATCGCAATCGGAGTATCGGTTTAGCCGGAATCGTGTGGACAAACAGACAAAAATACAAAAAAAGAAAAAAAAACATTCCGGAATTTTTTCTCCAGTGTAGTAGAATGGAATCTTCGCTTCGCTCGCTACGCTCATCCAAAAATACAAAATTTGACCTTCATTGACCTCTGCTGGCCACAAAATTAATTTTGAACAATTGAAATATTTTTGATTTCATACCATGGATAGGTAGGCCTACTATATATATACTAGGTTTTAAAAATACATTTTTTTTAAATTCAATTTTATTACATTTTCATTTAGGGGATGATTAGACCCACCCACCCTATGGGGATTTTAGGGGTTTCTTTATGTTTTGTTTTTTTCCCTGAATACAATGATATCAAATTCGCTTCTGTTGCAATTTGCCCTAGGTCAACTTGGATAGACCCCGGACTACTAGCAGATAGGCATTCTATCACAACCAACTCTTTAATACCAGAGATAAAAATAGAATATTGCAATTTTTTTGAATTACACATGATGGTTACAAGGTAGCCTAATAACTCACAATGGCAGTTGATGAAAACTTTGCAGTCCTAGGCATAGACATAAATTTGGGTAACACAGCTATGACCTTGATGTTTAGTGCCTTTCAAATAATAATAATAATAAAAAATAATAATAATAATAATAATAATACCTAATAATAATAAAATATACCTAACCTTAGACAACAATCTGATCTTTTTCAGATTCATCTTCATTTGGAGATAGGCTTAAGCATATTCTTTGCTTTTGCCGCAACAAATTGGAGTTGAGCTGTTAAACAACTAACAATGCCTCAGCCACCTTCTCTTCTGAAGCGCAAGCGAACATTAACTGAAGTTGAGGTAAGTTTTCCTTCTATTTACAAGTGGTAGGGCCTATGTATGTATGTAACAATGTAGGTAGCGTTCATTTCAGACTATTTCTAGAAGTCCATGAAAATAGTATTATTATTTTATAGTGTTAATTAAATTTGTTTTTTTATCAGAAATTTCGGCATTAATGAAATAAAACTTAAAAAAAAAACTAACTAAAACTAACTAAAATGAATCTTTAACCCGGGCCGGGTTAAAGATTCATTTTAGTGGTTTTATTAGCAATTTACAATTGTCAATTGCATGACTATTTATTTGATGACTCACTTAATATTCTGGCTTCATATGAAACAGTTTAAGATTTGAACATAGCTATTCGGGCTGGTTTTAGCAGGGTGGAGAAAAGACGCGGTTTTGGCGGTCCGAAGCATATGACTCTACGAGGAATCGAGGATGCGGCATGGGGCATGTTTTTTGTAATCGCCCTACATCCATCACCACTCATTGTCTCAAATTTAGCCTTGGTGCATTAATATTTAATTGATATGTAGGTAGGCCCTAAAGCAACAAAAATCTCATTCAGAAAAAAACTGATGTTTTTTGTTTTGGGCCAGTTATAGGCCTAATAGCCTAGTATATTTTATGTATTTATTTTATATTTTATTATTTGAATAGTATATTTTTGAATTGTTTAGTTTAAGTTATACCTAACACTCGTGGGTTTTGATACCTGTTGTTTGTTAGAGGTAAATAAATATAGCAAAGCAATGAAATTTGACAAAGTTTTATCATTTTTCATGTATAGGCCTACAATCTAAAGAATGGTAGAGAGATCTAGAATCTCAAGATTACCCAGTCTTCAGATTGAACCTCACTTAAATCCGATGCAATTATTCTTCATTATATTATTATTAGCGCTACTATAGGCCTAGGCCTATGATTCCTAGATATTTTAACAATTTATAAAGTACAACACCGTAGTTTTACTCAAAACCCAGGTGCTCAAAGGTTATCAAAACCGTGACATAGACTTTTTGAAACCCGTTTTTGACCTAGTTGGTCCGTACCACCCTTGTTTGTAGGCTTGGCTTATTGGTGCCTTTTAAGAGTAATATGTACTATATTTTCTTTTATTGTGCTGCCTGTTAAAATTACATTTAGTGAGACATTCTCTAATAAATGTTGGTACCGTTGTTGTTTTCCCAGGACTGTCCAACCGATAACAGTTCTTCAGATTGCCAGCTGGTTGGTGAAGAATCTGCCGATTGGGGAGTAGGCTTGCTCGAGCTAAATAATGAGTATCAGTACGTTGAGGTATTCGAGAGTCCCGATAGTGTGGCAGTAGTGGAAGTCTCGAGTGAACCATGTTCGGATATAGACGGCTCGAGTGAACTACGGACTCCTCGCTCTCGTGACGCTGATAGCTCGAGCTGCCACCAGTAAGTTATTCTATTGTTTAAACCTTTTCTAACAACCTAACGCATAATATTTATGTTGTATCCGTATAGATATAAAATTGATTTTAATTTACTAAATCTTATAGGCCTAATTAACATGTAAGCGTAAGCTTTCACGGCCCGTACTTGAGTTCTGAGTGATCCTGGGGCTGTGTTGATCGATGCTTCATCATCGACACGACGCAACAGCTTCAACACCAGCACTCGGATGAGTCAGAACTGACCTTAAACATTTTAATTTTATTTATTTATTATAATGCATAACGGAACGGAGTAGGCTACAAATACTCCACAAGTGCAAATCATAGCATGGACAGACAGCATACTTACATTAAAATATACTAAACTAAACATTCTCAAAATAATAAATGTCTCTCTTTAAACACATTTGAAATAAGCAATGTGAAACTGAGCAATAACTTATGCTATGCTTCTTGAAAAATTATGAAAATATTAAAATTTGAAAAGTCGCGCCTTAATGAAAATTTGAAAAAATATTCAGATGTTGAATATTGTTAAAAATAATTCCTCGGGGTAGAATTATTTTTAGAATGCCTCGGACTAAACTCAACCGGATCGCTGATGGTTAAGATAGGTGTGGAAAAATATCAATAGTAGCCCAATCTAAATTTATCAAAAACAGAAAAATCTAAAATTAGTCAAAATTTACTGAAGTTACGTTAGAGTAATTATTTAGAACACAAATCGAAGAACACAAGTTTAAAGATGATCACCTATTAGCATTAAGACTCCAAGGTCTAGGCAGAGCTTCACAATTAATGGCCATGAGAGAAAAGGTTATTTAATAACAAGTACGGTAATTACTTACGTCAATATTGTTATCAAATGGTTTTAAGAAAAAGTTCATATACGCTACCCAGTGTAGCCACACAGTTCACTTACTCAGTTATAGGTTGGTTTCTCTCTCTCATGCATTTGTCGTCCACTCTACGGTATTGGATTATCTGTCAGACCAGACTACAGGTTGATCTTCACTCTCAAAGCTCAAAGAACTATGGGGCAAATTTGAATAAAGGACATTAATAAAAATGCTTGAAGAAAGAGTTGAAGTTATTATGAAAAGATATGGGAACAATAATAATAGTAGAACTCTTAGGGAAATATACTGAATTTAAATAATAATGAAAGTAAACAATGGTATAAAGCATCCACTAGGTGTTTTTATGTAGGAAAACAATAGTACACAAATTATCAAGGTACACAAAGATTGCTCAATCTCAATCTACCTATCTAGCTGATCAGCTGTGTCAAATCCCTAATGCTTGGTTTGTTCCACTCAATTACCACAATTAGTTTCACAAATGATATGATTATACAATTATATTAAATACATGGTATTATGAATACTCATCGTTCAGTTGGGCGGTGCGACCAAGTATTTGAAGGTATCGGGTTTTCGATTGGACTGTCCTGGGTTCGGTACCAGGCTACGGATTGCTTGGACTGCTCAGCTGGGCTGTTCACGAAACAACCACCCCCGCGCTCCTATGGTCTCCAATATAACCAGACGTTCTCTTCTCAGCGACCCGGACCCACCTCAACCTCGGCTGGCTGCGACGCATTCACAGACAGCTCCTCTTCGTAAAAGTTGATAAACACGGCACGGCTATGTGTTTTTGCAAACGGATGGAAACTAGTTTTAATTTGTTTCTGAAATCTCCACAGTATTATGTTTTCAGTTCTCACTCGTACGGCGCGTGACGATCAACAATCGCTCTTACAGTTACTGTTTTTCTAGCCAAAAGTATCGGAGCTAGTTTTCGGTTGACACTCCTTACTCAAAATGTTATACTCTCGTGGCTAACTCGACGGCGGCCGACTTTAGACCCTACTGTAGTCTCTCGTTGACTATCTCTCTCAAAACTGGCTAAGATCACTGGCATTGACATTTAGTTCCAACATTTCGAACGTAGTCCACTCCTCTCAGAAAATACTATCCTTCGGTAATATCGGCGCAAACAACTACAACTCTCGGTACTCGCGTAGACTGTGGTATACGACCACGCTGTTGTCACTGCTTCAAAGTGGCTCCTTGGCCCAAAATGCCTATTAAAACTCGTTAAAACTGTTCGCTCGATGACCACAATTAGTATTATTAACTTGTAGTGTCCCAAAAATAAGCTCCAAAGAAATTCCGTTGACTTAAATCGCAAATACAACGACTTGCCGTTTTCAAATGCACGTGGTTGCCAAATAGCTTCTAGCTCAATGCTAGACAAAGACAAACAGACGCCAAACTTGGAAATATTAATCTTACAAATTCTCAAAAATCTACGGACCGATTATAAAGATTTATATCTTAATCTTCTTGTTATCGCACTGGCAACGATATGCCACAACTATTGAGACAAATACTTCGCCTAAACACTGATTTTACGAAAAAAATGTAGGGACGCCTCACTAGGCAAACCCTTCCATGGTAACCTCCAACGCTTCTGTGTGTCGGCTCGCGAACGTTTCACTATGACTTCCGGCCGTTCCGTAAGACAATGAATAAAAAACGTTCCTCTGTTACCCCGCTCGACCAATCATAGTGCCGCAACCCTTTAAATACTTGGCGGCTTATTGTTTCTAACTAAGGAACGTAATCAGAATGGAGCTTTTTAGCCCGCCACAAACATGACATTCGAATACACAAGATTACACAGAGTTATATAAATTGTTCTGATAAGAGAATTAGATCTCTAATTATTAGATAGTTATTATCAGATGAAAAACGTTATTTAAAGTTATTTGAAAGGCAAAGTCAAGACTGTTGCTAAGGAAAATTAATTCAGTAATGACTACTTGGGTGCCCTCTATCGGCTGAAAAGTGAAGTGCATTACTTCCGGTAATCTAATTATGCAAAAATGATCGCGCTAGATCGCTGAAGGCTAATTAAGTAATTCACTTATACAAACTCATTAGTTCGATGGAAATACAAATAAATAAAATTAGCATTTTTCAGTGAATTTTCATAGATATTATTTGAAAAAATAGTCGGCAAGGTTGGTTCGGCTACAAAACTATCAAAATTATTAACAATGAAAATTAATAATAATAGATACCTATTCTTGAAAGTAAAGAAAAGAAAAATATGGAAAAAGAGACTATGGGAAAAAGCTAGTGAGTAAATTATAATGTTAAAATCCTAAAGCTTGACTGATCACAGATTTAAATTTCACAATATTTTGGGAGTAGAGATCAATGTCTGTTCCTTCATGAGGTTTTAACTAGGGGTGTGCGAATAGTGATTTTTGAGTTCGAATACGAATATCGAATAGTAGTACATAATAAAAAAGTCGAATATCGAAGTCGAATATCGAATAGTTGTCAAAACAGTGCGCACACATAAAAATAAACATTTAGTTGTTTTTAAGTTTTATTTATTATGGCTATTATATTAATATTATTAATTAATAATAGGATCTTTGGTCCTAGGTGTACCCTAGGCTAGGCCTAGCCTTGGCAAAATTCAATGGCTAGCCCCTAGCACTAGGCCTAGGCAGGCTAGGGCTTAGGCCTAGGTAGGCTAGCCTAGGGCCTAGGGCCTAGGTCTAGGTAGGCTAGGGGCCTAGGCCCTAGCATTGTGCAAAGCACAGGGAATTAAAAACAATGTTCGTTGTTCTGACCTGTGGGGTTTTTAATTTTTTTTGCAATGCATACATTCGGCTTCGTTCCCTTTTGGGTTGAAAAAGTACCAAATCGCACTTTTTTTGCCGTAGGCTATAGGGCCTAGACTTTGAAGCGGGTAGGGCTAGGCTAGGCCTATGTCCGTTTCGGGCTCAAGGCCCGCTTCTTCTTCGTAATCTGTAAGCACGAGAGCCCTATGCGGGTTTTTACATGAGCATTTACCCGAGAAAAGACCATGTTTAGAACTTTTTCGCAAGAAAGATGAGGTTTGCATCACGTTTTCGGAGTAATTTCTTACGTTCAACGACGTCGTGACAACGGTGACATCAGATGCTGTTGTTTGTCGAAGTTGGTACAGCTTGGTTTGGTTGGTACGACCGCTGAAACACGTTGCGCGGAGTTGACGATAGGGTGCGTCGATCGGTAATGTAGTTTCCTGCATACTAGCGGGAATTTCAAATCGAATACTTCGGAAATTCGAATAGTTACTATTCGAGTTTCGAATCGAATACGAATAGTAAATTATTCTCGAATACTTCGAAAATTTCGAATATTCGCACACCCCTAGTTTTAACATATTAAATGAATGCTGCAATCTGTTAATGCATGAATTTTTATGAAGGTCGAGATGACTTAGGGCTGGTTGAAAAGTTTTATGAAGGCGTGTATGTTTGGGAGGTACCTATGAAAATTTGATTTGACGAGAATTGAACTAGTGTTTGTTAAATTATTTACAATTTTGTAAAGGCAAACCATGTTCAAATAGTTCCTTTAGTTTTCTAAGGTCATTAGCTTAGCATCTTTACAAAGTTGTGCATAATCTACTCTGATATTGAACAGTGGCGGTTTTTGATCTCAATATCAGGTGTGCAATTCCCAAAAACGAGGTGGCGCAAAATAGCTGGGGTCAGGGGCTAAGCCCCAGCTGCCGGAGGCAAATTTGCCACAGCTGATTTATTTTAAGGACTTAATTTTAATGGCCTAAAACGAGTTCTAAGGCGAATTTGTATTCTAAATAACGGTGAAATATGCAGATAAAACAGCCTAATTTTTTAAATGTACACTACAAGGTGAGTTCTCTCTTTAATTTAACCGGATGTGGTTTCGGGTTGGGATGACTTCGGGTCGGAACTAGTTCCTAAACATTTAAATTTTGTTTAGATCAAACATTTATTCATGTGACACTTACTGAAGCGGCTTTCCATTCGTTTGAAGTTGAACTGCATGGCGTGTCCTTGAAAATACGTGTATGACACAACCTCTGCAGGGTGGCAACTACCGACTGCAGCATCATCTAGCTGCCTTATTCTTTTTTTTTTTTTGGATGATTGGGTGTAGGGCTGTGAACGGGTACCAGCCCGTTGATAATAGCCCAGGTAATGAAATGAGTCGTCGGGTACTCGTTGATGTTGTGTATGTATGTAGTATGTATGTAGTATGTAGTATGTATGTAGTATGTATGTATGTATGTATGTAGTAGTATGATGTACAGTAGATCTCTTTATCCGATCTCCTCTTATCCGATGTTCCGTGTTAACCGAGCCGCAAAAAAAAAAAAAAAAAAAAAATTAAAGTTTTAAATACGTAAATAAAACATAAAAATAATTACAGACGCCGCGCCGCACTTTTTTAAATGTACTCGCATACATTTGTAGGCATGCCTTACGAGTGAGTGCAAAGAAGATAGATCGGCGATATATCTCGACTTTCGAGCATTGTGCATCAGTGTACTGAGCGTATAGAGTTCAGTGGTCAGTGTGCGTCGGGCGCATCGCCGGTAAGCGTCAGTGCCACCCACTGAGCATATAGAGGTCAGTGTGCGTCGCGCGCCTGCGCGTGCGCATACGATCCAGCCATCTCACACACAGCTGTTCAAAGATGGTCGTTGTGGAACTAGATGCAATCATGTTTCAACCGATTCACGAAATTCGTAATCACGACGCATTGAATTGTTATTCCTGGGCTTATCTTATTTCTTTCCCAGACTTATCTTGCGTCGTGAGCTTCAGCGCGGGCATAGTAGTGAGAGGTTTTCCCACATGAGAAAGAGAGCTAGGCCTAGGCCTATGTTTGCATTGTAGGCCTAGGCCTACTGCGTCGAGTTTAGGCCTAGGCTAGGCCTAGGCCTAGACATACGTTTTTATTACGACATGTAGGCCTAATTGTGTACGTGTGTTCGTGAGCTTGAATTACAAGCTATTAAATCATTAGTATACCCTGTATGAAGTGTATCGTGTGTATTTTATGTTCCTTTATCCATTACATGTGTCATATATCATTTTACCACATCAGGCTATGCTACGAGAGCAAATAAACAATTGATCCGCGCCATCCGAGTTTTTCGCAAATCCGAGGTGCCCCCGGTCTCATCCAACTCGGATAAGAGAGATCTTACTGTATGTATGTATGTATGTATGTATGTATGTATGTATGTATGTATGTATGTATGTATGTAGGATGTATGTATGTATGTAGGCATGTATACATGTATGTAGGCGTGTAGGCATGTATGCATGTATGTACTATGTATATTATGTAGTATGTATTGTATATTATGTAGTATTTATTTATTTATTTATTTATTTATTTATTTATTTATTTATTTATTTATTTATTTATTTAGGGCTAGGCCTATTTATTTATTGATGCAAATGTTTTTGTTTTTGTTTTTAGGGATACAGATGCAAGTACACAATTTCGGCACCCTCCATCAAAAAGGTAGATAAAAGATATTAGACCTAGCCTATATTTTATTACAAGTTCATACTTTCAATTGTGATAAATATTATGACATTTGAAGTTGAACTGTTGTTCATTTTGAAATAATTTTGCTCTGTTGCTTGCTTACCTACCAGGCATAATATACCAATGCTTAATTATATGAGCTAGGCTAAAGGGGGTATGGACATGTCAATGACCAGTGGCGTACGCAGAAATCTATTTTGGGAGGGGCTTGGAAGAATGACTCAATGGGGGGCCTGGGGCCCCCGTCCATAATAGCGCAATTTAAAAAAAAAATACGTATTTCTGAAGTGTTTGTTTTAGAAGAAGTTAAGGGCTTTTTTCGAACGAAAAACGAGAAAAATTAATAGAAAAATTAATTTTTGCATAAACCTAGATGATTTGCAGAGTATAATATTTAAGGTGGGATTTTGGGGCCTCCCTCCCCCCAGGCCCAAGCCCCCTGGATGACCTTACTCTGGCTGACCCGTCCCATCGTGGGACAGCTAAAATACAATAAACTAGGTGTACCAGTACCTACTACCTACTCTTTGTCATGTTACCTACCAGTACGGTACATCTCTTCTTCCTCAACTAGCTACACTATCAAGAGACATCCTCTTATTTGGTTCATGTTAGAAGTTATTCTTGCACATAGTAGTAAAGAATTGGTGTAAGGTGTATCACGAATAATATAGTACTGTACCTAACCTAGTCCTAGAACTGTGCTACATTTGGGAGCAGTTGGAAGTACATTAAATTACTTCATTTTCAAATGACAAGTTACACTTTAAGTCAAAACTGCTTAAAACAAAATATAATGATATAGGCTTAGGCCTATGTACGGTACTCGGATCAATC
The DNA here is from genome assembly GCA_024449915.1 of Sweltsa coloradensis. Classification (NCBI taxonomy): domain Eukaryota; kingdom Metazoa; phylum Arthropoda; class Insecta; order Plecoptera; family Chloroperlidae; genus Sweltsa; species Sweltsa coloradensis. The sequence goes on along the minus strand of JAMZAV010000830.1, from coordinate 134,108 downwards.
TTCTTCTGTTTTGGGGAATAGTCGTGGGGCTCGAAGCCTCTCCCTGGTATTTTTAGTGCCTGGTGCGAAGCACCTATAACTAAAAATCTGATGTGTGCCAGAGTTGGGCGATGGACAGCGTCCTTGCGCTGCGTGGTAATTGGTGACAGGCACCGTTGATTTCGGTAAAATACCGCCGGAACTTGTGGCGGTAAAGGTGGCGGATCTTCAGGGAGACCTGCGTCAAGATGAGCGCGGAAAGCATTCCAGTCAGCCTTGTGAAAATCAGGTCGTTGACACGGCGGGGAAAGAAGGAGTCTGTCACCTAGATTGAGGACCACGGGATTGTGGTCTGAAGAGAGAGCTGGGCATGCCTCAAGGTTGTACGAGCAACGAATGTTTGCCAACAACGCTATGTCAAGGACGTCAGGACGTCCCACGGCTCCACCAAGCGGAAAGTGCGTCGGGTCAACTGGACCTGCCACAACGTATGTGCTACGGTCAGTGTGGTCACGCAAGGCGTTTCCTGCTGTGTTGGCTGTCAGGGAATTCCAAGACGGATGTTTAGAATTAAAGTCACCCGGGCCATGAGGACGGTTGGTATGGGGGAGGCAAGTAGGATATCAATGTCAGCCACATTAAGTCTTGTGGTTGGTCTCTTGTACACTGAAATAAGTCGGAGGTGGCCACCTGGGGTATGAACCTGGACACCAACCGCCTCAAGTGAGATCAAAGGCGGAATAGGTATTTGAAAATGATCGACCTGTGTACTAATAAGAATGGCCGTCCCTCCTGACTGTCGAATCCCAGGAGCGACCACCCGGTCCTCACGATAGACCTTGTGATTCGCCACTTTCCAAGATACTTCAGAAGCTAACCAGGTTTCCTGTGAAAGTGCTAGATGAATATCATGCTGACGCATGTATAGGAGAAGTTCGGGTGTCTTGGATTTAATTCCTCCACCAGCATTCCAGGTAAGAATGTGCAATCCGGGGGGTCTAAGGATCATTGAAGCGTCCTTCCACTAGAGAGGCAATCGTGGTTATCATAGATATAATTGGGTCCGTGGTCATGGACGCCAGAGCTTTACAAATATCCAAGATCATACCATAAGTGGCAGAACTCGTAGGTGGTGGTGACTCCGTAATGGGTTGCGGAGGAGATCTTGCAGCCCTGGAAAGTCGCGGGTCAGTCTGGGTGGGAAGCTGTACCATAGTCCTACCTTCTGATGGTGATGGCTGAACTGTGAGATCTGGAAAGACCGCTGCACTGTATGAGTAGCCCGGACGAGCCTTGGCAGCTGGAAGCGGACGAGCTGTCGGACGCTCTCGTGGAATGGTCGACGCTGCCCGTAGATATGCCGGGCACTTCCTATAGAATGCAGGGTGGTCTCCACCACAGTTTACACACTTTGCGGGCACAAGGGGTGACTTCTTACAGTCGCGACCACTGTGTCCTTCAGCACACTTGAAGCAGCGAGGGACAACATTGCAGAATGTAGAGGTGTGGTTAAACCTCTGACAGTTGAAGCACATTGTTAGACCCTTTGCACCTTTGTAAGGCTCAACTGTAACCCGGGAATGCCCTAGGACACGCAGGTCTACCAGCGATGAAGCGTCAGGTGACACCAGAGTTGTCACCACGAACAGCGGTATCGGGACGTGCTGAGGACCCGGTCCAGTCATCTGGGTGACCGTACGGACTGCGTATCCTCCGTCGACTAGGTCATTACGGACATCGTCAGCTGATTGGCGGGCAGACAATCCCCGTAGGACAAAACGCCTGGTTTTTACCTCACCCGTTGGATATGTGTGGAATTGTACCTTGCGGTCACGTAAGGCGTCGGACAGGGCGCGGAAGTCATCGATAGACTTCACTTTTATAGCAAAAGAATCCACGCGCGACGCGATCGTGAATCCATGATCAGCCACAACAGACTTAACAACAGCGACAAGGTCGCGGTAGCGTTCAAAACCATACACCACTATTGGTGGCGTATGAACCTTTTTCGAAGGTGTGATGGTGACAGGCAATACACCGTCCATAGCGTCGTGGTTGGTATCATAGCCTGAGGCCTGCGACTCCAGCGAGTCGGGCATAGTTCGTCCGTCTCGAGGATGGCAAAACGATTTGAAGTGGGAATGGTGACTAAGTCATCCTTGGGCCTGACCATCGTGGAAGCACCTGACGTGCTGGGTTGGTTGGTTACCTCTCGACATTTGCGTTGTGCTTCGGGGGACGAAATACGTTGAGGCTTAGGCGCCTGGAGGTATTTGTCCAGGGTCGTTATCCTACTGAAAATCTCATCCATGGTGAGACTATACTCAAGTTCTCAACGCACTTTCCGCAACCGGGGCACGAACATGGGTATCATACACAATAAAAATAACACTTCTCCACACAGAAAATTGAAAAGGTAAATAACTTCAAGATACAAAAGAAGTCAGCAGAACCACACAAACATCTATGTATTGTTAATCACAGATTGGCCTGTCATCAAAAACTTATGTTAAATTGGCACTGGTTCAATACTAAAATGTACCATTAAACGGCGTTGCGATTACTCACTAACGATATCACAGCAACACCATCTTGTTAGCAATATGTTACAACAAAATTTTTCACTAAGAACAACTTTTAAACATGACAAATGTGAAAAATCAACACTTCATATGCGATCACTGAACTGAAAAGTCACAATGCACAGCCTTCTCTCGGTACTCTGATGATAATCACCGGATACAATTTTTTACATTTCAAATTTAGTAGATGCGAGTATTTTTTGTAAACAATCTAAACATTTTTAATAATTAACATTACGCGCGACGATCGATATCCACAGTAACCAAGTGTGAACACTGGACTGGCTCAGAGTTGTTTGTCTGCACTGCCATCCACCGATGTTCAGTGAGGGTGCAGACAGACATAGCGGGCGGGCGGAGTCAAGGCCCTAGTGGCCCGTTTGGCTGAGTCAAAGGTCGCTGTTTGTGTGTGAAGAAAGGTAAACGTTTAACTCGGTTAAAGGCTGCTTGTACTTCTACGCCTATATTGATAATGGAAAATATCCACTTTGGACAAAGGAACAAGACAAGACGGTTAATTCCGGGTACCGGTAACGTTTAATAAAAAAAAAAAAATGTAATGGGTAGGCCTACCGTCATTATCACTAATAGTAATTTATTGGATGAGCGAAGCGAGTGAAGCGAAGACTTCAATTTCACTGACCCCCCAAAAAATTTAGCTCGGGTGTTTTTTTTTTTTGTCTGTTTGTTTGCTCTCTACCGGGCAAACGGCATACGCGATCTTGATGAAAATTTGACAGGACCTTCGAAATCTCTGAACTTAGACTTGCTACGTTTTTGGGTACAATCGAAGAAATATTTCTCATAAATATCGTACTTTTACGATTTTTTCGATTTTTTGTGCGATATTTTCGTGCCATTTGGGCCAATTCTGACCAAACGGGTGGGGCTACAACGTTCATATTATACATGGACAGTAAGGTTATGGTGATGTAGTACATTTTGAAAGAAAAAGTTGAAAAAGTTAGCCAGAATCTATAGAAATAAAGCTTTTAATAAAAGTTTTTTGATTTTTTGTACAATATTTTCGTGCCATTTGGGCCAATTCTGACCATACGGGTGGGGCTACAACGTTCATATTATACATGGACATTAAGGTTATGGTGATGTAGTACCTTTTGAAAGAAAAAGTTGAAAAAGTTAGCCAGAATCCATAGAAATAAAGCTTTTAATATAAGTTTTTTACGGTAAATAATACCGATTGACAAGAAACAATAGAAACTTGACAACAATCACCTACAATGCGTAGGCAACAAAACAAAGCACTTGCAAAAGTAAAGATATCCCTCGCAAAATAAAAACTATAAAAAGCTCATCCATCAACGCAGCAGGACTTAAGCGTTTTCCTAGTATAGAAATTTTTGTGTGATCGTTAATTGAATGATGATAAGTCATCCTCTTAGCCCAGCCGTAAATACCAAACCTTTGTGAAAAATTAAGTTAGGCCCAACAGGTACCAAAATCCCAAAAGTATCACCCGAGGGTACATGAACCCGAAACACAAAGTGCTACCTTTACACCCTTACCAAGCATTTAAATTTTATTTATATTTATTTAAGCTTTAGCCAAGTTGGGGAATGCAACAAACACCAACACCATTCCGATGTTGTGATGATGATTTTTGTTGCTAAACGTCTATTAATGCGCTAAGGCTATTCAATACGATGTGTGGTGATAGATGAGAATGAAGGATGATTACAAAAACATTCCTTATGCAGGATTCAAACCCACATCCTTGTAAAGTCACATGCTTCGAACCAGCACACTAGGCCTAATCATATGTGCCACCGCAGACGGCCTACATACTACTGTATGTAAGGGCATTTTTTAAGTCCCAAGTTCATTAGTAGGCCTACCTATTCATGAATCATGAGATATATCTGTCTGAAGTGTAAATTTGTTTGAATGTTAATTTATTTCCTTCTAGATTCCGGAATTTTGATTGTCCACTGACACCCATGGGTGAACGGCAATCCCCACTACCTATTTTTAACTGGGCAGACTCACAAGAGGTTTGGGATCTTATGTGTCAGAAGGATGTTGAATCGATGTCTCAACGCAACGAAGATATGTTTGTGATGCATCCTTGCATACAGCCACGCATGAGGGCTATTCTACTGGACTGGATCTGCGAGGTAAAAAACTGTAGCTAATTATTTATTATTTTAACACAAAGATACGTTTCTAGGGCGACAGTCGTTGCCCGCAGCCAAGCGCATGCGGCTGCTTAGGCGACGACGAACTCGCGGCCCAGTATACAGCTACCAGAGTTGGGGGGTTTTCAGCTATCTGCACACGCCGCCCCGAAAGATTTACAATCTTGAAATTCGATATTTATGACCTGATATGTGGTCCATAACCTGCAAAAAAAATAATTCAACCCGATCCGATAACCCGTTCTGTGTTAAAAAAGGCTCTCAACATCGTCAAAAACCTTCCGGCTGGCTGGCTAGCTACCTGGCTAGCTAGTTCTCCGCGGAGCTATATTGAGCCCTACAAAGAAAACGGTAAATCTTAGAACTTTGAAACTTGGACAACACTTATATGTACCTCAAACGCAGTGCCTTTTGCTTTGAAAACCAAAATCGGGTACCGGTAACAGGAACCGGAGAAAATCAAAATTTGGATGATAATCAAAACACGTAATTATTACTAAGGCGTGGTAATTTGTACAAACTTGAAATTAAACATGCTCTTAACCATTATAAATATCTAGCGCCCAAAACAAAAGGGAGCACATTTGGGGGGACCGTGGACTCAAAAAGTAAAAAAAACAACTCTCAACTTAACAAATTTAATCATAAATAAATAAATAAATAAATTTTATTTAGAGTCTACCCACTCAGTTATGTAAGTGATTTTCAGTGGGGGACTTTAAATCAAAGCGACCAAGCCAACCCTGTAGGTCCCGACACAATCGACGAGTGAGCGATAACCAACCAAAGACCGATATTTTAGGAATTTTTTTTTTAGGATAGGAAATATAGCAATCAGTGGTATGGACAGTGCGAACACCCGCGAATCAACGCCAGAATCAACAAGGCCGATTCAGAACAACTCTGAAATTTATTATGTGCTTCGTTGCTAGGACGGCTCCAAAGTCACCGTTTACAAACTCCTAAGACAAGAACTGATGGACTTAAGTCCAAATCAGAAGTTAAAAAACTTCTGACTTTAGCGGGAATCGAACCCTGGACCTTCTGCATTGGAAGCAGATACGCTAACCACAAGACCAACGAGCCACACCACAAGACCAACGAGCCACACATCATTATAATCATATGATATCATTATGATCATTATAACGGCAGGCGTAAACCGCGTATGTATTTAATTGTTGTGCATTGTTACTTTGAAGATAATAATATGACATAATATCATTAATTTATATTAATATCAATTCATAGACATAATATCAGTCCATCATTCACGCCTTGATAGGAAACAAACAGCAAAAAGATGTAATATCCCTAGTGATGCAAATGGTTGGAAAAAACAGGAAATTTTCAAAAAAGCCGTAGTTTTTTTTGTTTTTTTATCACACCTTGGAAAAATTAAAATTGATGAAAAATTAATTTTTTTGTTTGGTTTCATCTCCTTTGGTAGGCTTATAATGATTTACTCAAACATTTTTATAGTAGTAGCTGACTAATCAGTTGTTCTGCCAATATTTTTGGACTTGAATTCAAAGTTGAAACAATATCGAGATCTCATAGTTGGTGATTTGGATTTACAATACATTATAGGCCTACGCTTAATATAATACTTTGGCGTTGGCGATGTGATACGTTTTTTTTGTCGCCCGCGTCCGCTTGCAGAGCGATATATAACAAACGCATTAGTGGCACACAAGTCTCGACTTGGTGGCTCTCACTCACAGCAGATGTGAGTAACGTGGTGTTAATTGATTTACCCGGGTTCTCGCTCACTCGTCCAACAACGACTTTGGCGTTTTCTTAGTCTGTAGATGAGGAGTGGAAATTACTTAAGTCAGTATTTGTTAGTAGTGCTGAAGAAATATCGTCGGTGAAGTGGCAATACCGCGTAAGTGACGTTTGAGGCATTGTTGAGGAGACGCAAAAAACGTAACAATTAAGCCTATACTGCCAACAGAAGAACGTCTTCTAATTCTATTCTTCTTCTAAACATGCATTGTTGATAGGATAGTGATTAAGTTTACTATTTTATCTCCAAAGTAACAATGCACAACAATTAAATACATACGCGGTTTACGCCTGCCGTTTTCCGCGAACTTCCGCGGTTTTACGGCCATAAGTTACATGTTAAACGGGCGGCCTAGGCTTGCTAGGCTTCCTTCACGGAAACTTTGCTGCTTGCTGGATTGATATGCATACGCATCCACTATTCCGTGACTAGCCTGGTCATGCATGGTCATGCTATCTGTGTGGATACTTGTGAACTTCTAGGCCTTGTTTGCATCGCTGGCTCTGTACATAAATTGCATGAAAACGATCGCAAAACATCGGAATTCCCAGCTGTTACTTCTCATTTTATGAAAGTCAATCCATTGATTAAACGTCAACTGTACAGCATTTTCTATCTGGTCTAGGGCAAATAACTAATCTATTATTATTTGTAACTAGGAAAACGCTAAAGTTCCGCCGCGTTGATGGATGAGCTTTTTAAAGTTTTAAGTTTGCTTGGGATATCTTTACTTTTGCAAGTGCTTTGTTTTGCTGCCTACGCATTGTAGGTGAATGTTGTCAAGTTTCTTTTGTTTCTTTTTTTATTTACCGTAAAAAACTTATATTAAAAGCTTTATTTCCATGGATTCTGGCTAACTTTTTCAACTTTTTCTTTCAAAAGGTACTACATCACCATAACCTTAATGTCCATGTATAATATGAACGTTGTAGCCCCACCCGTTTGGTCAGAATTGGCCCAAATGGCACGAAAATATCGTACAAAAAACCAAAAATCTTATATTAAAAGCTTTATTTCTATAGATTCTGGCTAACTTTTTCAACTTTTTCTTTCAAAATGTACTAAATCACCATAACCTTAATGTCCATGTATAATATGAACGTTTTAGCTTCACCCGTTTGGTCAGAATTGGCCCAAATGGCACGAAAATATCGCCCAAAAAATCGAAAAAAATCGTAAAAGTACGATATTCATGAGAAATATTTCTTCGATTGTACCCAAAAACGTGGCAAGTCTAAGTTCAGAGATTTCGAAGGTCCTGTCAAATTTTCATCCAGATCGCATATGCCGTTTGCCCGGTAGAGAGCGAACAAACAGACAGAAAAACAAACAAAAAAACAAAAAAACAAAAAAAAAAACAAAAAAACACCCGAGCTAAATTTTTTGGGGGGTCGGTGAAATTGAAGTCTTCGCTTCGCTCATCCAATAACAACTAGGGCCACAAACAAGCCTGTAGGTACCTATCAATCCAATTACTAAATCAATCAAGAAGTGGCCTAGGCCCTAGGCCTAAGAGGAGAGTAGGCCTAGGCCTACCTAGCCTAGGCCAATATTTAATTATAAATAGGCCTAACCAGTGATTGATTTTCTTTGTTGAATAGCTTTATACCACAATAAAATACAGTATCTAGACCTACTATTTATTAATGGTTAATTCGGTACAATAAGAAATGCACTAGGAAATGTTGGTAAGGAAAGAGAAGAATTGGGCCCGTTTGTATTTCGTTTTTGTAAGAAGCATTACTCAATTACTGAGTGAAGCCTAGACATTTAATCATTTCACAATATATACATTCACAAATCACATTAACACCAACTGTAATTTGGTTTAACGATCTACTGGTACAAGATTTTGAGATCGCTTGTTGTTGCCTCTAGCCTAGCACTTTGACAGCTGGGTCATGACTGGATAACATGGCTGGGATGGAAGATACGCGGTGTTTCCACAGCCTTCTCAATATGCGGTTTTATTATAAGCTCTTTTAAGCCTTACTATTGGTCCATTTCAAACGAATACGAATTTAAACGGCGGCAAATGAATTCACGATGCCGAAACAACAACAAAGTGGATTTGGTCAAAAAAGTCACTTATGCGGTATTGCCACTTCACCGACGATATGTGGAAGGGCAGGTGGCATAAGAAAGGAAAAGGAAACTGTGTGGTGGAATGGAAGAGTGAAGACAGCTGTTAAACGCAAAAATGTAGCCCGTAAGGAAAAGGATCAAAACAGGACTAAAGAAAATGAAAGTAGTAGTATTTTATTTATTTATTTTATTTTATTTACTTATTTAACGTTTATCCTATTCAGTTATAAAACTGATTTACAAAGGAGGACAACTAAATAAATCTAATTAAATAGATGCAGACACAACAATGAACTACGGTAAATATTTGAAATAGTAACATTACAACAAAAATGCATTAAAATACAACAATTTTGATAACAAATAAAAAGGATATTAAATGCAATTAATTAATGAATCACATATATATAAAAAAAGAAAAGTAAAGAAAGAAGAAAGAAGGAAAAAAATAAAGAAGAAGACAAGAAAAAAGAAAAAAACATTAAAAAAATTACTTATTTTAAATATGAAGCTAAGAAAATAGTAATGGCAGAAAAGAAAAATACAACGAAGATATTTGCAGACAAATTAGAGAAGGTCTTTGATGCAAATAAGAAATTATTGTATGGACTAATGAGAAGCAAAAGAAAAACAGAAGAAATCACAAGATACTTGACCGACGACAATGAATCACTTGTCACTGACCCAAAAGAAGTGAAAAACATGTGGAAGAAATATTTCAAAAACCTACTTAATATGCCTAGGATACCTGATATTAACCATAACCAAACTCAGGAAGGGGACCAAACAATAGAAATCTTTCAGAACACCAATGAGGAAGAAATAGAAGAAATAATAGGAAATGCAATATCAAGACGGGAAGTAGTGAAGCAGTAAAGCCATGAAAAATGGTAAAGCTTCGGGAGAGGATGAAATAGTTGTAGAGATGATCAAGGCTGCAGGGGATGCAGGCATAGATTGGATGTGGAGAGTGACCAGTGCAGCATGGAAAGAAAAGAAGGTACCAGATGACTGGGGGAAAGGAATTATAGTGCCAACATTTAAGAAAGGCGACAGGAAGAAGTGTAGAAACTATAGAGGGATAACTCTGTTGAGCCAGTGTGCAAAGATGTACGAGAAAATATTAGATCGAAGACTACGGCAACAAGTAGAGCCAAGTAAGAGAGAGGAACAATATGGGTTTAGAGCTGGCCGCTCAACCATTGATCTCATATTTGCGCTCAGACAAATAATGGAAAAAAGTGGGAAAAGGGAGAAGAAATGTTCATGGTCTTCTTGGATTTAGAAAAAGCATATGACAGTGTCCCAAGAGCAAAAGCTTGGGAATGCTTAAAAGCTGCAGAAGTAGAACAGAGTCTAATAACAAGAATTCAAAGCACATAATGTCACAACAAAGAGCTGTGTTCAAACACAATTTGGTATAACTACTTGGTTTTAAATAAACAGTGGACTACGGCAAGGTAGTGTGATGTCACCTACATTATTTGCCATTGTTATGGATAACATACTGCGTAAAGTTGAACCCACGGAAAGTGAGACGTCTAAAACGATGATATTTGCAGATGATATAGTGAGATGGCGAGATTCCATTGAAGAAGTCATGAAGAGCGTAGATAGATGGAATGAGGAAACACTGAAGTTTAACATGAAAATAAGCATTGAAAAGAGCAAAACATTAATGGTAATGAAAAAAAGTAAACGAAATCAGAAGAAGATAATACTACGGGGAGAAGAGCTGGCCATAGCAGAAGCATTCAAATACCTCGGAAGTATACTAACAAAAGACGCAAAAATAAATGCTGAATATCAAGGAGAATTATGTTAGCAGAAAATTTTTACCCAAGTGTACGTAAAATATTATGGAAAGAAGAAATATCATTAAGGTGACCAGACGTACCGGTTTGACCGGTACAGTACCGTTTTCAGAACACTTGTACCGGTGTCCCGAGAGACTGGTTAAAATGTTGTATTTGTACCGGTTTGCAATTTTGGAGGGGAAATGTCCCGGTATTCAGTCAACAGCTGTACAATGTGGGAGGATAATGTTTCACGTGAGAAAAATACACTTCTCTGATAAATACTAACAATAATAACATTGAAATAGTTCTTCCACTTCCAAGAAGATAATTCATTTTCTATAGGTGTGTGCTAGTATTTTTCAATGATTTTGGTGGAGGTGCCGGGTCGCGCTCGAGTGTAAAAACGTAAATATTGTTCTATTCTTGGCGTTACCTTACCAACTCTGAATATGCGTAATACTAACCTCAGTCTCTGATACAAATTTGTGTTCTTTTTGGAAGTTCTGAACTTTTTTTGGCACATACCGTATAATAAAAATATGTCACTATAATGTTTGTATTAACATTTTCATGTAACACCACTTATACTACTGAATTATGTCTTAGTCGAGCCTAATAATATTTTTGCTTGATCATTAAAATGATCTAGAGAGAGATTACATTTAAAATCAATTAGATGTTACTCTTTCACTTTTGAAGCCAAATTATAGACATATCAATAAATAAAATTAATATTGAAAAAAAATGGTCAAAGAGTAATAATGAAATTTAAAAAAGGACTAAGTACTCGGACTCGATACTAGAGTTAATTTTAAGACTCTTGACTCGACTCGAATGAAAAAATCAGGACTTGCACACCCCTAATTTTCTCCGTCATTATTTGCATTAAATTTGTTTATAGAAAATGAAAAATGAAAATGTAATAATCATGCAACTGAACTACGTTTTTGATTTATTTCATACCTACACTAATTATTTCGTTGTGAAGACACAATGTATTAAAAGTTAAAACATGCATAAATTAAATGCATTTTCAATTATTATTATTATTATTGATTAGAACTTCATTAGTATGATGCCCTCATCAATAAATTACACGTATTATTTTCTGCCGAGTGCTTGTATTTTATTTTGTACAGTCATTTTTAAACCACTAGATAAAGATTTTATGACTACATAAATGTACACATTAAAACCATTTTTAATTCATATTTTCATGTCAGAAAGCCGTTTTCTGGGCATTTGACCAAAAAAATATCTCGAAATAAAATTTGCCTCCAGCGGCTGGGGCTCTGCCCAGACCCCGAAATGGTCCGGGAGTACATAGTACATATTCTTACACTTTTGTTGTCCCGGTTTGTAACTTTCAAAATATGGTCACCTTAAATATCATCCAGGTGCAAGATGCTATTGTTCAAAATGTATTTCCTCCCAATATTATATGCATCAGTGACATGGACAAGAGGAGGCAAAGAAGACAGCAGATTACAAGCAGTAGAGATGACATTTTTAAGAAGTTCTGTAGCCTTAACAAAAATGGACAAGGTACGGAGCAAAACAATAAGAAACAAACTAGGAGTGGAAAGTCTACAAAATAAAATAGGAAGAGAAAAACTTCGATGGTACTGGGCACGTACGAAGAATGAAACAAGATAGAATTCCAAGAAGAGAATTTGAACGCACATGGGGGGAGGGGAGGAGGGGGAGTAAGAAAAGTTGGACGCTCAAGAGATAGATAGATGGAGGGACCAAATAAAATGGAACGTTGAAGAAAGAGAGAATCATGGGATAGAATTAATGAAGAAAGAATCTGAGAGAATAGAAAGAAATGGAGAGAAACTGGTAGAAATGCCTGTCATAGAAGACATCGATGTAGATGAGGAGGTGTTGAGCCTGGCTAGCAAGTACTGAAAGTCCACAGCTCGAGAAACTGGTGATGGACTCAGATTCAGCCTAGATTGAACGACCTTCAAAGTTGCATTTGTTTAAATCGGCATAACCAACACAGGACAAATAAAATTGCTAGCATCATTCTTCTACTCCGTGGCTGCGTGCGTGTGGCGAGGTGACGAACTAGGTGTATGTCAACAGACCATTCCAAACATTGGAGGTTATGTTTCATTAGGATACTGTCATTGCATATTATGTTTTGTCACTGAGTTGTTTTGGATATTAATATTCTTTGTCTTCTTATATTATTGTTATTCTAATTTTAATCAACACAATTCTACTTGCATAAAAATTGAACTAGGCCCTAGGGCAAGGATACTATTATACACTTCGTTCTAGCCTAGCCTAGCCTAGGGCCAGGCCTAGTCTATGCAATATCTCTTTTTGGTGGTTGAAGGGGGGGGGGGGGCAAAAGCCTAGCATGGGCCTAGCTTCAATATGCAGTCTAGGCTAGCTAGATCTAGTCCTACATTAATGAAACAAGGAAATTCTTGTGATATGTGTTCAATTTGGGGAAACTAGGCCTAGCCTGGGGCTAAGCGTAGCCTGGCATCGGCCCAACCCAGGTAGTGTAGCCTAGGCCTAGGCCTAGTATTTATAGCCCTACCCCCCAAAAGGAATATTAAAAGTATTTTTTCTAAAAGCCTTAGGTCTATAACCGTTGTCTTGTACGTATTTACTGTTTAGGTACCTAGACCCTACCTAATTGGTTGGCTTACTAGACTGTTTTTTCCCCGCGGGCCCTATTAGTGCATGACTTAGTGGCAAAGACTTACTTTACTAAGACAAACAGGTTAATTTGACTTTTTTATTCATTAAATTCAATTAAATTGGACTAAAAGGATTTAAAACTTGAAAGTAGTATTCCAAACCAAGTATAAGATGCGTAATCTTGAGTAAATATGTATAAATTATGACCATCATCATTACAAGGGTTAAATATTTTAATTGTTTGCTAAAAGTTTAACTTATTTACCGCTTCCCATACAAAATATCAACAAAATATCATCAAAAAGCACGAAAATTGGGTTATTTCGAAAACCACTAGTATTTCGCTGGACTCATTTTCATTCCACTAGATTTTCCGTTAACCGTCAGATGGAATATTTGTCCGTTATATGGCATGTAAAAACCACCAGTTTTAACGGAATTTCCGTCAAGTTGGCAACACTGTGTGCAGATGACAGGCCTTTAGTAATATTTTAGCTGATTGTATGAAAGTGGTATTGGGAAGATCGCTCATTGGTCAATAAAATAAAACCATTGTTGTCAACTGTGAAAACGAATAATGACTTGACATTTCTTTGTTATTTATTACTTTCAATGAATTTTATCGTCCAGATTACATAAAATTAATCTTGTAAACAATAATTTAGTATTTGTATTTAATAATGCACCGTGTATAATTCATTATTTTTTTTTAAAAGTACATTTTCAATTAGACCTCCAATTTTGTTCTAGTGGTTAACATGAAAAATGGCCGCCAAAAGATCATTCAAAGTTGTGTGATTCCTACTCTACGTCACCCCCCGACCTGACTTATGTTGGAACCGGGTGTTTGATTATTATTATTATTATTAGTTTTATTATTATTATTACTAGGAAGCTTCGCAAACGCTTTTTTTAGTCGCGTTGATGGATGAGCTTTTTAATTATATAATTTCAAATAATAATAAAAACATATTAACACGGCCCATACAAAGCAATCATTAGGTCTGTTGGATCTTTGATTGTTTGTAACAAGGCTGTGAGTAAGGTATAAAATCTCCTGTGAAGTTTTCATACAAGGCTGTGAGAAAGATCTAAAATCTATATTTTCGTGCCATTTGGGCGGATTCTGACCAAACGGGTGGGGCTACAACGTTCATATTTCACATGGACATTAAGGTAAGGGTGATGTATTGACTTTTGAAAGAAAAAGTTGAAAAAGTTAGCAAGAATCTATAGCAATAAAGGTTTTAATATTTAACACCTCAAAAAACTCAAATTAAAACCTTTATTTCTATAGATTCTGGCTAACTTTTTCAACTTTTTCTTTCAAACGTCAATACATCACCATTACCTTAATGTGCATGTGAAATATGAACGTTGTAGCCCCACCCGTTTGGTCAGAATCGGCCCAAATGTCACGAAAATATCGCACTAAAAATCGAAAAAAAATCGTAAAAGTACGATATTTATGAGAAATATTTCTTCGATTGTACCCAAAAACGTAGCAAGTCTAAGTTCAGAGATTTCGAAGGTCCTGTCAAATTTTCATCAGGATCGCATATGCCGTTTGCCCGGTAGAGAGCGAACAAACAGACAGAAAAACGAAAAAAAAAAGACTAAATTTTTTGGGGGGTCGGTGAAATTGAAGTCTTCGCTTCGCTCATCCAATTATTATTATTATTATTATTATTATTATTATAAAAAATTATTATTATTATTATTATTATTATTATTATACATTTTACATACCTAATCTATTATATTTGGACTATTTTCTAAGCATCAAGTAATAATATTCGTAATAATATTCGTAATAATATTCTACGTGTAATGACCCAACCCTGCATTAATCTATCAAACTTTTGTTTATGTTTTAGGTTTGCGAGGTTTATAAGATGCACAGAGAGACATTCCATTTGGCAATAGATTACATTGATCGTTACCTTTCTAACAAAAAAGACATTCCAAAGGCTCAACTGCAACTGATTGGTAAGATCTAGTTAACAATTATTTTACTAGCTTATATAATGGAAATATAATTTTGGCAGCGTTATACATGATTGTGTAAATTGATTCCACACCAGTCAGTAGTCCTGTACATTAGTAGGTACATTAGTAACATCAACTACTTTTCTTTTAGGTGTAACAAGCCTTTTCATAGCTTCCAAAGTAGAAGAAATCTACCCTCCAAAAATACAGGAATTTGCTTATGTCACCGATGGAGCATGTACAGAGAGTGAAATTTTAGACAAGGAGCTTGTTATATTGAAGGTGAGTGACGTAGCCCTAGATCACAATTTTATTGAACTTATTAACTCCTGAACTGTTCTTGTCGTAATATTACGCACCGGTCGCTATCAGTTTTTGTCATACAAATTATTACGTCTGTGCGCAGCGTGTCACGAGTTACGACGACTATTTGTGAAGTAGCAAGATCAAGAATGGTGCAGGGTTGTAAATCTTCTTCAAATGCATTTTATAATTTACTTTGTGGGTATATTTCAGACACTGAACTGGAGTCTCTCACCAGTGACTGTAAACGGCTGGCTCACCATGTACATACAAATGTGCAGCAATCGGCGATTAAGATTTCAGCTAGCAAACAAGAAGGATGTTGGCTTCCTCTATCCGCAGTACTCGGGTCTGAACTTTATACAAACTGTGCACCTGGTAGACTTGTGTATGCTAGACGAAGGGTGTCTACGATATCCATACAGTGTCCTTGCTGCATCAGCCCTATACCATATGATGAATAAAGAACTAGCGCTATCTGTATCAGGTTAGTAAACTTGAAATACCGGTAGAACATTGTAAAATTGAAATTATCATTGATCAACCAGCGTAGGCCTAACTGTGTATGTTACGTCTCAATAGCCTGAATGCTTTAAGTTTACATGCTGACAATGTTGTCAAAAATGAGTCGACCATGCCGGTAGTCGGTCTACTATTGTGCTTGATATTTTGTAAATACATATGTACCTGTGGGTGGATGCCTTACTTCTTTATGTTCTGCCTCTAATTTGCATCATTATTCTAATAGGTTTTGAGTGGGATGACATCCAGGACTGTGTTAATTGGACACTTCCGTTTGCGCTGACTATTCACGAAGAGCGATCGTCACAAATGACATGTCGAGGTCGACAAGGTCTAGCCACGAGCGAGACCACCACCTCGTCTGGGCTGAACAAGACAATACCTAATATCGTGATGGATAGTTCCCATCTTTATCAGACACATGCCGTGGACCTGCAGTTGTTGGTCAGTACATTTATGTAGGCCTAGGCCTATATGTATATATGCTATGTAGCTTATACATATTGGGAATGACTTTGGGATAAAAAATTTGGAACCGGTTCACTCCAAAAAGGATCCTTTTCAGAATCGGCTCCTAAAAATATTTATTTTATAATCTCTTCAATGTTATAGCATCAGGTAACATATCCCACTTGCGGCATAACACATTTGCAGAAACCAAAGTGTATGACAATAGAAAACTTTACATTAAATCTCTTCTGATTTACCACAGTTTAAGCATATTAATACAGCATCTCCAATAACCCATGCATATAATACAAGACATAAAGAAAAGAAAAATCTAAATCTGCCTAGGCAAACACAGCTTTTGGTACAAGACACAGCACATACTTAGCCCCGAGAATATACAACATCCTTCCTGCCTATTTGAAAAGTGCAAAAACTAACTTATAATTTTTAAAAAATCTACGTAAATGGCTAGACAACATGGACCATCTCACCTGTGAGAACATCTTAAAACTAACTCCTATTAGAATTACTAACGCATAATAACAATAATTTATAAAAATATCTTAAATTACATACGGACAAGTTCCTATCATAATATGCTTATTTTAAGTAACATATGTTTGCAATAAACTATGTTACGATATTTAATCCTCAAACACCTTAGTTTGGTACCAATATTGGTATGAATATTTAGTTTTTTACTTATATTTGCTAAATATTTATTTATCTATTTATTTGTAGTCAGTTGATGGTATACATAATATAAGCTATTAGTAGCTAATATACATGTCCACATAGACCCTTTAGTAAGCTCTCAAAATTAACATAAAATAACTAATATTTAACTACATTATTGTATTCCTATAAACTAGGCCTACCTATGCTAAATGGGCTAATTTACTCAAACAATCTAAACCTAAACCTAGGATAGTCTGTAGCTGTTACATCGTAATTTTCTCCCATTGTAGGAACTCTTTGACTGAATAGAAGGAGTATTTTAATAATACATTTTTCAGTTCATACTTAAATCTAGAAATATTGTCGATCTTTTTTATTTGGGTTGGTAGTTTGTTCCATATTTGCGTGGCAGCATAAACAGGGCTTCTACTAAATAATGTGAGGTTGTGGTCTATTACGTGTACGTGTGGTGTACGTGTTATTCTTTTGTCTGGTGGAGTGATTGTGTATTTCTGAGTTTTGAATGAATGATTTTGGGTATTTTTTAACAAAGCAAGCTGTTTCATAGATGAATATGGATGGCACAGTTAAGATGTTCAATCTAGTGAATAGAGGCACATGAGTGTCGTTGTTTGACGTTGCACCATGTGCCGATTGCTCTTTTTTGTATGATAAATATTCTATTTAGGTGGGCAGAGGTGCCCCAGAACATAATCCCATACTAGGTGGGAGAACACAAAAGCATAATAAGTTTGACGCATAAGGATTTGCGAGACTGCTTTCCTTAATGCTCTTAACATAAAGACCCCTTTGTTTATTTTGTTGGCCACACTGTTTATATGGGCTGACCAGTCCAATGTATCACTGATATGTAGACCAAGTACTTTTATGTTGTCACTTTGCACTACACTTTTGCCATTTAAACAGATGAGTGGGCTACTGGACAGATATTTCTGGTAAGTGTGGAACTGTAGGAAAGAGGTCTTTGATTGGTTCAGGAGTAGCTGATTTTTGTCACACCAGTGGCTCATTTGGATAGCTGCTACATTAGCTGCTGTTGGAAGATCTGAAGACTTCTGGGTTGCGATGATTCTTGATGCGTCATCCGCAAATAGAACCATGGTATCTGAAGTGCTTGGGTAGACTTGGGGTGAGTTTGCAGGTAAGTCATTGATGAATATTACAAAGAAAATTGGGCTAAGTACTAGGGCTGTGAACGGGCACCCGGGTACCCGCCCGTTGATAATAGCCCGGGTAATGAAATGAGTCGTCGGGTACTCGTTTGACCGTTTTTCGTCTCAAATTCCGCTCAATTAACGCGGCCGCCGGTCAGGCTTGCACTCGTCGGCGCGCAGCGGCGGCAGTAAGTGATTCGTCATTAATACGCGCTCGTATTTCGTCCGTCGAGCTCCAGTGAGTGACGTCACCAACACGCTGCACGCGCACCCCTATTCATCGTAATCGCCGATAAGTGACTGGCGGAGATATTTATGCATTCCGGCAACATCAATTCCTAATAAATGTGCATTTTCAACAGCTGGACATTAGAAACGAGCATCTCTGGTGCCCGAGACCGTCGACATGTTCACGTTTATGAGAACGTGCGTGTTAAAGTGATTACCTGTCAATATAAAGTAGATAAATTACTGAATTCACTTTTTTTTTTTGGTAATCGTAAAAAAATCTTAAAATTTCGTAAATTCGGGTACCCGGGTACCCGCCCGTAAGATTGACGGGTACCCGGGGAGGCATTTTTACCAATTTGCACAGCCCTACTAAGTACTGAGCCTTGTGGGACGCCTACATCGGTGGTTTGCAGTGAGGAGCGGTATTTCACCCCACTTCCAGTGTGGCTTGAGTTATTCAGTTCGACATATCAATTAAATGATTAACAGCAACCAAGGTTATCTGTAATTTCAAATCCCACACATAACAAAAACTTGTAAAAATGCAGCCAAACCTTACACACTCAAAAGAAATGAGATCTAAAAAAAGGGCCAAGCTCATCTACCCTTCCACATTTGCGCATTCTCAATTCATAAACGTACAGTGTCTCGTAACAACATCCTTGAAAAGCTTGGCAAAATAGAATTTGCAACTATTAATTTAAATGTAATAGTTCATCCAAATTCTTTTTTTCTAATTAGTTTAAACGTAATGGTCATGTATGAGAGTATGTATGAGTATGAGTATGTATGAGTAATATGTACCATGTAATATTGTGACTTCACCCTTCCTACCTAAGTAAACCACCACGACCTAACTGTAAGTCTCGGTTCACGGTGACTCGTGCCCCACACGTACCGCCTATTCGTAGAACAGTCTAACCCTACTGTACAGCCGGTGAAGTCACGTCTCAACCCTTTCCAACACCACTTTGCCCGAAAAACCCGACCAGCGCCAGAGTGTGATTCACTCGTGACTCTCTAGACAGAGTCACTTTAGGTCGGGGGGTGGTGTGGGTAAAGGTCACCCTTCCTAGACCTCTATCTGTCTCGCAAACCTGCCCTGCTACTAGCTCGCGGAGAGATAAGACCAACATAGACTAAAATGTGAGAACCGCAAACCACAAACACAAAACACGAAACACAAAAACAACAACTCGCCAGAGTGTACTGACAGTGTAGCCCAGCACCGTCTAGCACACTACCCAAAGGGGGTAGCGAACTCGTCTTACCAGGCGTGCTAGTGGTGAGCCACGCCGTTGCTGGTCCGCTCCACGCTCGTTCCGGGCCTCGGGCGCTCCTGCTGAAACTAGGTCAACCACCCGTGATGCGGCGTGGGGTGGACTGAAGGTCCTTGCAAGAACTACACAGTGAGTTGGGGAAAGCGGGGGACAAACATGCACTACTAAGTGAAAAGCTGTGTGCTTTTAGTGGATTTTACTGATTCAAACAAGAAGTTAAATTACAGCAATGAAGTTATGGTTTCAATTGAATTTAGCAATCGGATCCGAGTTTAGGCAAACAAAAATACATACATGTGATACAGGGTAATACAATAAAAATACAAGAAGATGAAAGCCAGCGCTCTACTCAACCCTATCCTTCCTATCTTATTCCAAAGTCTCATCCTGTTCCTTGGTCTTGATCGAAGAAGGGGGGGGGGGGGAAATGATGTGACTGCAAATGGCGACGCGTTCCGACGCGCGGGTTGCCTACGGAGAAGGCGTCCAGTGGCGGACGCGGACCTTGGTGTCCTACTGCGTACCTCTCGGCTACTCGCCCAGAATGCTTAGATTTGCTTACCACCGCCCCAGATGTTCTCGTAGAGGGAGAGATGCTACTTGCCCTAGCATCGTGGTACTGGTTAACCACGTGGTCTTGTATTTTATTGGCACCAACACGTGCACCCTATCTCGACACCGCAAAGCCAGTCCGAAGACAGGAACTGTATACTTGAAATGAGCTCATGCTCCCCGCAACTCTATAGTATTTTAGAATTTACCGTGCACTCGCCGGGTCGTCATTATCAGACGTACTGTTAGCGGTTACCCTTTACATAGGGGTCACCAAAACGCGCCGTATTCTTCAGAATAAGTTTCAAAATAGCAAAAATAACGTCAAAACAAGACCAACTCCCTTAGCCTAGTCGGCCACTCCGTAATATGCGGAGGCTCAACGACCATCATGGCTCTCGCAGGGTGGGTTCCAACGCTGGCACGACACGTGCACCTCGGACTCAACCGTCCGGTTCCAAAGCGTGACCCACAGTGGTAGAGGTGGAGGTTTCTTGCCGCCTCACGCTCGATCGGGGCTACGGATTTCCCTCGCTGTCCAGTCACGTGTGTCTCTATGGACCCGGCCATTGGCCAGTCTTCCAGGTTCGTATTTCCGCGGGTCAGCCAAGGCTTGCCATTCGTCGACTACACACGTCCAAAATTCGCATTTTCGTTGGAGTTTTTCCCCCGACGTTGCCATTTACGCTTACCACATTCCTCAACCCTTGCTCGTCGTCGTCGAAAGATGAAGCCTATGCACTTTTCCAGCACGTTCCGAATTTAACATGGGGGTGACGTCACTTTAGGCCACTCCGGTAAACCCGAAACCAAAAACATGAGCCTCAGCTCCACAGCTTCACATTCCACACTTTCAACCCTAGGGTTGGCCTTTGCATGCTTAGATGCAGATTCACACTGACTTGAACACTTGTTAGAAAAATATGATTTAAAGTCCCGAAAATATTGAAAGTTCCACATGATATGAGATATATTAGACAGATTTAAAAGCAACAAAAATAAAAAAATACAAGGGGTAGGACTGTAACGTCACAATATTTTTATATCACCATAAAATGTATGTATTTTTTATAGCTTATAGTATGTTCAGTAAATGACTGAAAAAGAAAAAAAAATTGATTAATTAATTGCATTTAATATCATTTTTGAATATCGAATATCGAAATGCAAAAAGTTTGAATATTGAATAATTTTACTTTCGAATAGTAGTTTTGAATAATGACTGGAATAGCAGCATTTTTTCACTAAGTTTAGTTTTATTAATTATTAGTGTTTGATATTTACACAATATACAAAAGATCAACAACAAGATTTGTATGTAGGCCTACCTTAGGCTAGCTATCTTTGAAAGAGAAAACATATCAACATGTCTTTTCAAGTGACTGACTAGTGACGAGGGGTAAAAACGTAAACTTCTTGCACTCGAAATCAAATGTCGCTCTGGCGGCGAAAATTCAAACTCTGCACTTTTAGCAGACTTTCTAACAGTTACCACAAGACTCGCAACTAAGACAAAATTGTTCAAATTTTGAATAGTTACTATTCGAACCAAATAGGTCTATAGTCAAAAAATTATTCGAAAGTCAAATATTCTCACAGCCCTAGTTTTAATGCATTGTTACTGCATATTACTATTTCAAATATTTGCTTAACTGTAGTTCATTGTTGTGTCTGCATCTGTTGTGGTTAGATTTATTTAGTTGTCCTCCTTTGCAAATCAGTTTTTTAACTGAATAGGTTAGACTTTAAATAAATCATAATAATAATAATAATAATAATAATAATAATAATAATAATAATAATAATAATATAATAATAATCATCATAACTCAGTTCCAACTATGTCGGGTTGAGTGGTGGTTTTCCACCATTATCAAGGGCATGAAACTGTAGATACTAAGCTTGCCAGACTCAGTGTTTCTTCCACATCATCTAACTCCTTCCTCTCCACCAATTTACTCCACTCTCTTCTGTCCTCCCACAGCTTTACTCTTGCCACATGCTCCCACACTTCATTCCGTTTTCCAACGTCTTCTTGAATTAATCTTTCCCATTTTTCTCTTGGCCTTCCTACTCTTCTTTTCCCCTCTGCCGCTTCAAATTCTCGTCTTGGAATCCTCTCCCTGCCCATCCTTTTCATATGTCCAAACCATCTTAGACGTTCTCTTCCTAGCTTAAAATTCAATCTCTCCAATCCCAGTTCTTTCCTTATTTCATTACTTCTTATCTTGTCCATCTTTGTAACTCCCTTTATACTTCTTAAAAACTTCATTTCTGCTGCTTCCAGCTGACTCTCTTCTTTTGTTCCCACTGCCCATGTTACTGCCCCATATGTTAGTATAGGTACAAAATATGCCTTATACAGCAAAATTTTACATTTTTGTTGTAACAACTCATTCCATAGTAACTTTCTCACCAATTGGTAAAACCCTTCTGCTTTTTGCACTCTAGATGACACTTCCCTACACACTTTTGCATCTTTTGTCAATATACTTCCCAAATATTTAAATTCTTCTTTTTCTTCTAAGACTTCTCCCCGTAGTACAATATTTTCCATGTATCTAGGCCTGCCCTTTGTTTTCTTTTGCATACGCAAACATTCACTCTTTTTCTGATTGATTTTTAGACCAAACTCTGTAGTAACTTTGTTCCATCTGTCCACCTTCTCCTGCACTTCTCTGGCACTCTCACCCCAAATCAACACATCGTCCGCAAACACTAATGTTCTTGTGTCCCTTCCATCTGTAATAATAATAATAATAATAATGATTCATCCGGAATCATTAAATGGACGCAGACAGACATCCACGCGCTGGAAATATTAACTCGTACTACACTTACTAAACACAGAATGCATCATCCTAAATCAGCAATAGAGAGATTGACACTTCCAAGAGAACAAGGAGGACGAGGCCTAATTGATCTGAACAACTTATATTATAAACAACTAGACATTTTAAGAAAATATTTTTTTACTAAGAGCAACCAATCAACACTGCATAGGGCTGTGGTGCTAGCTGACAAATCATTAATTCCACTCAATCTAGCAAACGAAAATGTCAATCTACAAGGGAAACTCATAACTGACGCTTCAAAAGAGTTACGTCTCTCAGAAAAGACCCTACACAAGAGACATTATGATGAACTACATAAAGGTCACGTAGTTATTAAAGCATCAAATAGGTGGTTAAACAATGGGGAACTATTTGGAGAAACAGAAGGTTTTATGCTGGCTATTCAAGACAGAGTGATCCGGAGAAAAAAGGTCCGATGGAGCGCTAGTGAGCCATCAGCTGTTTAGCAAGATGGCCGGGTAAAAGGGGATAGCTGCCGTCCACACGCTTGGCTTACATTGCATGGACCCAATCTTGAAACCTACTTTTTCTGTTGAAATCGTCCAGTTACATAAAAGAAAATGATTCAGAACTATAGGTTGATACCTTGTGGTATAGTTAAAGTTTAAACATAATGAAAATCTGTAAAGAATAAGTGATTTTATATAGGGTACGTTCTTCTCACGTACTGCATTTCAAATTACTAGCGCCTATGATTTGTTTGCCCTAAATCTATAACAAAGAGCATCAATTACTAATCCCAGAGTATAAAATATCCTTGTAGTATAATATGCTAATGCAAGCGTGGACTAGGCCTAGTAATTTGACAAAATGTTAATGGTCTAGAGCTGTGATAAACTGAGAGAACAGCGCGGAAAATTGACGGCCGCCCTTGGCCTAGGGCCTAGGCCTACTGCTTGCCAGTTTCGACCATCCCTAGGTGTCAAATGACTCGGCTAGAAGAAAACTAATAATTTTTGTTACTAAAATATAAATTTAGAAAATAATTAACCAGTCTGTATCCCAAAACTATCAATTTATTTCAATAAATTGGATAGGCTCCGTCAGCTGTGTTGTCTAGGCGTGTTGATCTCGCATTTACAGCCAAGTCGCCTAGCCTAGGGCCTAGCAGACGTACGTGCAAAACTCTGGCTTAAATAATAATATTCTGGCCAGACTTAATTTCGTATGTAGGCCATCACACCCTTTCGAGCTTAATTATATTATTATTTAATGAAGAGCCTACACGAAATAATAAACATGTGGCAGGCCCTATAGGCCTACTTTGACACCGCACCAAAGCAAATCTAGGCCTAAAAATCTCGCGTGAACGGAGCTGACAAAGGCAAAACGAAGGGCGATATGAGGTTGAATCCATTTTTCAAACATCTGGTGTAATCTGCTTACATATAAACACAGACATTAATCGGTAGTGTAATCGGCTAGATAAAATAATGTCTCAAATATATGCTTCATTCAAGAACCTGTCAACATCCACTGCCGAGACCCAAAAGTCAAGTTTAGATAATACCTTTCAGGTAGTTTTGTATGAGTAAATGGTTGAAATGGATGGAAATCTATTTGGTTACTGTATTTTATTGCTTTCTAAATTGCAAATTTTGGTGAATTAAATATACAATCATAATATTTCTTAGTATTTTCGTAGACTGACGCGATTCACATTGCGTTTTCCTATCAGGTGGGCGTACCTATCCCCGATTCTCTAGTTCCTCACTCGCGCGCCAGAGAGCCATACTGTTCCTTGTTTCCTCGGATTGCAACGAAAAATTATAAAAAATACATTATACAAGATGCGACAGTAAACGATCAATGTAGAAAATGTAGTGTAAGGGTGAAGTGAAACAATCGAACACATCATATCCGGGTGCCAGTCACTATGTCAAACGGATTACCTCTACAGACATAACCAAGTAGCTAACATTATTCACCAAAAACTAGCAATCAAGTACAACCTCATTGATACACACACACCTTACTACAAATACAAACCGGAGAAAGTACTAGATAGCAAAGATTTCAAATTATATTACGACCGCACAGTTATAACAGACCAAACTATACATCACAACAGACCGGATATAATTATAATTGTCAAGAAGAAACAAAAAACTACCCTTATTGACGTTGCTGTCCCAATGTGCCATAACGTCGAGACTACATGGAAGAAAAAAATTGACAAGTGTAGTGAACTTGCAATTGAGATCAAGAAGATGTGGAAACAGAAAAAGGTAAATACAATCCAATACGTGATATCGGCTAATGGCATCATACCGAAGAAGGTACATGAAAGCATTAAACAACTAGATCTTCCACCCAATGTTTACATCGAGACTCAAAAGGCAGTAATACTCAACACGTGTAGAATAGTTCGTAAATTTCTAAACTAAGAATGATACTTCGAGATTCCGAGACAGCTTCCATCCTGACATGGTTTTCGTGGTTTCCCATAGTCCGAAGAGCAAATGCTAGGATGGCGACGAGAAATCGGCCACGACCGTACACAGCAGAAAGAAAACATCATCTACAAACTATATTATAAATGACTTATTTTAGTTAGAGTTAAGACAAAGTAATAATGTAGGTATGTAATATAGATACACATGGAAGTACTTGACGTAAGTCCGTACAACATGTTAGCTCCGGTTTTGACCGAGTTTGTATGAAATACATCCAATAAAATAATAATAATAATAATAATAATAATAATAATAATTATTATAATAATAAAACTCTGAAAAACAGGTACAGTAGGGCCCCGTTAATTCGGGCCCCGGTAATTCGGGTTTCTGGATAATTCGGGCCGGGCCGATTTTTTTTTTTAAATAATTGGATGAGCGTAGCGAGCAAAGCAAGTGAAGCGAAGACTTCAATTTCACTGACCCCCCAAAAAATTTAGTTCGGGTGTTTTTTTTTTGTTTGTTTGTTTGTTTTTTTTTGTTTGTATTTTTGTCTGTTTGTTCGCTCTCTACCAGGCAAACGGCATATGCGATCTTGATGAAAATTTGACAGGACCTTCGAAATCTCTGAACTTAGACTTGCCACGTTTTTGGGTACAATCGAAGAAATATTTCTCATGAATATCGTACTTTTACGATTTTTTTCGATTTTTTGTGCGATATTTTCGTGCCATTTGGGCCAATTCTGACCAAACGGGTGGGGCTACAACGTTCATTGGATGAGCGTAGCGAGCGAAGCGAAGATTCCATTTCACTACACTGGAGAAAAAAATCCGGAATGTTTTTTTTTTTTTTTTTTTTTTTTTTCTTTCTTTTTTTTTTTTGTATTTTTGTGTGTCTGTGAACACGATTCCGGCTAAACCAATACTCCAATTCCGATGAAATTTTATGGAGGTCTATGAAATCTCTGAACGAAGAACTGCACGGAGGGAAAAATTGATCAAAAAATTATTTCTCATTAAAATCGCAATTTTACGATTTTTTTTCGATTTTTGAAAAATTTCTTCTACTTATAACACCTACATGCTTTATCCGATTGTTATGATTTTTTCACAGAACCATAATTTTATGAATTAAGATATTCGTGTGAAATTTGAGCGCAATCGAAAAATTATTTCTCATGAAAATCGAAATTTTACGGGTTTTTTCTTTTTTAAAACAATTCTTTGACTTATAACACCTACATGCTTTATCCGATTGTAATGATTTTTTCACAGAACCTTAATTTTATGAATTTATATATTCGTGTGAAATTTGAGCGCAATCGAATTATTTTTAATTTTTTAAATTCGATTTACTAAAAAAATTAAAAATTTAAGTTTATTTTTTATTTAATTTAAATTAATTTTTAAAAAAATCTTCTACTTCGTAATGATTTTTTCACAGAACAACAGAAAATCCGCATAACACGTGGCAGCTCAATACACCAATTACGCTCATCCAACAACGCGGCGGGACTTAAGCGTTTTCCTAGTATTATACATGGACATTAAGGTTATGGTGATGTAGTACCTTTTGAAAGAAAAAGTTAGCCATAGTCCAGTTTAGAATCGAATATCCGTTTGCATTTTGTTGAGACAGATTTTTTATGATTGATTATTGTAGAGAGTCACTAGTAGATGAGAAATCGCATGTATATATTTTTTCTATGTTGGGTTCTTGGAGCCAAATTTGGATTTTGGAATTTTCATACTTTTGGCGATAACTTCTCCAATATCGCGCGAATCGAAAAAATTTAAATTGCATTTCCATTTGATTGTTCAATAGAAATAAGATAACAACGGTTAGATTAGGTTTATAGTTGAAATGTACAGTCACTGACAAAAGTTCTGATAACATGTGTTTATTTTACAATACACGACCTGTTCCTAATGTGGAAAAATTTTTGCGAATTATTCATTTGGAACTATAATTCATGAAATCTAATTACGTATCTTTTGAGAGGTTTGGTAGTATTCAAGAAGGCGGTGGAACTCTTTTAGCAAAGTGATTGTTGTAAAAAGACAGTTGAATGATGGATGGTAATGAATACGGGAGGAAAATGGATTTAATTGTGAAATAGGCCGAGCCTTAATTTGGTAAGATGATTATTAAATAATATGTATTTTAAAAGGGACCACAGGACTTGCGTTTTGACCTCACATGTGTTTAAAATTTTACATAAACTATCTCGCATCAGTCAAAAATACTTATTTTTGTAGCCATAGAGATTAATTTTTATTGTAGCTATATAGTCCGGGGTCTATACGCAAATTTGAGGTCGAACCTTGGACAAATTGCAATAGAAGCGAATTTGGTATCATTGGATTCAGAAAACAAAACTTAATAATCCATAAAGAAACCCCTAAAATCCCCAAAGGGTGGGAGGGTCTAATCATCCCCTAAATGAAAGTGTAATAAAATTGAATTTAAAAAAAATTAGTAAATGAAACCTAGTATCCATTGTATGTCATCAAAGCTTTTTCAAGGGTTTTTTGAAAAAAAAATATGACAATTTGTTCAAAATTAATTTCGTGTCCAGCAGAGGTCAATGAAGGTCAAATTTTATGTTTTTTCAATGTAATTTGGGTAACGTTTTTTTATTGGCACAATAATGTTTTATGATTGTCTCATTGTTGTAAATAATTAGTAAATGGCCACACTTGATACGGTATAAGTCAATCATGGCAGAAAAAGGTTATTATGACAATCTGTAGGGTCATGAACCTACGAGTAAGTAGTCAAAAATCTGTTAACTTACGTTAAGGCGCACTCAAATCATGTTACGTAACAATGTAATTCGCCGATAGAGGTTTCTCAAGTACTATACATCAAGACTATATTTTGGGACGTACCTGCACCACGATTCTCTATTGTCCGCGTTAACGTTAAATATCAATTCGGTGTTAATAAACGATAACATTGCGAGTTTGTGATTCACTAACGAATTTTATCGTCAGCGGACGTTAAAAGTGACGTCATTTTTAAAGCGATCCAAACCCCTGCCTTTAGGCCTGCGTTAAAAAATATGGACGTTATGTTTACGTTTTTTCACCTCCACTTCAAATTTAAGAAGCATTGAATAATCGTATTTTGTTGTGATGGCTATCTGAATAATCAATTTTCAGGTTAATAAATATTTTTTAGTGTAGTAAAGTAACATCTATACTGCATTTATAACAAACACAAATAGTAATAACAAAGATTAGACATGTAATAACATAACCTCAATTATGCAAAGAGTGCAATGCCGAATATAGAAGTGATTTTGTCTTACTATTCTAACATCTTTGCTTTTAAGTCCTCTTCATTCCAGCGTTTTCATTGGCCGAGTGATCGAGATCACACAGCCTTCTCGAGAACTTGTCCAAACTAATATATAACAGGCGTCGGTCTGCTGCACCGGTAACGCGCTTTTGAGACGGTTAACGCACCTTACAGTTTTGTTTTAGGGAATCGTGCGTTAACCTAATGTGCGGTAAATGTTTAACGTGGTGGCGTTAAATTTAAGTCAGAGGATATTCTTACGGCATACCGTAAGAATTACTAGAAATTATTCTTACGGTATGTGTTTTCATTGGTTGTCTCATCACGTGACTCATCAACAGGCGTGCCGTAAGAATAGTGTATAGTAGGTAATTCTTACGGTCTATGCCTACTATGAACATGCACTAGGCAGGCCTAGGCTAGGCCTAACGTCGCTATTTTAAATCTAAAGTACCTTCAAAACCTTTAACGTCGCTATTTTGAAGCTAAAGTAGGCCTAGCCCTAGGCCCCTACCTATACTGATCAAAAACTGGGCATATTATACCAAACGAAAAAGTTCGCTCCATGCCGTAAGAATAGTGTGTAGTAATTCTTACGGCATGCCGTAAGAATATCCACTCCGTAAATTTAACGTCAACGCGGACCTTAGAGAATCGCGGTGCTGGATCAAAACCCACACTTTAAAATCCTTACTAAAGATTTTATTCGTGTATTTCTTAAATATATTCATTAAAATCACAGATTTAGCCCCTTAATATAGCCCTTAGATATGTTATTTCCACCAAATTTACACCCCATAAGTAGTAGGCATTGAGGTTGTCTACGGGGAGATTTTATTTCGCAAAATCTAGTACCTAGGTGCCCGCTATAGGGTACTGTACACTCAGGTACCTCGTTAAAAAAACAATTTTTTTTTTGCGATTTCGCTGTGTTTCCAAGCCTCAACAAAACGTGAAATTAACTTTGAATACGTCATAATCAGACCTATTTAGGTACCTGACAACCCATGCTTATTTAGGTTGGGGTGCAATCATTCCTTCCGAGTTAAAAATTGGATGAAAAATTATCAAAATCGCGTTTTTAATTCCTCTGCCAGGTGCCTAATTCAAAGGAGTTAAATAAGCGTTTTTTGATAATTTTTCATCCCATATTTAACTCAGTAGGAATGATCGCTCCCCAACCAAAATTAGCATGGGTTGCCAGGTACCTAAATAGGACTGATAATGACGTATTCAAAGTTCATTTCACGTTTTGTGGAGGCTTGGAAACACACCGAAAACACAAAAAAAAACTTGTTTTTTAACGAGGTTCCTGAGTGTACAGTACCCTATAGCGGGCACCTAGGTACTAGATTTTGCGAAATAAAATCTCCCCGTAGACAACCTCAATGCCTACTACTTATGGGGTGTAAATTTGGTGGAAACAACTTATCTTAGGGCTATATTAAGGGGCTTAATCTGTAATTTTAACAAATATATTTAAGAAAATCCATGGATAAAATCTTCAGTAAGGATTTTAAAGTGTAAGTTTTGATCCAGGTAAGTCCCAAAATATAGTCTTGATGTGTAGTACTTGAGAAACCTCTATCGGCGAATTACATTATTACGTAACATGATTTGAGTGCGCCTTAACGTAAGTAAACAGATTTTTGACTACATACTCGTAGGTTCATGGCCCTACAGATTGTCATAATAACCTTTTTCTGCCATGATTGACTTATACCGTATCAAGTGTGGTCTATTTACTTATTATTTAAAACAATGAGACAATCATAAAACATTATTGTGCCAATAAAAAAACGTTTACCAAATTACATTGAAAAAATTTAAAATTTGACCTTCATTGACCTCTGCTGGACACAAAATTAATTTTGAACAAATTGTCATATTTTTTTTCGAAAAACCCTTGAAAAAGCTTTGATGACATACAATGGATACTAGGTTTCATTTACTCATTTTTTTAAATTCAATTTTATTACACTTTCATTTAGGGGATGATTAGACCCTCCCACCCTTTGGGGATTTTAGGGGTTTCTTTATGGATTATTAAGTTTTGTTTTCTGAATCCAATGATACCAAATTCGCTTCTGTTGCAATTTATCATAGGTTCGACCTCAAATTTGCGTATAGACCCCGGACTATATAGCTACAATATACAATAATAACTAAATCTCTATGGCTACAAAAATAAGTATTTTTAAACTGATGCGAGATAGTTTATGTAAAATTTTAAACACATGTGAGGTCAAAACGCAAGTCCTGTGGTCCCTTTTAAAATACATATTATTTAATAGTCATCTTACCAAATTAAGGCTCGGCCTATTTCACAATTAAATCCATTTTCCTCCCGTATTCATTACCATCCATCATTCAACTGTCTTTTTACAACAATCACTTTGCTTAAAGAGTTCCACCGCCTTCTTGAATACTACCAAACCTCTCAAAAGATACACAGATTTGAGATTTCGCAGCATAAAATCTCTTATGCTAAAAATCGACGAGATTTCTAAACCACCCCTATTTTCCATAGTTTTAAAGATACAAAAACGCTAGTCCATTCAAAAGATACGTAATTAGATTTCATGAATTATAGTTCCAAATGAATAATTCGCAAAAATTTTTCCACATTAGGAACAGGTCGTGTATTGTAAAATAAACACATGTTATCAGAACTTTTGTCAGTGACTGTACATTTCAACTATAAATCAAATCTAACCGTTGATATCTTATTCCTATTGAACAATCAAATGGAAATGCAGTTTAAATTTTTTCGATTCGCGCGATATTGGAGAAGTTATTGCCAAAAGTATGAAAATTCCAAAATCCAAATTTGGCTCCAAGAACCCAACATAGAAAAAATATATACTCGCGATTTCTCATCTACTAGTGACCCTCTACAACAATCAATCATAAAAATCTGTCTCAACAAAATGCAAACGGATATTCGATTCTAAACTGGACTAGCCAGAATCTATAGAAATAAAGCTTTTAATATAAGTTTTTTTATTTTTTGTGCGCTATTTTCTTGCCATTTGGGCCAATTCTGACCAAACGGATGGGGCTACAACGTTCATATTATACATGGACATTAAGGTTATGGTGATGTAGTACCTTTTGAAAGAAAAAGTTGAAAAAGTTAGCCAGAATCCATAGTAATGAAGCTTTTAATAAAAGTTTTTTTCGGTAAATAATACCAATTGACAAGAAACAATAGAAACTTGACAACAATCACCTACAATGCGTAGGCAACAAAACAAAGCACTTGCAAAAGTAAAGATATCCCACGCAAACTAAAAACTTTAAAAAGCTCATCCATCAACGCGGCGGGACTTTATCGTTTTCCTAGTTAAATGAAAGGTACTTTAGTCTTGACGCTAGCCGTGCATTATGGAGCGAGTAGAACGCCGCAGGCCCACAGCTGACTGAGTGCTGTCTGTACCGCTCGAGCGAGACGAGGCTAGCCAGCCGGCTGACTCCCCTCCCTACCCCCCGCCACCAACGCGCCCTTACAATGACCAAGCATCTACAGACGGCCTTGAAAGTGCATTGCCCCAGCATTCTTCAGTACAGTTACATCCCCTATCTGTGGTAGTGTGTTTCGTAACTCGTGTTTGTTTTTATTACGCGCAGTGCAGTGCAGTGCTATTGTTTAAACAATGAATAAGGCAAAACGACGTAAATATAAAAGTGTTTGTAAAAACGTCACGTCAGTAAGTAAGAATGGTACTGCTATCTTTGATGACCCATACTCAAGAGCCACGACTATTTTTTTTTTTTTTACATAATAAAACTTCATATCTCATTGGGACAAATCTTTGTTTTGTTTATTTTACAGTGATAACTCAATCTCCAATTCACTCAGCTTACACTCCTCTCTCTCTCTCTCTGCCTCACGTGCGCTCTCGCTGTTTCTCTCGACACATGCTACGTTCACAATCTCTTGAGCTCTTCCTCTCCCTGTCATTCTCTGCCGCATGCGCGCTCTCACTCTCTCTCGATGCATGCAGCCAGCCACAAGGTCTTGAGCACGGAGCCATAAAGAGAATATCTCTCAGTCGTAATCGCGCTCACTCTCTTTCTCTCTATGTATGCAGCCAGCCACAAGGTCGAGCTGGTCTGTTCTTATCGCTTTTAAAGCCATAAAGAGAAGTATTTATGACAGCGGAAGGGTCACGAATGATACACTAACCATTAATGTATCAAAATACGCGATAAAATTTTTTTTCCGTCTAATCCGGGGTTTTCACTAATCCGGGCTATACCCGGACACAATTAGCCCGAATTAGCGGGGCTCTACTGTACTGCTGTACCGATAATTAATGTGAATCTTGTCATGTTTTAGGAACAAGCTTTTCAACGTCAGAACGATCTTGAGTCCACGCCAGAGACCTCTTGCACTGACAGTCCAGTGGTTGCATCGGGAGCGCCAGGCCTGTTGACCCCACCTTCGAGCAACAAGAAACCAACTGACCATCACTTGGCACTTGCTGAGTCTTTGTCTTTGTCTTAAACCTTATGGTCTCGAAGGAGATGGTGAGTGTTTTAATGTCTGGAGATCAAGCCTTTACCATTAAAGAAATATACAGTAGGGCCTCTCTAATCCGGGCCCCGTTAATCCGGTGTTCCGTGTAATCCGGGGCGACCCGTGTCGTAAGTTAAAAAAAAAAAATCTGGATCTGATGTGTTTATAGTTGAAAATATCACGTACTACAGCCGTCTTACATGGCACAAACTATAGGCTCGCGGCCGACTTGCAGCCGGACGTAGCAGCGGGTGGAGCGAGGGGAGGGTGGAATAACATGAATGAAATTCTTCAGGCCGACTGCCCATTGGCCAATATGGCCAGTCTCGTCTCAGTCGTCTGTCTTGAGTCAAGTGACAAACAAACCAGTGACGTTCTCGTAGCTAGACGTGTGTTTGTGCGCGAGTGATATTCGCGATGAGTAAGCGCAAACATAAGTCTGCCTCATTTGAGGATAAATTAAATGCCTTGAAACGTCTTGATCAAGGAAAGACAATAAAAAAGATAGCTTCCGATATGGAGCGCAAACAGTGGGGGACTCAAGAGCCACGACTATTTTTTTACGTAATAAAACTTCATATCTCATTGGGACAAATCTTTGTTTTGTTTATTTTACAGTGATAACTCAATCTCCAATTCACTCCGCTTACACTCCTCTCTCTCTCTCTCTGCCGCATGCGCGCTCTCACTCTCTCTCGATGCATGCAGCCAGCCACAAGGTCGTGAGCACGAGGCCATAAAGAGAATATCTGTCTGTCGTAATCGCGCTCTGCACTCTCTTTCTCTCGATGTATGCAGCCAGCCACAAGGTCGAGCTGGTCTGTTCTTATCGCTTTTAAAGCCATAAGAGAAGTATTTATGACAGCGGAAGGGTCACGAATGATACACTTACCATTAATGTATCAAAATATGCGATAAAAAAACATTTTCCGTCTAATCCGGAGTTTTCACTTATCCGGGCTACATCTGGTCCCAATTAGCCCGGATTAGAGAGACTCTACTGTATTCTGTAGAATGTTATGGTTTAACTTGCAAATTAAACATTGACATTGTGTATGGTACATCCTTGTTCAAAACTAAAAATTGAAATAAATTTGAATCAACAAGACCCTTGGGAAGTGGGCCTACATTCTTGTTATGATAATAGTAGGGGTGTGCGAATCCCCATTTTTGATTTTTAGTCGAGTCATAGTATCAAGTTCAATTCAAGTCTGAGTGCTTCATTTTTTATTTCTCTATTAGGTCTACTAGGGACAATGTTTTATGGTGAATGTTTTTTTAAAGAACTTTTTTAAAATTGATAAGATGGTTGAAATTCGATTGCAGATGTCAACAGTTGGTGCAATAGGTAACCGTTTGGCGCCCGTGAATTTTTGTATTTTTAATGTTTTTCACAATTTTAATGATGCATAATATGCAATGACGATTTTTTCTGCGAATTTAGCGCTAGAATCACAAAAATGCCACAAGATTTGATAATCACGCCAGTTTTCAAGTTCAAGATCTATATTCAAGATGGCTGATCACGTAATTGTTATTTTTAGGGATGTCAAATAAATGAAATAATATAAAAATTCATATCGATAATCGCGCCAAAATGAGAATAATATAGAGCGCTCCATCTTCTCATGTCCACTCTGGCGGCGAACGCTGGAAACGCGCTAGTGAGGATAGAATCTACACATGCTATCCTCGCGCGTAAGAAATTAACTAATTGAGATAAGTATTGTGATGTTCTATTGCGCACACAACAAACAGCACCTACATGGAATCTAGTCTTCAACATCATATTTTAACAGAAACATAATTCATTCCGTGAAAAAATGCATTGGAGACACTGAAAACGTAATCAAACGCCGACTGGTTAACCAACTATACCTACTGTTATTTTGTTAGTTACACATTTCGTACGTTGTATATTATCTGTCCACAATCCAACTACCCACTTGCCATTAGAGTGTATATTTGCTGAAGCCACTTATTGGAAGATAAGTGACTGAACACATTCACTGATTCGTTATTTCGTGTAAGGAATCTACAAGAAATTACGGAAACAAAACACATTCCCTCTCACTTAGGTAATTCAGTGAGATCTTATTAAAGAGTGGTCTTCATATTAATATATTAAATTCATACCTAGTTGATAAGACTAATTCATTTTTGGCATAAAACAATCAGTAGCCCTAGATTATATCACAATAAATGGGCTAAGTCCAGATTTACAAAACCCAACCTTGGCCGGGGATCGAACCCATGCCTCCCAAAAGACCACCGAGACCGCGGTAGTGTATTTTCATTTTGATATTATAATATAGTGAATATTAAATTCTTATTAAATCACCACTCCCAGTTATATAGTCCACGCCCGGCCAGAGGGAGACCATGGGTTCAATTCCTGTTTTTGTTTATAGTATTTATATTGGGATTTTCGTAATCACAATAAAACAATCAAATCCCCTCAAGAGTGGGTGAATAAGGTTTAAAAAATTTAAGTATTGCATTTTAATACCTGGGCTACCATGTTTCCGAGAAAATTAAGCACAAGACCATGTTGGCTTGTTATTCCCAATGTTCTTTTATATTGGTGTTTTGTCCAGTAATTTTTTTATTTTGCATTCTAATAATTTAGGAACGCATAATGTTTGTTGTTTACTGCTTTATTGTCTTCACTCTTCACAAAGCTTGAGTGGCTTTATTGTTGTTGCTTGAATTGAAACGCTGTGTGCTACTCTAATATTGCATTACATTCCATATAAGCCTATTATAGATTATAGAACATAACTAAATATTTTGCTTTGATATTAATAAATTTAGTCATTATATTGATATTATTTCAAAGTATGTTGGACTCTGTAACGTTGTACTCTGGAATAATACTACGGCCACAAAAATAAGCGGTTTATATCAATGTCTACGTTCACAGGCGCCCGACAGACTATATCCGTAGGTATTTTAATTATAAATGCTGATATAAATCTATATAAATACTAGAAATACTTTTAAATAAATAAGTACTAGATTTTGAATTCATAATGAGCCACATGATACCTATTCTATTCCCCCAAAACCTTATATATTTACACTGTGCTTGTGTAGGATCATATGGGTGTTTACAACGGTATCCTCACTCGGTGGCCATGACGGTGCTACGCCCCCGCGACACTAGCGCATTCTCTAGGTGATTTGAGTCCTCTATTGTGTCAAAAAATATTGCACCAATACGGTCACTTTGTAATCATACTGCAATATATCGTCATAAAACTCGCTTTTCTCGCATTTGCGTCAATTTGATTTGTGCGCCATCTCAACGCTGGTCGGCATATATAGGACGGGCTGTGTGAATAAGAGAGACACAAACGTCTGGACCGGAACCTCCACCATCCTCCCGGATTTTCTGCACTTAAAGGTTCAATTTCATGAGTTAATTCACATTTTTATCAGTTTCATACAATTTTGTTTGTTATTTTGCGCTATACATGAGATTTTGCAAAATTTGCGTTTTCAAAATGTAGATTTTTCATCTTTAAATGATGTAATTTGCCGACAATATTACATTTTGGGCAATAAAATGGACATTAAATTTTTTTTGTAAATTTCATTATCTCCATTTTTTACTACTTCTACTTATTAGTTCTCTCAGACTCCCCACCCTTCAAAGTCTTCCAAAGTAATGCCGAATATTATTTATCTCGTTACGTAATAAATATCGAAGCATTGAATAATTGATAACTCGCCAATGAATGAACGACTATCACAAAAAATGAAACTTTTCAGAGCTAAGATTTCGAGAAGCATGACCTTTACAAAGACAACACATAAGGGTAATGTCTGTTTACTATGTCCTAGGCGTACTTGGCGCGTTCTCACTACAATCGGTCTGAAAACTTCAATTTTTTGCATTGCTATCGAATATTGATTTATAAATATAATCACCCTTTGATTATCGTACCCATATTTCATATCAATGCTCATTGCCCAATGCCCATCCCTAGCTGCTAGTAGGCTACCGCTAGTATCAAATAACAATCTTAACAAATTTTTAATAGCCTACTCTTAACCTTATATTTTTGTTGTTTTCTAGTTATTCCGCTCACATCCTTGAAGAAGTTTATGTGACATAGAAAAAGAAGATTGAAATAAGGATTAGTACACAAGGATGTCACTACAAGCTGCCTGCCCAAGCTACAAACAATTAAAGAAATCTTAGGACAGCCCTAAGAAGTTTTGATAGGTACACTGTAACCTTATGTTTGATGCAATGAACTCTTTGTTAAGTTACACATTTTCTTGATAGGCCATTTTAGACTTTTTAAAATTACATTTAGGCCTAATCTTATTTTAATATATAATTTTAGTTTTTCGTAACAATTCTCAAATCAGCATCAGTTTCTTTGAATATTTAGCAGTAGAAAGTAAAACAAAATAAATAAATCAAATGTTATTGATCATTGTTGGGGTTAGGCTTTGTTGTGTCTCCGACCTGTGAATTGATGTAGGTATTGTACTAACAGATGAAGTGAGGTTGCAGAAGTGCAGTAAACTGTATTCTAGTCTCAATAGAAGTACATCTGTGCCAACAGGTAGCAGGTGTCAACTTACAAGACAAATTATCTGTAGCAAGTATTTAAACGTAATATTGAAATAGTACTAATTTATAGCTGTGAATTTAATTCACAATTAATGCGAAATCTGCCTGTCGGTGTTAAAGGTTCCGAACTCACATATTTCTGTTTTTCTACTGTGTGTTACCTTGGGTTTTTATTTTATAAAGTCACAATTTGAAGTGATGGTGTAATGTACAGTACAACCTCATTAATCTGAGTTCCTGCAATCTCACAATATTTATTGTAATTCCACCTTTTGAAAAAAATGTGCTGAATCTATTTTGATAATAGAGTCTTTAATTGGTCTAACCTAATAATTAATTAATTAATTGGTTTAACTGTTGCCTTCGGCTTGGACTAATGAGGTTTTACTTTGTGAATGCTGTGCAAGTAAAACAATTTGCTATTGTGGTTGTTGTATATTTTCATATATATCACAATAATCTATTATAATATATGTACTACTTTTAATTTAAATATGTATATAATGATGGAACCTATTGATGTTGGTATTAAAGTTGAACATATGAAGATAATATTGAATCAGGATGAGCTTTAACAAATCTCTATCGTAAATATATATAGTAGCTCAATAAATGAATAAAAGTGCTTGCATTATAAATGTGTTGAAAATGTAGTAATCTTGTGGTTGCGTAATCAATTATTTACATTATGACTGAGATGAGGTAGGGGCCTGTTACGTATTAGTGAACTAAAGGGTTGTGCAAACGATCAAAACTCAAACAAAACCATGTTCAAGTTTGAAAAAAGGTTGAATTTTTTAAAACTAATTTGTACATTGGTGTTATATGTTTATCACAAATACACTCTTAATCAATGGTCAGTTTTCTTTCAAGTAGGTCACTAAGATAAACAAAGAAGTTTTTTGCCGTTTCGTTAAAAATGCGAGTTTTGGTGAGAGCAAATTTAGACCGTTGTAGTGTAGATTCATAAGTAGTATTACAGGCTGTGCTTACCATAACTGTTTGTTGCCAATAAAATCCCTTTAAGTTTGGTTTAAGTTCAGGTCCTGTTCAAAATTGTTTAGAAGTTACATCCATCCACCCTGAAAGTTTGATTTCATTTTCTAACTTTAAAAAAATCAGGTGCGCACATCCCTTGTAAATCACATTTCCAGCTTTTGTTGTCGTTTTGCAATTAGTTTAAGCTCAACTCCTGAAGATACATTCATCAGTAATACAATTACTGTATCGTTCCGAATATAGTGCGAGTATGGCCTAGTGTTTTTGAGAACAGAAAAGGAAGAAAAAAAGAAAAAAATTATGAAAATTAATCATTTAAAAATAAACTGTTTTAAAAGGCATTATACCTTGATTTTTACCTGAATCTGTCAAGCATTTATTTTATTGATAATTAGACTGAGTCCCTACTTGGGCTAGGCCTAGCCCTTGCATACGTGTAGGCCTAGGCTAGGCCCGAGCGTCACATCATGCAGACCTATGCAGATGCTAGGCCTACTATGTGTGTACTGTGATGGCAAAAAGTAGGCCTAGGCCCTAGTCTGCGTGCAAATTGTATTCAATTCCGAATCTTCGTATGTTGTCAAATAAATTCTTACGAGATACTTGGATGCGGGAACCAAGGAACGTGAATACACGGCGTTGAAAATAAACGCCCTTTATTGGTTTTAATGTGTATATCGCTTATATTTCCGAAAAACAACCTTGAAGAAAGAATGCCATAGAATATTCTATTTAAGCACTTCCTAGTTCCTACGTATTTTAAAATCGTAGTTTGCGTAGCTTGACATTTTGTATGTTAATTCCATCCCATTTTGCTTCACTTCACTGACTTTTGAAGGTCAAACTCACCGAGCGTCACAATTGGATGGAAACGAGACGGCCCTAGCCAATAGCAGAGCTAGAAACCAGTGCTATAAAGTATAAACGCACGCATGGTGCGCTCTATCGGCCATCGCTGGAAATCGTTGCGTGGAATATTCAAACGTGCTCAAATAGCAATGGAAATGCCTAGGCAGCGAATATAGTGCGAGTGCGAACTTGTAGGAAATTTTTTGGGATAAAAATATCGAACTATATTCGGTACGATACGGTAGTTACTAATTGTCAGTTTGTATTGAATGTAAAATTGTTCCAAAGTGTAGGTGGTGTACTAATACTATATTGTAGGCCTAATCATGAGAGTAGCTGCTACAGTAGGACTATGTATAAACAAGTGGATTGGTAGAGTAAATTCTTAAAATCATGGGCCAACATTATTTTAGTTTTATATACGGGGTGCATGTATACTAGTCAATGCACATCCTAACCATTTTGCAATGTAGAGCTACGTTTACTGCTTTATAGAGCAAATCTTGTTGCTTCCCATACGTGGCGAGTCTGGTATTAAATTAACATACATAATATTAATTTTATGATGACTAAAAGTAGGTGAGCAGACCAACTCAACTGAAGTCCGTTCGATGCTAGTATCTGGTGGCGAAATGCAGGTATCTTGTTGTTTGAGAGCCTCCCTATTTACCATTGTACAAAAGTTATTCAGCTGCATACACAGGCGTTTTTTAAATAAATCACTCGGTGTAAAAAATGTTCTTTAGGAACCCTCATATGACAGATTGTTGTACATACTAAATTGGTAATGTGCCTACACAGGAAACTTGAGTATGGTTAGTAGGGTTGTGATTCGATTATAAATTCGAAATCGATGTCAAACCAATAATTTTGACATCATTTTGAAAAAAATTTGACATAAAATTATTTTTGACATCAAAATTTTCAAAAAAAGTTCCCCCCCCCCTCGTTTTTTAATGTAAAAATAGGTAATGTTATAATGCAAAAAGTAAAATATATAGTTTTTACACAGTTCCATCAATTTCCTTTTTTTTTAAAATCCAAAGTCAATTTTGCTTCGGCATCGATGTTGAAGCAAATAATCAATGTCAACTCCCAACCCTAATGGTTAGGTATGGGGCAAACCTACCTTATTTAGAGCATGGCTCTCTCTTTAACTCATACTACTACCTACTATGCTTGATAGATATGATATAGGTATTTAGAC
The DNA here is from genome assembly GCA_024449915.1 of Sweltsa coloradensis. Taxonomy (NCBI): domain Eukaryota; kingdom Metazoa; phylum Arthropoda; class Insecta; order Plecoptera; family Chloroperlidae; genus Sweltsa; species Sweltsa coloradensis. Next base: position 93,155 of record JAMZAV010000830.1, on the reverse strand, counting down.
TAATGTAAGATTTAATTGTAGTGGTTTTATATAGATGTCAGTTAGCTTGGTTATAGTTTTAGGGAATGGGGGACTAACAGCTTACTTGAAGCTTGGTAGGTAACTATCTTGAGACTTCAAGGTCCACATTGACATATAGGCCTACTAAACTCTACACAAAAACCAAAACCAATGCTGCAACCTTTCATCCTCCAATGGTAAAGTAAAATGTTACCATGGCTCATTTTCTTTTGTATACACTGTACAGTACTAAAGAAATGTGTCTTCAAGTCTTGTAGTTACTTACCATGTTTCAGGTGAGCTGTTTCATTTTCATTTTTCCCTTTCCCAAACAACAAACACCAAGATTTAATTATTTTGGATTTGGTACAAAGTCATATTATAGGCACATTCATGATGCAAATACTAGGTGAATGGTAACAATAATAATTCTAGAAATTGTTTTAGACATTAACGTAAGGTTTTAAGGTCTCAAAACCAAATTGCTGACCATATTTCCTGTTGAATTGGTAGGCATAAGTTCCATATTACGTACTAGTATTATGTTTTTCTGTTTGCTGCATGCATGTGCAGTGTTCTTATTTTTAGTTACTATGGTGTTCTTCAGCCATAGATACTAACATGGCTTCATCTTCATCTTTCATTGATCCTTCCTTGTGGACAGTACATACCATGTTTTTTCTTTTTTTTAACCAATTAGGCCTCTAATTGACATCATTAATTAATAATTATAGGCATCCATATCAAGTGTTACAAATTACAATACTATTTTAAAGTCACATTCATTAGGTAGTTTGTAGCTACCCCCTAGCCAATTCATCTTTATAACAAGTAGGTACTAATCATCTTTTAAATGAATTAACTTAAAAATATTTTCCACTTTGATCATATTTTTAATTAGTAGCGGTAGGACAGGACTACATAACATATTATGTCCTACCTAATGCCATAGATTTTTTTACCGTACATAATATATTGAAAGTATAAATATTAATTCATTCTTTTTTAAGGTTAGGTCTAGTGGGTGAATAATTTCTTGAGTGATGGCCTCTTTGGCAATGTATTCAATATAATGTAAATAAATACCATTACTTTCTTGTATGCCACAAACAGTATTTTACTTGTTTATTGTTATAATAAATGATAAGCCTACATTGAAATGATGGTATTTTCTACATATTTTTATTAAAATGCAAAACAGAATTTCATGAGAAATAATTGATTGTCTTGCAAGACAACTACTAATGTGTTTTTAAAAGATAATTGACACAAGGTTGCCCCTGTTAAGCCTGAATGGGTTAGTATTCAGTTTAATTGCTTTGATATCAAAAGTTTGATAATGATAATTGAAGAAAAATTAACCATTTCAGCCCTTTGTTTTGTTGTACTACCTGGCATAGAGAGAGGCTGACAATGGAACTATGTGTTTGCTATGTTAACTGATTGTTCTATAATACTGCAACTAGGGATGGAACTTTGGTTCCTTTTAGTTTTGAGGCATGCACCTACATGTAAGAAAAATCAAACTTTGAATACCTGTAACTGAGTGTCAATGTGTCATGTAGGGACACCAGTCTAGCTCAATTTTTATTGTTGGTTATGTTATGTCAAGCTATGCATATTACCTTTATTGGGCATCTGGATATATTTTACAAATTGACATTTCCTAGTCAAGTTAAGAGAAACTTGGACAGCACAGTGTGTGAGTGACCCAAATCCAGTCGTCGGATAACTGAACGGACTTGATAGTTTTTACTTTCACTAAATATCAAGCCAGCTGAAGAGCACACTTATAAAATTGTAAATTGTTAAAATAATATACTGTAGCCTAATACATTTATAAATATTTGTCTATCGACAGATGGAAGTGTTGATCCTAAGGGATTTAGGTTAATGTTAACATGGCAGGAAAGAGGAGAGGATTGTTTACTTTTTCTAGTATGAACTCCAAAAGGGGCATTAAAAATAAATAATACTGCACTACGTACTACACATACAGAACACGGTACCAATATGTATATTTATAAGTACAAAGAAAAGTTCTCGTTACTATATTATGACAAGTTGATGCAAATTGTGTACTGTTCAGTGGTCTTCCCTTACAGTGCCTTAACTCAACAATAAATATAAAATATTAAAGATCCTTCAAGACTGATTTTGACCTGTAGAAATTAAAATTGTGCATTTAAAAACCAAGTTATTAATCTTATGTATTTTCATACTCTGTGCCATCAAGCATTATATTTTGTAGTAGTACGTAATTTCAAATTTGTCCATAGTTCAAATGTTGACATAATGTCAGGATATGAGTACATTGAAATAATTTGTGTTGATATGTTAATATGTACAGTACCGGTATAAGAAACTATGAACTGAATTTGGGTATATAGTATAATAATATATATTATTCAAAATGTCACGGTAAAGATTGTTTGTGCCTTTCTTAAGCATGCATTTAACTTTGTACTATGTAGACATTCATATTTTATAGTGATGAACCACTTAATAGATGAGTTGGTGCTAAAAAGGGATGTTTTGTAATTTAAATCTAAACCTGTATCATCGCTACATTAAGTGCCGTGATTGTCATTAATAGTGTCCCAAATAAATTATCCTCTGTAACTTGACCTCAATACTCATTACTATTATCTTATAAGTTATCTCATCTCTCTTTTAGTTTTATGTTCTCTATGCTTTCCCAACCTGTCAACTCTTGTCCAATCTAAACTTAACTAGCCGGTTGGCTTTTTTCACATTTTGCATCATTCTTATCTTCGTCTCACCTTTATTTAAAGTGCATAATCCTTAAATCTACATCCAAATTAATAATATCTTACTAAGTGAATCACTTACGACTGTAGAGGTACTAAAAATAGCATTTTTATTTGTATACAGTTTAGATTGGAGAAGAATGAACAGGTTGGCGAAGAATAGAGAACATAAAAAGATAGCCTGAAGGACGTTGGTAGCCTGGTACCATTCTTAATTCATGGGTACTTTGCTATTTTGACGTTTATGTGGTTATGGTTGTTTGCAAACTTCAAACTTCATTATTTAGGTGATGGTAAACGCAGGATTCAACCATACATAGACACCGTCAACATAATCTTAAATCAGTTTCTACTGCCAGAAGGGTTGAGTGTTTTTTTATGTTGAATCTGTGTGCGTGCGAGTACCGTATTGGACAGAATATAGCACGATCTCGAATATAACACGACCCCCAATTTTTCAGAATACTAAATACTAAATACTAGTCCAAAATTAAAAACACTAGTCCGTATTCCTACTCCAAACCACTACTATAACTTAAATACGTAATTTCATTTTACAACTTACCAACATAAATACTGCTGATGCCAAGACAGGTGTTAGGTTGCCTTAGAAATCCACATCTGCATCATAGGAATTCCTTGTAAATACCGCCACATATTTACAAGCAACAAATGATGCACAGATCTACACAGTAACACTAACACAACACTAAATATTCCACATTCACACTCACATGAAACACACAGCAAAGCAGCCCACTAGAAAGAAGCCTTGAACACGCTGTGACAAGCTCCGACTGGATGTCAAGGTTGGTGTAGGTCAGGTCAGATCAAGGCTCAACCACCAACTCATGGCACACTCTATTGAGGACTTCACGCACCATGCTCTGTTGACCGCGTAGTTTGAAACGTAATGTACGTAATCACTCGCCCGGCGGGAGAGTGATTTCCAAAGGTTACTCGCCCGCGCAACAATACACTCGCCTCGGGCGAGCATTAAATTCGAGCCCTGAATGTGACAAATTCATAAAAAAGAATCAAACTACACCTTTTTCACTATGCTAACCAATCCTGGGGTTAGTCTAGTCCCAATCAAGTGATGAGAATATGCACGAGATGGAGAAATGCTGGAGTTCAAATGGATTTGTAAAGAAAGGTGATACAAATTTACAAATGTAAATACGTTGTCTATTTGAATGTTATATTTGTGATGCAGGCCCAACATTTCATATAAAAGGTTATTACATAAACTTAATTTGTGAAGGCTGACAGCTGTTGTTGTTGCATGCCTAACCCTCACCAGCTCAGAGCCTTTGAGTACTCCTTGCAGCTCTACCAATTGCTATCACCAAGGATCGTTCAAGAATATTTACTATAACTATAGAATGCTTCAAAAACTGAAAATGACAAACTATAGCTTATGTGGTAAGCCCTATATAATAGCCTTATCTAGTTAGACTAAATTATACAAACAGCCAAGACAGGATAAGGATATCCATTTTAAAATAAAATATGTTGAAACTAAAGTAGAAAATGTGAACACTGCAGTACTCATGACAAGTTATGCCTAGTGTGTCAAATTTAAACAATATGACAAATTGAAATCTGAAATGTTTTTGGCAGAAAAGTAATTTATGTTTCAGCTTTTTCAAATCAACTCTGTATGTAGGCCTATTCAATTCAATTGAATCTTAAAACTAAAAGCAACCCTAAATGGTATAATTTATCCGAAATGGTTTGGAGCCTTTTTAAATAGAATATCCCACTGAAAATCAAGTTACTGAGGGGCCGACATTTACTTTATTTACTGTCAGTTGGATTGAATTCAAGAGCTAAATCATACTTGGGTTGGAGAAGATTTCCCAGGTTTGTAGAGAATAGAGAACATAAAGCACAAAATAACCTCAAGCTCAAGGGCTATGTAGGACAACACGATGACTTATCTCGTGTTGCCACAGAGCATCCTGGGTAGGCCTACGGTGTAGCGACTAATGAGTAATGATCACTTTCATCCCATGATAATTAATGCTTATTAATAATTATAGAAAGTTTGATAGTCTGGAAAAAAAGTGGATAATGAACTGTTAGACAGGGTTGAAAGTATGTATGAAGTATGTGAAAACACAATTTGGATAACAAAAGGGCTATGACAGGGAAGTGTGTTGTCACCACTGTTATTCATAATCGTGATGGATGACATCCACAACAAGGTAAATACTAAATATGGAGGCAATGGAAGATGTGAAGGTTATGGTGTTTCCCGATGACTTGGTGGCATGGTCCGAGTATGAGGTACTCCAAAGATATACAGACTTGTTGAATAGTAACAGAAGAAGCAGTTATGAAAATAAGCATGGTAAAGAGTGAGGTTGTAACTATGCCAGGAGAAGAGGACACAGGGAATTATCAAGCCAGATAAACATTGGAGGAGAAACCCTGAAAGTGGTGGATAGTTTTAGCTATCTAGGAAATTAAGTAATGGCAAGAGGGAAGATTAAGAATGAGATTAACATCAGAATTCGAAAGGCCAGTAACTTCTACCAGTGTGTGAAAGGCCTGGTGTGGGATAGGGAAATACCTCGGTGTAAGATGACACCATATAAAACCTTTTTCATACTGATCCTTATGTATGCAGCAGAAACCTGGACAATGGGAGATCGAGAGGAGAGTCAGATGCAGCAAAGATGAGATTCCTGAGGAGCACAGTGGGCAAGAAGAGAAGGGATAGAATAAGAAACACGGACATTAGAGAAATGCTAGGTGTAGAGAAGTTAAGTGACAGGATAGGAAGGACACGGTTGAGATGGTATGGACATATGAAACGAATGGGGGGAAATAGGTGCCCAAGAAAATGTATGAAAGAAGGATTGAAGAAGGAAGAAGAAGATGGGGTAGACCAAGAAAGACAAGAAAGAGATGGAAGGACATCATAGCAGGAGACTTGGAGGCAAGAGGAGAGAGCTGGGAAGATGTGGAAGAGACACAATTGTGGGATGATAGAAAGAAGTGGAAAAATTTGGTTGCTAAACCCAAGCTGACCCTGCCAGAAGCAGGAAGCGGAGATGGATACCGGTAATGAATGACGATGACGATAGAAAGTTTTTGAAGGTAAGTACCATTTTTGAACAATTAAATTTGATCATATTATGTCATTTGAATGGCTCAGTTTAATAAATTCAAGCTCAACTCATTTGACAGTAAAGAGAACGATGAAGAGAAACTATAGGTAATTGTTTTTTAATGGTTGTTTTGTTATTACCTACGTAGTTGTTTGCCTATTTGCCCGAAAACGGCTGACAGGCCGTTTGTATTCAATTTGTACTTCCTGCAAATTATTTGTAATTTCTTCAGAGGAACGTTCAATAACATCCCCAATAACTAGTGGAATATTGATTTCATCAGACACATTTTTACTTTGCTTAGAATCATACTCGGTTTGCCTGACACTATATAAATCATCAGTTTCATTATCGTTTACGTTTGAATCATGTGATCTTTGTTTCAGAATTGATTTGGGAACAATCTTAGGTACAATATTATAAATATCTCCTGGGGTTTGTACTTGATTACCACTAATACTACCTGTACTTGACAATCTTTGAGACAGACCAGGTGAAGCACTGTGGCAAAACTTGATGCACAAGGGTTCATCACTAGAATCACTTTCTTCATCATCAGTGTTGACTGCTTCAACAAATTCAGCAAAAGAGTGCTCTTCCACAAAAGAAACTCTTCTTTTCGGACTGTGCTTTTCAAACAACTCATTGGAGAGATCGAAAGAAGCAGATGGTTCTGATACAAAGGCAGGTTGTTCTTTATTAAAAGAGGTACTATCACCCATTCCCAGATTGTTTATTTTAGCCAACGGTTTCTCGTTGTCAAATGGAACTCTTGTTTGGAGAGCTAGTAGATCTTCAGACAGTGTTTTGACAATATCATTTGGTGTTGGTTCATGTATAAGTGCACCTTGATGTTCCAACAGGTTTTCATGCTCATCTTGTCCATCATGAAATCTGGAAATCATAAATTTGATGTTTTATGACAAATAAACAAATCTTGAGGGGTTTGAGACAAAAACGGTTCATTGATGTGGTATACGAGCTTGACGTAGATAACTTCCTTGTGATGTAGTGTAGTAGATGTTTGTAAGACGGAGTGGAGAAGAGTGAACTGGTGAGCATAGCGCCCTGTAAACTGAATCGACAAGGAGTCCCCTACTGAAAATCATTTATGTGACTGAGTAGACTCTAAATATAAATTTGTTTATTTATTTATTTTATTTAAAAACTTGGCTGATTTGTATCTTTGTGCACTTTACTATTCAAACAACACTCCCCAAATATAGATATTGAAATATACCAAATACTGAACTGACATCGCTTTGAAATATGTATTACTATTTTGCAAAACCCTAGAATATTCAGTGTAGGCCTACTGTTATATGATTTGTAAGAGACAATTTTGTAAAGTTTCTACGCATGCCCGAACTCCGCAAGGAATTCTGGGTAGTGTCTAGCAAGCACAGCCAACTAAATTAATGTAATTAATTAATTAAATTTTGAACAGAAGCCGGCAATCATTGTTTACATTGAAGAAAACACAGCCTTATGTTCAGAGGTTTTTATAAAAAAAAAATCACCACCTAGGTGTAGTGATGGGACCTCGGGAATATTCCCTAAGGAATATTCCACATGAGGGAATATTCCCGACCTAAATTTAAATTCCCTTAACCCGAGAGTAGTCGCGCCCCTGTTTGTAACGTTAGTAGTCGCGCCCGGTCCTTTAGACCGCATTATTTATTATGGACTAATAACGTTAGGATGACGTTTTGATTACCAATATAAGATAATTTATCATATGTGACCGCATACATGGTTATATTAATCAATTATCAATCAATAATCAATAAATAATCAATCAAACACAGAATGTTGCAAACCTACAAAAAGGTATAAAAATATGTTTTGAATCACCCTGTAGTTCGAATTATTAGTAAACCAAGACAGTAATATTATGCCAACACTGTATGTTGAAGAATAATCAACCTTCAATAACAAAATACATGTCTCATAATAGTGATCGAGTATGCATATTTTTGCCTCCCTTAGTAGTCGCGCAGCGGTCGAAAAGACCAAGCAACCGAACAAGACCTCTTATCTTAGATGAAGTTACCACTGAATCGCGTATTGCACACTGGCTTCAAAAAACTATTTTGGGAAGGTAGGCGGAATTAGACAAGCCATGCATGCGCGCTGTACAAATACCAACTGTTGAAAAAAAAAGTCGGTCTAAAAGACCACACGCGACTACTCTCGGGTTAAGTAGGGAATTTATGTTTTTTTAAATAGAATATAATTTGTTAAGTTTTTTAACACTATCTGCACCTGCTCTGCACAATCTGAGTCAGCTGTTAGTTAATTCTAGGCTTGTTAGGGTAGGACTATCCCTAGACACAAATATTATTAACGTTATAATTACTAGGAAAACGCTTAAGTCGGGGGGACTTAAGCGTTTTCCTAGTAATTATAACGTAGTAATTATAATAATAATAATATATATATATAATATAAGTAATTATAACGCGGGGGGCGTTGATGGATGAGCTTTTTTGTAAGTTTTTAGTTTGCGTAGGAGCACTTTTACTTTGCAAGTGCTTTTTGAATGCATTGTAGGTGATTGTTGTCGAGTTTCTATTGTAACTTGTAAACTGTTATTATAAATCTCAAAAAAACTCATATTAAAACCTTTATTCTATGGATTCTGGCTAACGTTTTCAACTTTTTCTTTCAAAAGGTACTACATCACCATAACCTTAATGTCCATGTGAAATATGAACGTCGTAGCCCCACCCGTTTGGTCAGAATCGGCCCAAATGTCACGAAAATATCGCACTAAAAATCGAAAAAAAAATCGTAAAAGTACGTTTATTCTTTATTCTATGGATTCTGGTTAACTTTTTCAACTTTTTTTTCACAAGGTACTACATCACCACAACCTTAATGTCCATGTAAAATAATGAACTTTGTAGCCCCACCCGTTTGGTCAGAATCGGCCAAAATGTCACGAAAATATCGCACTAAAAATAAAAAAAAATTGTAAAAATGCGATATTCATGAGAAATATTTCTTCGATTGTACCCAAAAACGTGGCACGTCTAAGTTCAGAGATTTTGAAGGTCCCCTTCAATTTTCATCAAGATCGCTTATGCCGTTTGCCCGAAATCATGCAAACAAACAGAAAAAAAAAAAACAAAAAAAAAAACAACCGAGCTAAATTTTTTGGGGAGTCAGTGAATTTGAAGTCTTTGCTTCGCTCATCCAATTAGGGGTGTGCGAATAGTGATTTTGTGGTTAGAATCGAATATTGAATATTTTTTCGTCACGAATATGCGGAATTACGAATTACACAACAAAGGGTTGTTTTAAATTCCCGCCTATGGAGGATAGGCTAATGGTAGCCTAAACCTAATCATAAAATTGGATTCCACTTTTGGGCCATAGGCGCTATATCGCGCTAGGCCTAATCATCAAATTCAAGTGTCATGTTGGTTTTCAGCTTTTCACGTAATCCATGTTAGTAAAGGTACTTCTTAGCCTAGCACTATTTAATTTTATTATTATTTATATTATTACCTCTATTATATTAATAATAAAAACATTAATATTAAACAATGCTTTTTAAGTTTTGTGGTCATTTTTTGGCTTTGAACGGAAATTCCCTCAAAATTCCCGCGGGGGAATATTCCTCGAAAAAAAATTCGCGGAATTTACCCATCACCACCTAGGTGGCTGTAGGAGCAACACGATTCCCAGCAAGCAATGCGTGCGACAGAGTGCGCTGATTTACGAAATCCATACACAATAAAATAATCAAATCACAAACCCTGCCTAAGAACATATTATAACAAATTTTAGGTGATACAGATACACTATGATAATATGTACTTGTGCTTTGACATAACAGTTCATAGGGCCTTCAAAGTCCAACTAGCTACCTTCCCGTGGTTTGGGAGTTGTGTATTTCCCAAAACTAAGGGCGAGCTCTGGCCGGTTGGGGTGCGTGTTGCAGAGAGAGCTCTCGCGCAACTTTTTATCACACATTTCTTCATTCACACAACCTTACTCATATTTATTTTCTTCTTTCACTTTTTTCTTCTCCATACTTGCCGGCCCTCTCTGCAACGAGCACTCCTCCGTTCCCACCCAGTTAAACCCATCCTCTCAAACATCCTCACTCCTTCCCATTAACTCCCCTCGTCTTCCCTTACGTTCCTCACTTTGGAGGGAAGAAAACATGGTGGTAATCCACAATTATGAAAAAGAAAATTTGGAAGATTCCAATACACTTGAAATGGGCACTGATAACTCTACTGTTGAGTACCCTAAAACAACATTAACTAACTAACTAACAGTTCATAGACAAATCACTTACTTGTCCAATTCTTGTTGTAGCTCTTCCTGAAGCTCTAACCGTTCAAGTGTATTCCACAATTCCTCATTGGTCTTTGACAACTTTTCTTTGTTTCGCTGTTCCTTTAACTGTTGGCGATGTTCACGTTCTTTCTCTCTGTGGCGAACTATTTTTAAAACATTAAATAAACAACATTAGAGCTAACCCTCATGAGGCACATTATGGGATATGAATTTCTAAAAAAAAAAAAAAAAATTGTATACAGTAGCCTATACACTATAGGCCTCCGCCTACTTGTTATTTTCTATTACAAGTTACAACTAAATTTTATTGACATACTCTTTTATAAAGTACAGGCCGGCCTAATAAAATATCTCACTCATATAGGTCTACCATTTCATGGATTAGAAGGATCAAGACTCAAATCTTTTAAGGTAAACTGAAAAACACCCGAAGCTGAAGGCACAAATAAAACCAATGGCTAGCTTTTTAAAACAAGGGGAAATAATGGCTCACCTCTCCACTTTGCTTCGTACTCTTCATTATATGATTCAGTTATTTCATTAGGAGTAAATACCTCTTGATCAAATGGGAGCTGCTTTCGAGAACTGAGCAATGCTCTTTCCTTGTCTAGATTTATTAACATCTCATTGCACACTGAAATATAAACAATGTAACACATTTTAATTATGGTTGCGCGAGTCCTAATTTTTGAGTTTAAGTTGGGTTGGAGGTAAAAAAAAAGTATTTGTTCCAATTTGAGTCCCCCGTGCCCCCGCACTAAAAATGATGATAAAGTAACTTTTAAATTAATTTGCTTGAATTTAATCTCTCAATAATTTTGATTAGCAGGGACCAAGGGTATGGCACAAAAAGTTAACTGCAGTTAGAACAAGGCCACTTCTAGAACGCTTCTTAGAGTCACCTTGATTGGACAAGTATATTTTATCCATTGACCCATCTTTTGCTATTTAGTTTAGGGAAAGTTTAGTTTTCTATTGTTGTATAGAATTATTTTGGTAGTTATCGGTTACACAACCTAGTAGAAAAAATATAAAAAAATAAGAAAATTAAGGTATAAGGTGTTGTAAGTTTGGTAACAAACAAGATGTAGCCTATTAGAGATGGACCGATACCAGAATTTTCCAATAGCAAGTCCCCCCCCCCCCCAACTTGCTGGTGATTAGAATATATATGAGTATACTTTTATAATTATTAATAATCAAGAATTATGGTTTCTTTTGATGAATTAATAGATGTGAGTACTTGCGACTGAAACTGAAGAGATGATATCGGTTGAGGTATCAGCAAAAACTTCCGATTTTTCCGATACAACTAGTATCGGATAATTTCATTATCGGTATCGGTATACCTCTAGTAAGTATCCACTACATACTACTGACAGAACACTTTAAAGTTTTGTGACTGTTCAGAACAACCGTAGGGATAAATGGCAACAAATGCAGTTGTAGGAGGTTATCGCGTGAAGAACAGAATTTTTAGGCCTATATGTATTTGTTTTCATGTTACACAAAAATAAACCATAAACTCCCGCTTCTCGTGATGCATATGCGCGATGACCTGCTACAATCTCACCACAGAAATGAAGTCTACACATGACAGCAAATACGCCAACAGAACATGGTGCCTGCAGTGTGTAGGCCTATGCTGGCGAGACGATTCATGATTTACTAACACAAGGAAGCTTCGCAAACGCTTTTTCAGGCGCGTTGTTGGATGAACGTATGTTTTTTTGAACGAAAAAAGCGTAAAATTGCGATTTTCATGAGAAATTATTTTTAGATCACGCTCAAATTTTCCACCAATTTATTAATTTATAAAATCAAGGTTCTGTGAAAAAATCATTACAATCGAATAAAGCATGTAGGCGTTATAAGTCGAAGAATGTTTTAAAAATTAAAAAAATCGTAAAATTGTGATTTTCATAAGAAATAATTTTTCGATTGTGCTCGAATTTCACAAGAATATTTTAATTTTCATAAAATTAAGGTTCTGTGAAAAAATCCGGATAAAGCATGTAGGCCTAGGTGTTATAAGTCGAAGAAACTTTAAAAGTAAAAAAAATCGTAAAATTGCGATTTTAATGAGAAATAATTTTTCGATTGCGCTCAAAAACGTGGCAGTTCTAAGTTCAGAGATTTCGAAGACCTCCAGAAAATTTCATCCCAATTGGAGTATCGGTTTAGCGGGAATCGTGTTAACAAACAGACAAAAATACAAAAGAAAAAGAAAGGGAAAAAAAGAAAAAAAACATTCCGGATTTTTTTCCTCCAGTGTAGTGAAATGGAATCTTCGCTTCGCTCGCTACGCTCATCCAGTGACAATTGCTTGTGTTTGCTTGCATTATTTTTGCATGTCAGTATGTACTAATAATAAAAATAACTATAATAATATAATTATTGGTCCTTAATTGATCATAACAATGATATTGGACAAGTCTACAATAGCACACAATGACAAAGAAATACAATACAATATAGGTAATAAAACAATGAACAAAGATTTAATACCCAGTACTAATGTAAAATTTACAGTAACAAAAACCTTAATTATATTTTTCTTACATCAAAACTCAAATGGGACTCAATAAGTTTCTCTCTGTGTGTGTGACTGTATGTCTGTTAGTCGAACAACTTAAGGCTGTGTGTTCACCAAAAACCAAAATCCAAAATATACATAAAATCGTAGTTCGTAGGATGATCATTAATCACAGCCTTTTGAAAAGATCAAAAAATTATTTTTTGGATTTTTTTGGTCGATGCGTTTTTCCTCTATCGCTACTTTTTTGAACGATTTTTGGTGCTCAGTTTTTCCAAAAGTAGGCCTATACCATTTGGATGGCTGATATTTTTATTGTAGCTTACACTCATCTTTGACTATAGAATGTGGTATTTTGAAATGTATAGCTTTCGTATCTTAAGATGTTCCTTTTTTTTCTTTTGACGGTACAAATACCACAAAAATACCGGAACACATAATACACTGTAAAATGTAAGGTATTGAAGATACACATTTCAAAATAACATATTCTATAGTCAAAGATGAGTGTAAGCTACAACAAAAATTTCAGCCTTCCAAATGGTATACTTTTGGAAAAACTTAACACCAAAAATCGTTCAAAAAAGTAGCAATAGAGGAATAATGCATCGACCAAAAAAATTAAAAAAATATATTTTGATCTTTTCAAAAGACTGTGATTAATGATCTTACTCTATAACTACTGTTTTATGTATGTTTTGGATTTTGGTTTTTGGTGAACACACAGCCTTAACCAATTGTGCTGAAATTCTAGAAATGTTCTAACGAAATTAAAATATCATTACTAGGCCTACCTTTATTATTTATTAATTAAAAGCCCATAAAGCCCAATCCTAAACCTTAAATAAATGTACTTCCACCTCCGTAACTAACTCTACCTAGCGGCAAACCGACAAAGCTCTACCTTTATTTAACATGGGAAAATCGAAGCTGTGACAAGCAGTCTATTTGTACCTTTACATACATCCAGACGGCAGTGGTATACACACCCATTGGGTTGCCAATGACCAAAATAGCTTAACATTTCCAAACCAGTTTAACTCTCGGATGCAAGCAATGACAGGGTGTTTACAAATTTTCCATTACAAAATTCCCTAACTTTTCCAGGTTTTCCAGACGGAAAATTACATTTTTCCAGGCTGCAAATTTGGCGTTTCCCGCGCATTATAATGGAGGAAAAATTGTTAATAAATTCAATGTCGATTTCGGGGGGAATTTTAAACACCAGACAAGACAAAATAATTTAAGAATTGTTTTTTAAAATTGAGAATTTCTATTTTCAGCAACAAAAAAGGTATTGAAATTACTATTTTTATTTTTTTTTACATTTCTTGTAAAATTCCAGGAAAAAAAATCCTGAGATTTATTACATTCCCTGACAATTCCAGGTTTTTCAGTCTTGTAGACACCCTGAATGAGTCACAGGTTTTGGTAGTTCTGTCCATGTAACAGAAATATATTTATGAATGTCATATAAAGTGGGGGGGGGGGGGGGGAATAGTTTAATTTTAATAGCTATGTTAAAACAAAATATAAAACTGGAAATAAATTTGTATTTTACTATTGGTCTGTGAGTGCCTTTAATTATGGAGGAGCATACCTAGGGAGAGGCTTAATGCCTACATATTTTAAGTCACTGTAGGCCTATTAGGAAATTAGCTTTAAAAAGGATCTTGTGGATGTTAAACAATCCAATGTTTTTTAAAAAAGGGAAAAAACTTAAGAAGTAGGCCTAGGTTTTTTATTAAAAAATAAATTGTGCATAAGCCCCTACAATACAAAAATAATCTTCAAATGTTTTAAAAGACATGAGGGCATAGATACTAGCATGAGGGTTTCAACAATTAATTATGCCACCAAACCAAATGTAGGCTAGGCCAACACAACTTGAACGTTACTTACACATTATACGCCTGTTACATATCTCAGTGGCACATTTGGCGCTTTCTTTAGCAAACCAACCAGCTCCCAAACAAACCAATATTTCATTTGTATGCACTATTTTCCCCTTCATGAGTGCCCTTGATCCAATGGGAACCATAACATCTTGTGATAACGTATCTGGCAAAGCTCCAAGCTGTGACCTTAAAGTCACATGATCTTCTTTTTGACGTATCCAATTTTTACGACTCTCTTCATTTTTACTCAAAGCCTAAAAATAGAAATAATTTTAGTAAGCAGTTTTTTTAAATTTTAAGTTGGGCCCCAGCAATAACAGAAAAGAGAAGCATTTCTCTTGTTACCAATCCAGGGTGAGTCAGGGATATTTTGTCGTAGAGCACTTGGGTTTTGAAGGTTACTGGTTGTGCTGACCGATATGTGTCTGTGTTGAATGAATGGGGTGTGAAGTATAGTAACATTGTAGTGATGACAACATGCATGCAAATTTACTTAAATATACCATAAGTTAGGTGCATTACTCAACCAGCTAGAGCATCGTTTCCCGAACTGTGGGTCGCGAGCTAGTTGTAGGTGGGTCGCCAAAAGTTTTTTAAATCAGAAAGTTTTGTCTATATTTACAAGGTAATAGACCATGAAAAAAGTGGAAATGGTATTGTTACGCAATGAGGATTTCGTTCTGAAGCTCACGTATTTGGCAGAAACGAGCTGAATTTGTATTTACAAGGAACTGAATGAGCCGATATACTTGCAGTTCATGACAAAATAAAAGGTTTCACAAAAAATATTGTGTTGTGGTTGTGGGAGAACAACATTAAAGACCACAAGTATGACTGTTTTGAAAAATTTCAAACCTGTATCATCGAAAATGAGTTGGAACCAGCATTGGGCATTATCATCGCGATCTCCGCACATTTGAAGGGGTTGAAAGAGATTTTTGATCGTTACTTCCTTAAAGAGATGGAAAACTGTCAGGAAAAGAAGTGGATTGCTAATCCGCTTCAGAGCGACACGACGACTGGGTTATCGACAACGGCCGATGAAAAACTTACCGATTTGTCTGAAGGCTCAACATTAAAAATGAATTTCAACCGCAAAAATTGTAATTGTTCTGGCTGTCTGTTCAACAAGCATATCCAAAAATTTCTGCAGAAGCTTTGAAGGTGTTGCTACTTTTCACATCTTCGTACATTTGCAAAGTTGGGTTTTCAGCTATGGTAGGAATTAAAACAAAATATCGGAACAAGCTGCAACTGTCAAACTCCTTGCGCCTGAAAATACCTCACATCGACGTCAACGTCACCGCCATCATTAACACAGCTCCAAAACAAGCGCACCCCTCGCACACTCCTCATTATGAGAAATAGATAAGGTAGATAAGGTGTGGTGTAAAATTATATTCAATGTCAATTATATTAAAAACTCAAAGTTAGTAAAATCTTTTTTTTTTTTAAATACCCTTCCCCCCTCTCCTTAGTAGACGAGTGAGAGAACCAAATGAGGATTTATAACGCCACTTGATCGGGTCTCGTCGTGACTGTGTCTGTAAATAAAATGTTTGTCCGGTCCCATACGGCCGAACGGCCAAATAGATCGACCTGAAATTTTGAACAGACATCCGCGACCAGGTAACTAAGAACTGCTAACAAAATGAGCGCAATCCATTTTGATTTAAACCCACGAGAAATAATAAATTGAAAAATATGCTTGAAATGTGTAGGTTTCATTTTAACAACAATGCTTTTTCTTGAAGAAGTCATTTTTATCAAATAATTTTTGGCAGGCCGTAATTACATGCATAGCAGTGACCAAGGTTTATCGAATCTGACACGACCAAGGTTCCCCTAAATTCCGCTGGGACATTGAGTAAACCTTGCAATCTTTACTCGTATTTCGAACTGGCTATGTATTGTGCATTTCAAAACATGTTTTATATTTTTTTAAATACAATCCAGAAATTAAAAAATCTTTTCCGACTGGGGGGTTTGAACCCAGGTCTCCCACATTTTGGGTATAAGGACGCCTTAGCCAACTAGACTAGGGAAACGCCAAAGTCGTTGTTAGACGAGTGAGCGAGTCATGTGTTGAGTACCCGGGAACATTTGCATTTAAAATTGATAATTATATTGGTATAAATAATAGGGTTTCTAAGTTTAGTATCAGGGCGCGTCGACTGTAAGGCCATAATGCTCCACTCTAGCCTACGATGGCTAGGGAGGCCTAAGGTATGGGGAAGAAAAGGAATGTTACCGGGTACTCAACACATGGCTCACTCACTCGTCTAACAACGACTTTGGCGTTTCCCTAGTGTATACATAAAGTTATCACTGGGTGGGTCGCGAAAGTTTGTTGTTTTAAAGTCGTGGTTCCAAAATGTTTGGGAAGCACTGAGCTAGAGCATAATTATGTGGAGGTGGGAAGAGGGTGTGACTTGTGAGAGTGGGAAAACCCTACAAAACAATGAACAAAAATTCTCTTTTTCTTAGAATGCCCGTCACCAAATTTAGGCACAAAACACTACTGGACTCGGTAAGTAAACGGCAAAAGAAGGATTATTTATTTATTTCATTTATTCATCTATTTCAAACTGATCCTTATGTATGCAGCAGAAACCTGGACAATGGGAGATCGAGAGGAGAGTCAGATGCAGGCGGCAGAGATGAGATTCCTGAGGAGCACAGTGGGCAAGACGAGAAGGGATAGAATAAGAAACACGGACATTAGAGAAATGCTAGGTGTAGGGACGTTAAGTGACAGGATAGGAAGGACACGGTTGAGATGGTATGAACATATGAAACGAATGGGGGAAAATAGGATGCCCAAGAAAATGTATGGTTAAATGTCACATCAGGTTACAAGACAATAGGGGTGGAATGTCGAGAAGGTGTGTGTGAGGCAGGAAGGCCAAGCAGATAGATCTTTCATACAGAAGCTCAGTTGTTTTTTGACCGCACGTGCGCGTACGTGAAGTTGTGTCGAACTGTTGATGGTGTTGTTTATCATTTTAGTGGCTCCGATTTTACAAGATTATCGTTTCAGCACGTGGGTACAGAATATATATTTTACTTTTGATTTTTTTTTTAAATCTATTGTGCCTAGTAAATATACCCATAAAATATACTCCCTTAAATTCTCCAATATTTCCGTAGAGTCAAAAATACACCTTTTAAAAAACATGAAGAAAAAAAAAACGCCCTGCGGGGCAATTCTGGGGCGTTCCCCCCCAGACCCCCCCATTTGGGCTGCCGCGCCAGATTGGGCGACATTTGGGCGACTTCAAAAGTTGCCGCGGCGACATCAGCGCTCATATATCTGGCAACCCTGCATAGGCCTACCAACCGAAAGAGTTCCGAAAGTTGGACCCGCTTAGCGACAAGAGTTCCCAATTGTCTGGGCCCGAATGCAAAGTTGCCTGTATTTTATTTTGTGTTCTATAATTTTGAGTAACTTTCTTAAACCAACTGTGAGAAGAGAATAAAATGAATTTAGAATCTGCATCTGAACATAACCCAACTTATGACAGCCTAACCTTGAAACCCAAAGCTAGGGCCTAGGCCCTATGTAGCCTACTTTCTAACGAACAGCTTACCTCATCATGTGTTTGTTGAAAAAGCTGTGCCAATTTAATGTTATTGGCAACATTACTACCATGAATGAAAGCCATATGAGTTGGAAAATTGGAAAGATTTGAAAGCAGACGGAATGCAAGCTTTTGCTACAACCATGAACGAAAACAAAGTAGAATGCTTTTTTGGTTTTCACCGTTGGTACTTGGTAGGTGTAGGCGTATTGTTGGTAGACATGATTTGTTTTGAGGAATTTATAAAGGATGATGCGTAATCCATGGATATTGAATAAGAATAATGAATATCATATTATTATTGCTTGCACCAAACGTGCCAAATTAAAGCTTTAAAAATACTAATTGCACAGATTTCCGCCAAGATTTTCGCTAGTTTTTTTCTCCACAAATTATTTCCGTGTGCACTAAATAGGTTGGCCCTACCTGCAGTAGGCCTAGGCCAAGTTGTGGTTTCTCTATTTGTTGACAAAAGCCTAGTTTGACGTTTGCCGATTTGTATTTATAAATTTCCCAAAGAAGCACATACTGTAATAGGAAGCCTGAGCCCACATGGTTAATGTGATTGCTTGTAGACCTTCTGAAGGAAGAGGGAAAGTAATCATCAATTACGTAAGTATAGTGCCTAGGCCCTAGGGCCTAGGCCTAGTAGGCATAGGGCTAGCCATAGAGAATTAACCCGGGGGGGCTAGCCATAGATACTAGGCCCTACTATACCCTGGGCTAGCCCACCCCTTGGGCCCGTCCGCCCGGCGGCAACCACTCGGACCTAATTACAGCCCTCCCACTAGCTATTGGTCATGGCATTGGTCATTTTTATCTCATTTAAAAAAAAAACTTGTACTGGTGCGTCCTGGAACGAATAGGCTAGGGGCCTACTATATGTTCGTTCGCCTGTGCTGCACTTTGCACTGCACTGTAGGCCTACTGCACTGCACCGCGAGTTCATTTCGGTATAGTGCAGTAGGCCTAGTTCATCAAGTGCAGTCGTTACAGACGAACGATCAAAGCTGTCACTGGCGCAAAAGTTCGAATTTTGTTTTCATATTGTGTCTAGGCTTGACTTCCTTAACCTACAAATTCTCATTACGGAAATCTAAAGTTTGATCAAGTAGGGTACCACTCTCTGAGGTTATGCTTGGGATCACACTAGGCCCAGGCCCACAGGCATCATTATGCCTAGGGCTAGGCCTACTTGACTAGCCCTATCTTTCGATTGGCGTAGGCCTAGCCTAGCCTATAACCTGGGCTATTCCTATCAGTCTATTGTGGTGAAAAACAAAAAGTGGTTCCGTCGACTGAAGGGTCAATTTTCATAATTTCTCCTAAAACAGGAAATGTTATACATAGGGCCTAACCCTGTTAGGTAATAATATTATTTTGAATCGGGCCTAGGCCTACTAAGCTTAGCAAATTGAAGAGGTTAGGGGTCGAGGAGGGCTAGCCCTAGCTAAAACCAATTAGACTGTACAGCCAGATCTGGAGATTGTGCTCAAGTTTATCCTTCACTTAGGGGCCTACTCTAGGCTTAGAATGGTTTTTGCAGGCATATTAATTAGTAATTAACCTTGTGAAGAACACTACGTACCTAACTTAAAGGTTATGTAAGGGGCCTAGCTAGGCCTAGCACAGCACATCAGGCTGGGCCAGGTCCTCTCAGACTAGGCCCTAGACTTTGTTTTCTTTAAAACGTGTCTATTAAACGTACTGTTATACACCTTCGCACTCGAAAAAGTAATTACTTTGATCCCGATTAAAAAAAATAACTATCTTTTGTTCCATCTTTTCAATTTTTGGCGCTAAACTGCTGCACTGTACTATTGCACCGCCTCCAGAGAGCGTGCAAAAGTTCATGAACTAACTGCACTACCGGTAGTTCAGTCTACACTTCTCAGACGAACGGCAACCATCTTCTTGCACGACTACAGGCGAACGGTGAAAAGTGCTGTAGTTCAGATTCGTGCAGAAAGTGCAGTACAGGCGAACGAACCTATAGGCCTAGTTGACATGTGCATAGGCATAGGCCTAGATGTCTAGTATGATATTACTACTGTCAATGTTTTTGTATTTTACTGTTATCTTTGTTTTTAATACTAATTTTGACAAGGTAGATAATATTACTGTTGTAAAGGCTCTTATTTTATTTTACTTGTCTTTATAATGTCTACTATGTAATTTTAACAACTGATATTAAAACTGAACTGAGGCCTAGATTGGATTGGATATTGCTTAACGTCTCATATTTATGGAACTTGGCTAATCGAGACGAAGGGAGGGACGTAAGGGATGACGCGTGGGGACAAGGGGTGGACTGGCTTGTGTTGGTCAGAACCAGCCACAAGCGTATGGGGAGGGCAGGGGTTCCTAGGCCTAGCCCTACAACATGCCCAGACAAGTCATAGGCTAAACAGTCATTTCCAAGAGCTGCCCAAATCTGTTCTTATTACATTCAGCTGACATCTCCATGGATGATCCCCCCACATCTTTAAAACCACTCTTGCAGCCTATCATGGATACTTTCAACCCCCCCCCCCCCTCCTTATTTCCCCTAACCAAGCAATACATATTGATATTGTACAGCCTACCCTCCCTCCTCCTTTCCTCTGATGACCCCCAATCCAACTTTCCCAAAATGGCAGTGACAGTTTCATAGACCCTCCCCACATTCACCTTATCATCCATTCCTCCTCCGCCTAACCTTCCCCGTAACCATTCTTGCCGCCCTACGTCCAACCTTTTCTACCTCCCCCAATCTATACGGATCCCATGCTCCCGCCCCATACTCCAGGATGGGTCTGTCTAACCACCACTTTAGCTATATGCCCAATCTTTAACCTCCAGGGCCCCGATTCATGTACATTTATCCCGGGTATAGGTGGTATAAGGACGGTATAATGCAGGACATGGCAGGATAAGGCCTGGTTAAGTCTGAGCAACTCTCATCCAATCAAAAATTTTCAATCCAACAACAGACACAACAAATGTTTTTTCCACTGCATTCCACAGTCATGTAAATCAGCATATTAGCAAAAGAACACTGAAAATTTGCACCATCTTTTGTTTTAGGGTGAGTAAGGGTAAAAATGAGACACTTTTTCAAACTTTGCCACCTAAAACAAAAAGTTGAAGAGATATTCAAAAACAATAAATATGTGCTGAAAGTGTGTTTCAGTGATCAAAGTGAAAATATGTTTAATAATATCAGCTTATAGATTAGTATATTTAAAAAATAAAAACTGTGTCTCACTTTTACCCACACCTTGGGGGCAAATATGAGACACCCCTGGGGCAAAACTGAGACAGGTGGCTAGCTCTTAGAGGATGTGGAAGAGGATTGTGGCGGGGTAAAATTAAGACAGTGAGGGGCATTTTCTACGCAATGCAAAAAAAATTATTTGAATCGCTTGATTAGTTTAGAAAATACAAACATGACAAGTTCGATATATTTTAACGACGAGAAAAAGGTACTTTTCATAGAGTAGGGCCTAGGTAAAGTCATGAAACATCTTCATAAAAATATCAGAATACTTGCAAAAATTTGTTGAAAATGTATTTTAATAGGAACAGAAGGGGAAAAAAATATAAGATCAATAGGACTATTTTTTACGATTTTCTGAATGTAATCGCGCACATAAGTCTAAGAAGGGTACTTTACTCCAATGTACTTGAAACGATCGCCAGAAGTTACAATCTCTGCTTGAACCACTTGACTAAAGTTAATTGGGCTAATGTCATCCTCAATAGTTGTAAATAGGTTTTTACACAGATAATTACATGAATGCATTATTGTATAGCCGAGTTGTATTGTATAGTTTGTACTTTACTTTGTATTTTGTATGGAACAGTAAATAAATCGTCATTATCTTCAATTGACTGTACAATGCAGGCAAACTGAAAAAATACTTTGGGTCTTTGACCTGGAAAAGCCACAAGCACATAGTCTCCTTCATTGATCATTGTTTCCTTGTGTGCGACAAATTTTGCTTGTTCTCATCATGATTTGTATCATCAATATCTTCCATTTCATCATCAAATTCATCATCCGTGTCGCCACTGGCCTGCACCCATTAGGGTTGCCAACTCTGATCACGGGAAAAACCGGCCTTCCATGTAAATTCGTGGGAAAGGGACCAAGCACAGGGGGTTTGGGGGGCAGAGCCCCCCAACTATAGCGCCGCAGGCGAAAATTTTGAAATTCAGCTTTTTAGATTGCATTTGGTGCGTTTTAGAATAAAGTGGTTGGCTGGATGATGTACCAAAACAATGTAGTTTTTGTGCAGTCAAAACTGGAAAACCACCAAAAATAAAAAAGTCACTGAGGTAATAGCCCTCTGATAATAATATTACATCCGCTGATATGCCGAGTATTCATAATTCGAGTAGGCAATGGGCATATTTTTATTCATAAGTAATTTCGGCCTAAGGATAATAAATTCCAAATAAACCACAAATAATTTTTTTTGTCTTAATTTCAATTTGTCATCATCACGATTCTCAAAGCAGTAAATTAATATTACGTAAACAGCATTAACAGATTTAAAGGAATTATGATCAATTAACAAGTTTACTTCTTAATCGTGAATGAGTATTTAGCAGTTGATCTTGCTGCTTGTAGGAGAGTCTTGTTGGACTTTATTTTTTCGCGGAGAGTCAATTTCATCGTTGGATTTGTGCACAAACTTCCCGTATGAACGGCATTGACAGTGGACTGCAGTGCAGTGTGGCAGTCTTTGGCCAGCCTACTGCCTTGTTCGCTGTCTGGTGAGGGGGTTGGCGGGTTAGGTCAAGGGGAAGTGGAGAAGAGCAATGTTTACTAATTAAGTGGGATTTGGGATACGATGATTAGGATGGTTATTAAATATTTATTTTAGTTTCTTGTGTATATTTAGTAATATTTTTAGTATAATGGGTTATTTACGTAAAAAAACCGGCAACACTATTGCCGGTCGAAGGGACTGACCGGCAACCGGCCAAGTGGGGAAAAAACCGGCATGCCGGTCAAAAACCGGCCGGTTGGCAACCCTAGCACCCATTCCTCATCGGAATCTGAATCATTTGATTCAATAGGCCTAGGCCTTGAGCTATGTTTTTTCTTCTTATCGTTCCAGGTTCCTCCTTTGATGGTAGGCCTTGCTTTTTTGGTCGACCCACTTTTTGTTAATTACTTTAGCCCCTCAGTCAATCTACTTTGTTTGTTTTGCCTCAGTTTTGTTTAATTTTTGAAAGAAGCAATTCTTCAAATGATTTTCGCCGTCCTGAAATAGGCGCAGCCCTTGACGTACTTGGCCCCGACTCATCCACAGAGGATTCAACAAAGCTTTTTTTCTGGTGGATCACTAACGGGTAGTGTTTTGTCAGTATTAAAAATGCAAAGAATAAGAAAAGCCGTGCCTACCAACTGTCATTGCCAACTGTCTCACATTTGCCCCAAATGGTGTCTCATTATTGCCCCTGAATTTGAGCAGAAATTATGCATTAGTTTGTTTGGTTTGCTACACGAACTTACACTTACACTAGTGTAGGCTCAAAATGTCTAAAAGCGTTTTCGTATTAAGGTAGTGTAAAGTGTAGCCGTTGGTTTGACTCCGGTAGTGTAAAGTGTAGCATTTCTACACGAGCTCTAGGAGGTCGTGTAGGTGTAGGCTGTAGAAATTTAGGCGCAAACATTTGAAGAGGAAACATGCTTAAAACATGATGATGACACATTCTTTCATTGACAATCCGATAGGTAACTCCTAAAATCAATTAATAGTCTATAATTACGTATTAGAAACTGATTTGAAGTATTTTATCATGTGGCACTGTTTTGTGATGAGGGCAAATGCGTAGGGTACTCTAACCTCAATAGGATAAGCACTATTGAAGATAATATTCCAATAGCTTTTCATCGTTCAGATAGTACACATTTTCTATCATTTTGACTCATTAATGCCTTCAACAGTACTGTTTGTTGTTTTATTATGTTTTAGTTGACAGTTCGATGTGAGCGAATCTAGTGTAGAGTGTAGCTTAAAAAAACGTTGGTACCTGGTTAAGTGTAGTGTAATTTGATTTCAAGGCCTACACCTACACTACACAAGTCTACACTACACTAGGTAACCAACAAACTATTATCTATCAGCTTGGGATGCATTTACTTTGTTGCATTACAAATATAGAATTTCACCTTTCTAGAAATGTAAGATCGGTGTAATCGGACTTCAATTGTGGATATTTTGCGAAGTCTGAACTCAAAACGAAGATTTCGGGGGAAAATTGCATCTCTTTGGTTTTAATTTTTTATAACCAAAAGTATGCAACTGAATATTTCCTTGATTTATTTACCTTTAGATTAAACATTAAGCTATGTTTTAAGTGCAATGTGAGATGCTTAGTGTAACAATTGAAATATATATTAATCTGTCTTATATTTGCCCCACTTATTTTGGTGTCTCATCTTTACCCTAACTCACCCTACATTTTTATTTAGTGACAGAAGATTGCGTGAGATCGTTAAAAGAAAAGAAAAGGCGTATTTTTGCCGTAAATTTTGAATAGCCTAGGACTATCATACTATTGTTTATCTGCATTAGGCTTTTAGTAATCAAAACTAGTTATTTGTGCGGGTTGTGTGTCTGAACAAGGTCGTGCAGGCCTAGGGTTGTCTAGAAGAGGCCTAGGGCTTGTCAAACGTGTAACGTTAGTATTAATTGTATCTATTCCTATAGCCTAATGGAACTTTAGGCCTACACTGTTGTATTATGAATAATTTTCTACATCTGGGCCTAGGCCCGGGATGGTTTCTGATTTCTTTTATGAGAGTAATGACAACTTTTCTCGTTTTACACATAGACGCAAAATTTTAAAATGTCCGCCATCTGTTTACATATTTTCTTATCCCCGTGCGAGGCGGGATAAGTCTTCATGAATTGGATTCGGAGTTATACCGCACTTATACCACCTAAATCTGCTTATACTGGGATAAAAATGTACATGAATCGGGGCCCAGGGCCCCGATTCATGTACCTACATTTATCCCGGGTATAAGTGGTATAAGGACGGTATAATGCAGGACATGGCAGGATAAGGCCTGGTTAAGTCTGAGCAACTCTCATCCAATCAGAAATTTTCAATCCAACAACAAGTACAACAAATGTTTTTCCACTGCATTCCATAGCCATGTAAATCAGCAGATTTGCAAAAGAACACTAAAAATTTGCTCCATCTTTTGTTTTACTTTTTTATTTATTGACAGAAGATTGCGTGAGATCATTAAAAGAAAAGAAACCTGCGTATTATTGCCGTAAATTTTGGAATAGCCTAGGACTATCATACTATTGTTCATCTGCATAAGGCTTTTAGTAATAAAAACTAGTTATTTGTGCGGGATGTGTGTCAAAACAAGGTCGTGCAGGCCTAGGGTTGCCTAGGAGAGGCCAAGGGCTTGTCAAACGTGTTATGTTCGTATTAATTGTATCTAGTCCTATAGCCTAATCGAACTTTAGGCCTACACTGTTGTATTATGAATAATTTTCTACATCTGGGCCTAGGTCCGAGACGGTTTCTGATTTGTTTTATGAGAGTAATGAAAACTTTTCTCGTTTTACACATAGACGCAAAATTTAAAATGTCCGCCATCTGTTTACATATTTTCTTATCCCCGTGCGAGGCGGGATAAGTCTTCATGAATTGGATTCGGAGTTATACCGCACTTATACCACCTAACTCTGCTTATACCGGGATAAAAATGTACATGAATCGGGGCCCTGGCTGGCCCCTCTTAAATTTCTCATAACAAAGCCCAGTTTAGGTTTCCTCTAAACAATTGACTACCCTGAGATGCTCGGATGTTCTTGTGTGTGTATTGTTTGCACAATTCCGGTTGCTACTGCGATCTTGACGAATTTGTTAGAGAACCTGATGCTAGTAGCTATTAGGCCTATAGGCATAGTCAAATTAAAATGTTATTTTTTACAATTTCAGCTTCTTCTCATCATTGTCATTGTCTGTTGGGGTTATGTAATTGCTCTTGGAAGATATACTGCAATCCGTCGACATTGTGGCACTCGTTCTACCTCGTAATAGGCCTGCATAGATACCTATCTAATATAAAAATTAGACCAGTAGACTGTACATCATTAGATCTAAAAGTGTAAAACAATGGCATTTTCAGCTGATGCTGCAGCATTCCAAGTTCAGGTAAGCTTTCTTTCTCATTCTCCAAGTCCATAGGCCTATAGGTAGGTACCGGTACCATACAGGCAATAGGATGCGGACTATGTCAACCTAGTGCATGCGATGCTGTAGGCTGCATATACCTGTGTCACAAAAACCTAGTAAATATCTAGGCTAGGCCTATAGGTAGGTATTTTATTTATGGTATTTTCTTTTGAAGATTTAAATTCCTAACAATATTCTTACCATTGCATTTCATTTCATTTCATTTTATTAGTCTCTTTAAAATTCTTTTGGTATACATAGTATATTAGAACATTCGAGTTGTCATATTATATATTATACACCTGTTAAACAGGGTGTAGGGTTAATTATTTGTTGGACACTTAGGCCCAACTCGTTAAATAGTTAATAGGTTACATAAAACAAAACATAATATATAGCCTATCACATGTCCAGATATATAAATACAATATATGCACATTGCATGACGAAAATATAAAAACATAGTTTAAGATAGACAGAACATCAAATAACATTAAGGTGGTGCGGTAGAAAATCAATTGAGTATGTACAATACATCAGTCAACTAAACAGTAGAATTCAGCAGGATGTATATTCTTGCACTCAGGGCCGTAGCTAGGGTATAAAAATTACCCGGGTATGATTAGATTAACTACAATGGGGGGTCTGGGGGGGATGCCCCCAGCCAATGCGGGTCCGGGGCGCACAGCCCCGGAAATTTTTTTGATTCTTTATTTATTTATTTATTTATTTAAGTATAAGCCTTCTACAGTGTTCACTCATATGCATGTCATATAGACATCTTAAAGTGTGATTGGAGTGTTTTAACGACATTTAGGCATGTTTGTTTATAACATTTCGTTGCTGGTGACCAGTGAGATTGTTGTGAATTGTGATTGCAAACTTTTTAATTTTTGTTATAATATTCTATGATTTTACATTGGATTTATTCATTTGTACAAAGACAGTTTAAACTTTCATTATTCATGAGTAATGACTCTAGAAAGTAGTCCAATGATGCCATATTAACATATCGTCAAATTATTTTTGATATGACAATTGACACAATCATTCAATCAAATTGTGAAGAGGATTCATTCTTCTAGAGTATACTCTATTCTATATAAATAATTGTTCACTTACAGTTACGTGCATGCCAATTAGTTTTCTGAAATGCTAGGGTTATCCGCCTGTGTTGTGTTGAGTCCTAACATTGCAGAACGTTCAAGAAATTAGAAGTAAAATGTTGTAAAACTATTAAGTCGTCATTCTATCACAAAACTCGAAAACAACGCCAAACACAACATACATTAGTAAACCAATCACTCGATCACTCACTGCACTGCTCTCACTATTCTACGTTCAGAAGTCATAAGAGTGGTCTCGGGAGGAAAGAGGGGTAAATGAGATGTGAGAAAGTTTTCTAGATATATTTAGGGCTCTTTTGGAAAGGTTTGTACCGCAGGTAGCAAAAAGGGAAAATGGGGATCCGGTTTATTACAATAGAAGAATTAGATGGTTGAAGAGAAAATGTAGTCCCTGTATGGGAAGTATCGGAGGACTGGGAGGGGTAAGAAAAAGCTTAAGGAATGGGAGGAGATACTTGATAGGGCTAAGGTGGACGCTAGGGACGATTATATGATGAGGTTAATGGATGGGGACCGGGGAATTAGGGACAGCGGGACAAGTTTATACAAGCACTTAAGGGGACAAAAAGGACGGGTGGCAATACCTACTCTTAAGGGGGAGGGGGAAAGGATATACGTTAGCGACCAGGATAAGGCGGAGGCTTTAAATTCCTATTATGGGGGGGGTGTTTCAGGAGAATAGGGATACAGGAGAGCAGTGGCAAGGGGAAAGGGGGGACACCCCACTCACAATTTCGGATAGGGATGTAAAGAGGGTGTTGGGCAAGATGGTTGTAGGAAAGGCTCCAGGGCAGGACGGCTTGGGGTGCAGATTTTTAAAAATTGGGGGTGATGCCGCGGTAAGGTTTCTAGGGGATGTATGTAGAAAGTCTTTAAGTGAGGGTAAGATCCCTGAAGGTTGGAGGAGGGACTCGTGGTGCCAATTCATAAGGGGGGCGATAGATGTACAATAGGAAATTATAGGCCAGTTAGCTTGACTTCAGTAGGGAGCAAAATTATGGAGAGGGTAGTTGCAGACTATGTTAGGAACTCATTGGAAGGGGAGGCGTGGTTCACGGATGCTCAACATGGTTTCAGGGAAGGTTTTTCTTGTGACACTCAACTGGTAGGATTAGTTCAGGATATTGGGGACATTTTGGACAGTGGGGGAAGTAGATGCTGTTTTTCTAGATTTTGAAAGGCTTTTGATAAAGTCTCGCACGATTTGCTAATGGAGAAGGTTAACAATGTGGTGGGGATAAAGGAGTGGTGAGGTGGGTTGGAGATTTCTTGAGAGGTAGGTCTCAGAGGGTTAGGGTTGGGGGTACCTTGTCACATAGTATAGAGGTTACATCGGGGGTACCGCAGGGCTCAGTGTTAGGACCTTTGTTGTTTATTATGTTTATAAATGACATAGGGCAGGGAATAACATCAAGAATAAGATTATTTGCAGATGATTGTGTTTTGTATAGAGCAATAAGGGGGATTGAGGATGTTAGGCTGTTGCAGGCAGATCTGGGGGTAATAGAGGAATGGGTCACAGCAAATAAGATGGGTTTGAACATAGGTAAATGTAAGGTGGTTGGTTTCTCGCGAAGAATAATTAAGGTAGGTAGGACATACACTTTAATGGGGGCTGTTATGGAGAAAGTAGGAACGTATAAGTACTTAGGGGTGATGTTGGCAGAGGATTTGGGTTGGGGGGATCAGGTGCAAGAAGTTGTTAAGAAGGGAAATAGGGCTCTGGGTTTTGTTATGAGAAATCTAAGAGGGGCCAGCCGGGAGGTTAAAGATCGGGCATATAAGGTAGTGGTTAGACCTGTCCTGGAGTATGGGGCGGCGGCATGGGATCCGTATAAGTTGGGGGAGGTTTTGGAGGTAGAGAAAGTCCAACGTAGGGCGGCAAGAAGGGTTACGGGAATGGTTAGGCGGTGGCGGTGGGAAGAGGATGATAAGGGGAATGTAGAGAGAGTATATGACAGTGTCACTGCAATGTTAGGAGAGTTGGGGTGGGAGTCATTAGAGGGAAGAAGAAGGGAGGTTAGGTTGTGCAATATGTACAGGGCGGCTAGGGGAAGTAGGGGGTGGGGGGACATCCGCAATAGGCTACAAGAGGGGCTTTACAGGGGAAGGGGGGATCATTCATGGAAGTTCCAGCGTCAAGTAGTAAGAACGGATCTGGGTCGGTATGGTTTCATGGAAAGGACTGTTAGGGAATGGAATGACTTGCCGGGGGATATTGTAGGTAGTGGGTCTTTAAGGGAATTTAGATCGTTTTTAGGGGGGGACAGTAATTAGGTTTGGGGGGAGTGAGTGGTTGCCACCGGGCGGAAGGGCCCATTTGCAACCGTTAAGAAATGTTATGTTATGTTATGTTTACCACACTGAAGTTGCATGAACGGAAAGACAGGGTTATGGGTTGTATATTGTACTCGTAGAACACAAAAATTTTGCCATCTCGTCACCAAATGGATTGACTATTTCTTGGAATTCGAGATGAAATCGTGTTTGGTGGACACAGGCCCACAAATTGTTTAGGCATGGATAATTGCATTGGTCAAACAGACGGGGGTCTATTATATCTACAAGAGACGTGTCGAGACATACCTCGTTGTTGGCACCACCTCCACCCACCCCCCAAACCCACCCACCCTTCGCCGCCACCACCAACTCAAACCTTTGATATTATTGTACACATTCGTCGGCGTGCGTAGCGAAAACAAATAAATCTTAGTGTATTTAATTTGTGGTTAATAACATGAACAGTAGTAATATCAATTCAAAATGGTCTACTCCAGATTTTTACCTGGGTATTTACCCGGGTTACCAACCCCTGGCTACGGCGGTGCTTGCACTGTATAGTAACATTTATCCAGAAGAAATTCTTTAAGTTTACTTTTAAACCGGTCTACGTCTCTTATTTCCTTTAATCCCTCAGGCAAGCAATTGTACAGTTTTATTCCCTCACAAGCAAGACCTTTCTGGCGCATTGTCAAGTTACATTGTTGTATCCGTAATTGGTTTTTGTTTCTTGTATTAAGGTGGTGAGCATCTGAGTTCTTTTTGAATTGTTCTAAATTACAGTGTACAAAAGTAATGACTTCATAAATGTATGTGCAAGGCATAGGGAGAATTTTTAATTTCTTAAATAAAGGTTTACAGCTATCTCTGGACTGCGATTCTATAACTCTGACGGAGTTGGACCCAGGCGTTTTCTACCGTAATCGACTCGGTTGTAAGTGATCGACCCAGTTGAGGTCGATATCGTTGCGATATAAATTATAATCCGTGACAACCGAGTCCGATTCGGTTATATTTGTATAAAATGGTGGATGATAAGCCTTGGCCTACACGTAAACACAACCGGATTTTTAACTTTCTCAAACGAATAACAATAGTATGCTCAAAGAAAACCAACCTCTAGTAAGGGCCTACCCCTAAAAGTCCCATGCGTTCCCTTTTCTCATGAAATTATACCATTTAAATCCAATTTCTCCCCGATTGGAAATAATGCACACATTTATGTCATTTCGAATATTTGACAACTGACTGCGAATCATTTGTTCACATTTGACCGTCCACTGCCATGTAAATCATACCTTTCGACCTCGACCAACAACAACAGAGTCGGTCCCGTGACAGAGTTGAACCCGTGAAGTTACTGAATAGGGGCCCTGGAACCAGCCTTGGCCACTATACGCACTGCCTTTTTTTGTAGCAAGAATACTTAATGTTTATCTGTAGAATTTCCCCATATTGCTATTCCATATGACATAATGGAATGGAAATAAGAGAAGTATACAGATTTGCTAGTTTTTTCATCCAAGAGAGTGCCCAATTTCCTTAGAAGAAAGCAAGCCGAACTAAGCCTAGGAACTATTTTTGCAATATGAGCTTTCCAGTTCATGTTCTTGTCCAAGGTAAGACCCAGAAATTCAGCTGTACAAGTAGGAGTTAGTAAATCTGCCCTTTTCTGGTCAGCAATGCTAAGAGTCCCTTTACTAAATATTTCCAAACTCAATGGCTTAGATACACCTGTATGGAAGTTTATCAATTTGGTTTTGTCATGTCATTAAGTCCCAATTCATTGACATCAAACCATTCATTATACTCTACAATTACTGAGTTCGCTAATAGCTCCAGATCCTTCCAGTTCTCATGTGTAAGCAGTTCACTGGTATCGTCTGCAAATTGGACGACACAGTCAGAACTTATATTAGTCGGTAAGTCATTTATGTCTATGAGAAACATGGTTGGGCCAAGAATGGAACCTTGTGGGACCCCAGTTTCTATTTCCCCCCAGTTTGAACGAATAGTTTGTATACGATTGACCTGCAAATTAGTATTTAAATTATTTATTATATTTAACTAGGGGAAACGCCAAAGTCGTTGTTAAACGAGTGAGCCAAGTGTTGAGTACCTACCCGGGACCATCCCCTTTCCTCCCCTATACCTAAGGCTGGATCTAGCCCAGTATGAGGAATGATACCGGGTAATCAACACATGGCTCACTCACTCGTTTAACAACGACTTTGGCGTTTCCCTAGTTATTTAAATTGAACATTTGAAATGCGAATCATGTTCAAAACGTATTAGCGTGAAACATTAACAAATTTCCAAGATAAAACAAAATCACCTAATTTTTATTTCCCATTTAACACCCCTCAAAAATTATATGTGTGTGTAAAAATATAAAAAAGTTCAAGCTAACGGGTATCGAACCCCAACCCTCCGTGCGGTAGGCTAAATGCTAACCAATAGGCCATGCAAGCCACGTAGTTATCCTCCCGCTAGCTGCTACTAAACAAATGCTATCGATATTTTAAAAAATCACATTTTTGTTTATTGTGGGATTAAATCGCAATGGATCTAGCTGATTTTGTTAGCAGTTCTCAGTAAACTCGTTCCGGATGTCTGTTTAAAATTTCAGCCCAATCTGTTCAGCGGTTCGGCTGATTTTCGACGTAAAGACAGACAGACACACAGAATCATAGAATGAGAGCCGTTCGAGTTGAATGGAGACACTCGGTCGCTCCGCTCCCTCGTTTAACTAGACCTACATATGCATTGTATTGTAATAGGTAGGCCTACCTATCGGCCTATATGGGTGATTCCATGGTAACTCACGTATCATTTTGACATAATGTAACAATGAAAAAATGATATTTAAATACCAACTTTACACTTTTGCAATCTGTCAAAAGTGCTACAGACTACTTGCTACCTATTCTTAATTCAAGTTCAAGAGGTTTTTCATAAAAATTCATACTGTGACATTTGTAAATTTTTTTGTAATGGTAACTCACGTAACAAAATATTCTTCTTTAATATTTTGTAACATAGAAACAATTTTTTTCCTCCTTCAGCCAACAAACTAAAACAGTTACATTTATACAGATACACTCATGAATATGTAGGGGAAAAATGGTAAAAAAGTCAAGAAAAATAGAAACGATTTGTGACAATGAGAATTTTTTTTTATTTGTAACTCACGTATCAATTAAAGGCATATTGTCACATAAAACGAAGTAACTATTATCTTCAAGAAGACCTACAAAAAATAAGAATTCCGTCATATTTGGCATCTATGGGTGATGCCCGCTTCCTCTACAATGGGTTGTTTTGACGCGAGCCCGGGGGCATGTGACGGTCGTGGTGGTCAACGGATCGAGCGGCGAGGCGAGGCTCGCTGCTCTAGCACGCGGCACCTGCAGTTACGGATTGACAGTGTCTGCATGGAGTCTTTGTCACTATAGTTTTGAGTACTGCTTTTATTTTTCAGTGTAATTTATTGAATATGATATTAGTGGTTACATTCATCATTGTAATATTATGGGTAATGCAAGTGACTGCAGGCTACAAACTACGTAAAAGTTTTCTCAGCAGGAGTATGTATGTGTTCGACCGTGTAATTCACGTGTAGGCCTACATATTGTTGTAAATAGACTAAAGTGTCAATGTCGCACAAGAAAATAAGAATGGTGCCACAAGATAACATGGCACTGTGTATGTATATGGATGCAGTAACATATTTGCTAGTACAGTGTATATATTTTCACGGTTTTCCAAAGAAGGACAAATCTCCTAGTCTTGTGAGATACAAATCCTGGCTAGCGAATATTAAACGGGATAAATTAGTATAGACATACCCGAGTATGTTCCGAAAATTTCGTTGAATACAATGAAATTGCCAACAGTTTGAAAATAAAAAAGGGAAATGTAACATCAAAACTTGAATCGAAGAACACTAACAGTTCCTTCTGTCAAATTGAGAGGTAAATTAGAAGTGCATGTAAAGAAGGAATAAAATGTCTATGTATTCTATGGCTAGAAACAAACGTGATCTTATTGAAAACATAACTGTTTCCACCAATCAACAAAAAGCTGAAAATTGTAAGTAGTGATCCACACCGACTATTCAACTCAACTATGTATCTGGTCTTGTCTGCGCGCCCATTGCAGCGCTCGCTCGCGCGCGGCAGCCAGTCTTCTCTCGGAACCAGGCGAGGAAGACCACCATCTACGTCACGCCGCGTGACGTCACCAACCAACAAAATTGCTCACCAGTCGAGTAAATTGGGGCCGATTTCTTTATTATTTTTTTCAAATTCTTCAAATAATTAGAGGTTTAACATATGTCCCCAACAATGCTATATGATAGAGCCCTGTGGTGGCGGATTTTAAGAAAATGACTACATTTATCTAGCATGAATTTTTTAATATTGCATCATTTTTACAAAAATGCTGTTTCACGCGCTGTTTCATGGAACTTTAAAAAATACCCCTAGATACTTATTTCAGAAAACTTTACTCTAGCGCCCTAAATTGATGAATTTGCTCTTCAACCCAGTCAACAGAATTGTTCTATCGCCAACCGTTTAGGAAAAAACAGCAATTTCCCAGGCATTGTTTAGCGTTTTTTTGTTCGACTGTAGTCCGCTAGGTGGCGTAGGCGCTGCGAAAAAGTCTTGAGACGATGTCGTGTTCGAGAGAGTGATTTGTGGAATTTGAGGGGAGGTAAGTAGCAGTATCTTGTTACGCGTAGCAATACTGGCCGTTGAATTTCCGACGTAAAATTATGACAGAACCGGGATTTGCAACAAGGACCTTGGAGCATTGCATTGGGTTGGAACTATTTATATAGGTCACCATTTATCATATTATTTTGTCCCAACCAAGTAGTATTATCCAAATAAAAATATGCTTATTGTTCTTGTTTGTTGTAAGTAGTCTATACTATTTTTAAATGTTCTATGCATTGTGTTTAGTGCTAGTGGTGATGCCATGTTGTTTATTTTCCTTTGAAAAAAACGAATCTTTGGCCGGATTAATCAATTTGATCGGCGATGACAATGGTAAAAATGAAGTGCCCCCATTTAGTTTATGAAACTGACGGTCTTGCTGAGATGATTGTCAGAAATAAGATTGATTGATATTGACCTTTACGACTTACGACTTCGCAATGTGTGTAGTGCACTTCACCCGCCAAAAATATCTGCACAAACAAGAATTGGAACCCTGGACCTTGTGAATCGGAAGCAAGAATTATCCCTAAGGACCTCATTTATCATATTCGTAATTATTTATAATTTATTATTGTTGTGATGAAGGTACAAGTAAATAATTTTAAAATATATGATTTATTTACATAGGTAGAGCTAGTGCTAACGATGATACGTTTCACCAGATGGATTCATCAATGTTGTCGGCGAATACACAAATAACACACACTGTTCAAAAAAATCGTCAAATTACTGCAAATGTTTATTAGTAAATTTACTGCACGTATTCAGTTTTTTTAATTTACTGGAAATGTTGTAGTAAACTACAAATTAGACGACAAATGCAGTAAAAAAACTAATCAAATTAGCTTAAGTTGAATGCACCATCAAGGAAAATTAAGACAACGACTTCTTAAAATAAATGTTATCACAGTCTGGAACTTCGACGAAACTAATATCAAATATATTCCTAGACAAATAGTTAATCAAACGAGTTAATTGTTGCAAATAAATACCGATTTTCTGTAAATTTACGGCAAATGTTCACTTTATTGTACGGACATGTTAATCAGTGTTCCTACTGCATATAGTAAGAATATTATCAATTGTCAGTTGTAAGTAAACTAAATTATGTCACCAATCAAATCATCTACTTCTGTAATATACGGCAATGTTGACTTAAATAAAAATAAATAATAAATAAATAATAATAAATAAAAATATAATTTTGCAGCTTGAAATAAAATGCGGGCCGAACCAATAATTCCTCAAACAGTGGATCATAAATTGATCGGTATGGTTCTAATATTCAACTTTTTAGGTCGTTAAATGTACTTCTATTGGAATAATATTCACTTAAAAATGGACAGTTAGCAGACTTAAAAGGACGAGAATTCGTTCCTGAAGGGTAGATAAATATCACTTGGCAGACCGAAACAATTATCCCTATGAAATTCTAACAATCGCCCAATATGGTTCCAATCTTCACCATTTAAGAGTTGTCAAAGTAATAATGTAATCATATTTTCATAATATTTTTCTTACTAGTGACCAGTTAACAGCGTTTTAAAGAACGGTTATTCGACACAGAAGAGTAGATTAATATCTTATATCACCATGCATGGCGGATTTCCGAAAGGACGAAATTTCGACCCCGAGGAGTACATTAATAATTAATATTAATTATGTTATAGGCCTATCGTTATATTGTTATATAATATGACCAGGAATCCGAAACCCTACTTTTCGTATTGAATTTCTCATTTAAAACATAACTACATCTCCCAACATGTATCACTACAGACGCGCTTCAGGTATACGGTGTCTTGGTGTATTGGGTTTATCGACTAGGACAGTGTATACTCTTTCTCCAGGTGTACCAGGTTCGAGCCTCGCTGACTTCCGAGATTTTAATACCATGAAATTTATATGTAATAATAATCTTCGTACTAGCTATCGAATGAAGCTTGTCTCTCTTACAGGAACGTTCGTCATCATAGTTTAATTGTTAAATTAAATAATTGTAATGCTCCATTAATCCCACTACAGGAGGAGAAATTTCAACCTGACGAATACTAAAATAATTCGTACGGGTCGAAATTTTTTGCTGGATCATGTAGACAAATAACTAAACATTTGTCGTAAAATTACGGCATGTTGACTAGATTTAAAATTGCCGATACGAGTTCAAAAACGAAATAAAATGCTTTTATCAAACTGTTTCATGTAGTCGAATAACAAAACATTTGCCGTAAAATTACGGCATGTGGACTAGATTTTTAATTGCCAATATTGAGTTTAAAAACGGAATAAAATGCCGTATTAATACTGGATCATGTAGTAAGAAAAATAAACATTTGCCGTAAAACTTCGACAACTCAAACTCAGTAAAATAACAAATAGAATGATTTAAATTGCCAATCTTGTTCGAAAATTTACTACGCTTTTTCAAGTCGAAAACCAACATTTGCAGTAAAAAAAGAAAACTTAAAACTGGAATTAGTTAGTAAGCAGTACTTCCAACGACATTTGCAGTAATTTGACGAAATATTTTGAACAGTGCAATAGAAGAAATCAAGATCCCTTTTTAGGTTTTAAACCAGTCCCTGACAGCCTTTCGGATACGAATTGTCTCCACGTATTATATTTATGCACATTACGCTAACGGAGACGAATAAAGTTCTGCTAGATATCGTAAGTGCGGCAACGATTATCATAATCATTATCGGTGATTGTCTTGGGGATGGGGAAATGGGTAGAGGCTGAGCGAACTGTGCATCTGGTTATCATCCTACAGCTGTCAGATAACACGTGCTGTATCACGCGAAGCTTTGATTACTTCATGAAGCATGTGCGTTATTTTGACCATCTACGTCTATTGCGTCAAGGTGGGTCAAAGGAAGAGGGAAAAGACAAAGTTACGTTTCAATGCAAAAATGAGATGCCTTTTCTTTTCATTGAATTATAAACAAAGCGCGGCTTGAAGACTACAAGTCAGAAAAAATCCACGGACAAGAGAGAACAGCAAGTTTCTTGCCTACAATGCCTCTAGTTTCTAGTAGTAGACAATCTTCTAAAAACTAGTATCGAACATCCCCCCCCCCCCCCCCCCCCTCCAACCAGGAGTTGGGACGATTATTGCTCCGTTGAGCCCGTGTCGTAGGACTACATTCGACGATGTTTACACTGTTAAAAATGAACTCGAACAACAAAATGTTATACAATCATACTCATAGCCGCCGTACTGTAGATTGTTATAGTGAAGAGAGTATAGGACATGCGTTTTAGGCAAATTGCTTTACGCTCGGCAGACTGACACC
This sequence comes from Sweltsa coloradensis, assembly GCA_024449915.1. Taxonomy (NCBI): domain Eukaryota; kingdom Metazoa; phylum Arthropoda; class Insecta; order Plecoptera; family Chloroperlidae; genus Sweltsa; species Sweltsa coloradensis. Next base: position 55,310 of record JAMZAV010000830.1, on the reverse strand, counting down.
ACAGGCGTCTGAAATTTTGAGCATCTAAATATAATGCTCTACAGTAACACATTTCCAAAATTTGTTTTAAAATAATTAATAAAACATAAATTAGTTTAAACGAATTTCAAATTCCAAATCCAAATGACTATATATTCGTGATTTTTTTGTGGATGATTAAGAAAAAATTGTGAAATCTATGACCTTAGGGCTGTGCATGTATGCTTTAGTATTGACAACTTTGCAAAGTTGCATATATGTCGGATGCTTCTTGGCCGAGCGAATAGCTATTTGCTAACTGCAAAATGTGCCCTATTCCCTCTGAAGGCGAGATTACTTATTGAAATTACAAAACTAATATTAAATCATCCGCTCGCGCTGTATACCACACTCACGCTCCGCTGACAAAAGCGGCCACTTCATTTTGAAACTAAGAGAACATTCAAAATATTTAAACTTACACCTGCCAGGTCTTTGTCTGAAATAAATAACCTTGTCTCTTGAGTCTTGAAAATTGCACTTCAATATACAATTAGTTCAATTTTTCCAAGGACACTCATGGAACAATTGCAGTCATTCTTCACAGCGAAATAAAAATCAAGTCTGCAAAAGTTCTACGATAATATTTTAATCCCACACACTCACAGAGTTGAAACTATTAAATCAATCAATGACTACATCTAAGAGTGTGTACGATATTTACAAACTATTTACAAAATGATGTCAAAATGTGACGCGTGCTACCCACTGGTGGTGTCCAGCACCCTCAAGATAACGTATAGCGTGTTCTGAATGCGATCTATTTTGTTCGTCAATATATATAGTTAGATTGAAATCATCATAACAATACCAATATTACTACTTTGTCCTATATTTGATCCGGAGTGGATACTGCCACAGACTATAAATCCTCATTTCACAAAATATCTTCTGAAGAATTCAAGAATTCATTCTTGAGTTTCGATATTTGCGATTCACATAATTGGACTTCACAATAAAAGAACACATTGGTGACGCCTATCTTAGTAATGCACTAAGGCTATTTGAGACGATGAGTGGAGAAAGATGAGGGTGAAGGACGAATAAAAAAACATGCGATATGCGGAATTCGAACCCACGTCCTCGTAGAGCCATACGCAAACAGTGTCGGAGTTGAAGAGAAGTTAGATAATCAGTTCTCTTCAATCGGGTCGCTACCTAATGTTGAAGTTGTAAATTTACGAATAACATTTTGGTTACACAACGCATTGTTTTTGTTTGCTTTTTTAGTTAGTGCTTGTGAGCTGCAGATGGAAGTATCAGTCCTGCCAATCAAAAATTTCAAATTTGACACTTGAATCAATGTAAAATTACGTTATAGTTGTTAGTGATACTGTATTTTACAATTATCTTTTTACATCCTAATTTATGAAACTTACGTTGGTAGAAATAGCGTCCAATTAGATATTAACAATTGGCTGGATGGGGTCGGCCGGAGGACACTGGGGTAGGGTCTAGCAGCGGTAGGGGATCTTATCGAATATTTAAATTTTGCAACTTTTAAAAGCCTAAAAAACGTCAAAAAATGTGAAATTGTCTATGCAACGTAAACCGGAGAGTCGTGATGGTCGTGTTCGCCCGCCCCCGCCCTTCCCCATATCCGCCGCTGTCGTACAGCCAGTTATAAACTTTAATTTTTCCTTGAACATGGCTAAACCTAATTCAGTTTTGTACTATTGGTTCGGAGATAGTACTACTCTACAATATCATGTTACTTGTACGCATAAATTACTTTTACGCGCTAGTGCGTGTCATGTCATCTTATGTAAGTGGATAGGGGTTGATTTTGATTTCTGGTTTAGTAAAATGCTTGGATAATATATTTTTCGTAGTAAATCATAGATAATGTATGACTTATTATTATACTAAATCGCAATCATTCAAAATCAGTAAAATTGTCATAAATATACTGGAAAAAATGTACTGAAATTTAGTAATGATCCTACTGCTCTATCAACAAAGTTGAAAGCAGGAGGAGATGTCGGTATTTTAATCACCCCCTCCTCTATATTTTTGATATGACAATAATTTCAACTCACTGTTTTTAATGGCACACTACCAACTGTGTGCGTGTGTGTACTTTACACTAATTAGATCAAACAAATAGGTGAAATATTATTTTTATTAATTTTTGTGTAACATTGTAGTAAAATGTAGTGTGGATACTGATGATACATCTATAAAATAAAACTTGAAGCACCCAGAGATTGATACAAAATCAACCTATCATCCACCCTTCAAAAAAGCTAGAAATTTATTTTTCCTCCTCTCACCATGATTGATGTCCTGATGTCCAGAACACCGTTTTACAACATTAGTTTCAAGTGTCAACACACTGAATTTTATGGTATTGTTAGGAAAAGATGACTATGAGTTGTAAGCCTCTAACACAACACTCGGCAAACTAGTTAGTTCAAGAAGATTGTGCCACAATAAGTGAAATAAATAAAATAACCTTTTGTTTTGACAAAAGTTTTTTATTTTGATTGGCGTACAACTAACTATATAGCATCCATCTAAACACAGCAGAAATATGTACAGAATAAAGCTCCTGTGAGTGTGAGTGTGACAGAGTGTCCCAGCCCCGATCTAATGACTACCACGGACTGCCAAGCGACACGTCATTGCGAGTTCAGTGCGGTACATGTTCTGTGAAGTGTCGAGTTACTTCTATCAAAGATAAGCCACATTGCTTATATCCCCCACCCCCAGTCTACCACAGCTCGCCGTCATTTCCCCTCCTCGCAGTCAGAAATCCCCTGTCCCCGCTTCTCCCCCGGATGCGAGATTTTTCGCGGTCTTATCTGAGAAGTTGGCGTCCCTTCATTGTCCTATTCCTTCTTAATTCACAATTTAAATAAGAGTATCTTACCTTCAAATATCTTGAGTTTCTTCATAAATCACCAGCTTACAACAGTATTGGTCTTCTCAGAGCTGCCATTGGCACTAGAGTGAAGCTAGCAACAAAACAATGGCTGATTCTTACAGGTGGAATCATGCTTAAAAATAAAAAAAAATACAATTTTTTTTTTTTTAAATGATTGATTTTTTTTTTCTTATTCCATAGTTAGGCCTACATGGAATCACCCATATGTGTTATTGCTCTATGCCCATATGGTACGTAGTCCTACCTACCTATAGTAAATCTTAATCTTAAGTCGTTCCTTCGAAAAATAGCTTATACTTGCTTCACAAGTTCCCATCCGACGGCTCTTCCAAATAAATAGGCCTATTATAATTCATTGACCATTGAGGCAAAATTATATTTTGAACTAGGCCTACCTAGCCCTAATCTTTGTAGGCCTAGGGCCTACTAGGTGTTGTGGGGCAATGTAGCCTACTACCTAATGTACTAGTCCTTGGTCTTGTACATACCCAGAAGTTGAAGAGTTACACTTCATAATCATCATCATTATCTGTTGCCACGTCCAACTCTGCTTTGGGTCGGCATTGAAGACAGGCCTCTCTATCTTCTTGTATCCTGCCACCACTCCTCTCCTTCCACCACATTCCAGTCTCCTCCTTGCTGTTCCATACTTTATAATAATAAAAGTTAATCAACCACCACAGATAGATTGATTGGGCATCTGATTTCTAATGTTTTAGGAACGGTTGAAAGCACTTTACCAATTAGTTCACGATATTCAAGAGGAACGTGTTCGAAGTGAGCATAACCTTAACAACATTACCAAGGCTCATGAGAAAATAAATCAAGAAGAGAAAGTGTCGCCATACTATCAACAAAAATTGAAAGGATTGTATATTGCTGCCGTATCAGATGCAGCGCAAGAGGAGGAGTTGATTCGCAATGCTCTAGCGAAAGTGAATGAGATCCGCGCGATTCGGAACGAGAGAAGGATTCAGGCTAGAAACGCTGGTAACAAGGAGACTATACGGCGAGGAGCGCTGATGAAAATGCTGCAGAGTTCAGCTCAAACCCTTCCACTTTGGGTAGGTAAAGTTGGTGAAAAACCACCCCCGCTGTGTGGAGCTGTACCCGCCGATACGACATACGTTGCAAAGACGGGAGATATGGTGGCGGCCTTGGTGAAAGGAGCAGAAGAGGAAGAAAACTGGATCTTAGCAGAGGTCGTCCAGTTCAACAGTATTGCCAACAAGTACGAAGTGGACGATATCGATGAAGAACAAAAAGATAGACATATTTTAAGCCGACGCCGAGTTGTTCCCCTTCCACTTATGAGGGCAAATCCTGAAACTGATCCACAAGCTTTGTTCCCGAAAGGATCAATAGGTATGTATTTGCATGGGTTATTTTCTTTGTAGGATTTCATTAAGTCATTTACCAAACACTAGGTAGACGGTAGACCTAAGGTATCGATTAATTAAAACTGTTTTTAACTTTGAACCATCCCAATATTGGTATGGAAGAAACAATTGATTAATTGTAGCCCTAAGTTTGTCAAGAAAAATTAAACTATATAGAGCGCTCTATCTTCTCATGTCCACTCTGGCGGCGAACGCTGGAAACGCCCTAGTGAGGATAGAATCTTCACATGCTATCCTCGCGCGTAAGAAATGAACTAATTGAGATAAGTATTGTGATGTTCTATCGCGCACACAAGAAACAGCACCTACATGGAATCTAGTCTTCAACATCATATTTAACAGAAACATAATTCATTCCGTGAAAAAATGCATTGGAGACACTGAAAACGTAATCAAACGCCGACTGGTTAACCAACTAAACCTACTGTTATTTTGTTAGTTACACATTTCGTACGTTGAATATTATCTGTCCACAATCCACCTACCCACTTGCCATTAGAGTGTATATTTGCTGAAGCCACTTGTTTGAAGATAAGTGACTGAACACATGCACTGATTCGTTATTTCGTGTAAGGAATCTACAAGAGATTACGGAAACAAAACACATTCCCTCTCACTTAGGTAATTCAGTGAGATCTTAATAAAGAGTGGTCTTCATATTAATATATTAAATTCATACCTAGTTGATAAGACTAATTCATTTTTGGCATAAAACAATCAGTAGCCCTAGATTATATCACAATAAATGGGCTAAGTCCAGATTTACAAAACCCAACCTTGGCCGGGGATCGAACCCATGCCTCCCAAAAGACCACCGAGACCGCGGTAGTGTATTTGTTGCTGAATTATTGGTGCATTTTGATATTATAATATAGTGAATATTAAATTCTTATTAAATCACCACTCCCAGTTATATAGTCCGCGCCCGGCCAGAGGGAGACCATGGGTTCAATTCCTGTTTTTGTTTATTATTCCTGTTTTTGTTTATTAAATTTAAGTATTGCATTTTAATACCTGGGCTACCATGATTCCGAGAAAATTAAGCACAAGACCATGTTGGCTTGTTATTCCCAATGTTCTTTTATATTGGTGTTTTGTCCAGTAATTTTTAATTTTTTATTCTAATAATTTAGGAACGCATAATGTTTATTGTTTACTGCTTTATTGTCTTCACTCTTCACAAAGCTTGAGTGGCTTTATTGTTGTTGCTTGAATTGAAACGCTGTGTGCTACTCTAGTATTGCATTACATTCCATATTAGGCCTATTATAGATTAGAGAACATAACTAAATATTTTGCTTTGATATTGGATGATGGATGATGATACATGGAACGAAGTGGAAGCAGGAAGACTGTGGGAAAACCGGGAGAGATGGAGGGAGCTTTTAAACTCTGTTAGTGGAGGAGGTGAGCAAAGAAGAAGCTGAGGACATGATTGTGTCAGGCCTGGCTAGCCGACAACGAAGATGTTAGCCCAAGAAACGGAGTAGTGTGATGCTGCTCCCCCCCAACCCGATTTAATGTTGGAAAAGGGGTTAAGATATATATATATATATATATTAATAAATTTAGTCATTATATTGATATTATTTCTAAGTATGTTGGACTCTGTAACGTTGTACTCTGGAATAATACTACGGCCACAAAAATAATCGGTTTATATCAATGTCTACGTTCACAGGCGCCCGACAGACTATATCCGTAGGTATTTTAATTATAAATGCTGTTATAAATCTATAGAAATACTAGAAATACAAAAAAATAAATAAATACTAGATTTTGAATTCATAATGAGCCACATGATACCTATTCTATTCCCCCAAAACCTTATATATTTACACTGTGCTTGTGTAGGATCATATGGGTGTTTACAAAGGTATCCTCGTTCGGCGGCCATGACGGTGCTACGCCCCCGCGACACTAGCGCATTCTCTAGGTGATTTGAGTCCTCTATTGAAATTTAAAATTACTTGTACAATTCTGTTTTCAGTTATGGCTCTGTATCCCCAAACTACTTGTTTTTACAAAGCTGTGGTCAACACACTTCCCAACTCATCAATGGAAGAATACGAGGTACTGTTTGAGGATCCATCGTATTCGGATGGTTATTCTCCTGCCTTGGCTGTTGCTCAGCGTTATGTCATTTCAATCAAGGACAAGAAGGGGAAAAACCAACCGTGACAACCCGCCACTTTACCAGCTTCGGATACTGATCTCATTTCGAGTATATTTCTGAGTTAAATGCTAAAAGGTCCACCATATTTATAGGACGACTACAACCGACAACAAAGGCCTATGTAAAATATAAATTGTTTTAGCAACTTTAGGCCTATGTAGGCTACTAACAATTTTCTGCATAGCTTGATTTACAATGGTGCTGGTGATGGTTGTGGGCAGTGGCGTCATCTACATACATATTTTTCCTATTGCATCAAGAATAAAAAATAATCAGGCCAATTGAAGAAGAGTTGTTTATGCTAAAACGTTTTGTCTGACCTTGGACATTGATTAAATGTTGGCAGGTATATTACGTAGGTGAACATAAGTATTATGCCAGTGGTTTATAGAACATACTTGTAATGCATTAACCTGAGCACTAAACAGAACCGCGAATAATCTTTGCTGTTGAAGCGCCCTAAAACTACTAATATAATACTTAACAGAAATGTCGGGCCAAATTTAATGATTGCAGATGATGGTCAAGAAGCTAGAGCTATCAATGAATTCTAAACCAATAGTATGTAGTCTACCATATGTAGGCCTATTGTATTTACTTGATGCAATCCTACTTTTTTTGCAACATTTCTGCCATTCATAAAATTATGTACTGGCTTAGATATGTCGGCAAACTTATGTATATGGAAGTGTACCTACTTCAAATGATATATAGCCCCCCCCCCCCCCCACACACACACACTTTTGTTTTAAATCAATCTATGTCGGTATCATTATGCACATTCAAATGAAAAAGGCAAAAAAAAACTTTGGCAAAACCACCAGAATCAAACAATTGCTAGGTGTGCCCAGTTACATTACATAGCCTGCCCATTATCCTAAATAACTGCAGAAAACACAAATAGGCATACTGTGACGTACCGTTAGTTGGAGCTAAAAAATCCTGTACTCGAACCAGGCATGGGAAGCAAAAAATTGAGAACATTTTAACTTTAAAAACAAATGTGATTCTTTGACAGTTGTATAAAGGTTGTATGCAGCACAGTTAAACAAAAGTATAAACTCATCACACTACCTGTGATGGTCATGTAGTAATGTACTACTATTAAATCGGAACAAAGTCACGTATTAATTCAATTCTATTCACAGAATAGTACACAAATTATATTTATTAGAGCCCATATAGAGTTGATACCCACTAACAAAAGCATGATCATAAATCGTAATATAACTTGTGGCATTTTCCATTGGCCGCACTAGTGCACACCGAATCAATACTTTTCTCTTCATTTGATCACTTTCATTTGTTATTCAAGTGACATCCCTGCACTCACCGAGTGCATGCCAATGAAAAACACCATTAATATAAATATCTGCATTGTTACCATAACCCGTTATAAAAATTTTTAAGCCTAAGTTAACTAGAGACTAGAGAGTACCATTAGGCCTACCGGTACTTAGTATTACCCAGTTATATTGGCAATTGTGAATTCAATGTTTGTAATTCATGTGTACTACTATAGGGCAATGTTCAAACTTATCTCCCACCAGAGGGCAGAACGATAGGGGTTTGGTCAAAGTTGTCTCGACGTTGATAAAATAGGAAATTTTACAACATTTTGACGGAGGTGCATTATTGTTGTGGTAGGTGACAAATTTCTCATCAGAGCGCTGAACGATCATCGTTTGGTCACCGCCATGTGTAAGTTCCATTGGAACCATTGGATGTAAAGAGTCCTGTGACCAAACCCCGATCATGCAATTGTGGCGAACCAGCTTGGCATTGCCTGAACTTGGTACGTGCAACAATGTACTATTTTCAATAAAAAAACTTGTAAAATAAAACCACTACTTAATTATGTAATTATAAATAAATGAAGAGTTGAACAACAGTTGGAAAGAATGAGCTCACCCTTTCCAGTTTTCACCTTCCAACTAGGTGCATTTGATTAAAAATGCTTTATTTTACGGTATAGTACTAAAATTTGTGTTGTAATATGAAATGTACCATTTGTCCTAATAAAATTGAAATTGAAATTAAAAATTGAAATATAAATAATTACAAAAAAATAAAAAATGTATTCACAAAAAAAATGAGACATAAGTGACATAACCAATAAAGGCATCCTAAATATGTACATGCACCAAGTACTAGGATTGCCAGCTTTCCAAATTTCAAGATATTAACCCGGATTGAGGAATAGGGAACTAGCCTTCATTCCAGAAATCAAATATGTTAAAGATAACATCTAAAAAAAATATATATAAAAGTTTTTTTTTGTCTAGGGTTAATAGTTTTCTCAATATTTAACGTGGAAATTTGAATCTGGCTTCCCGCCAAAAGACAACACGAAAAGTAGTGTGACGTCAGACTGCTGCACGCAGCCTAGCGCAAAGATGCAAAGATGCAATATAATATGTTAATCTTATTTTTGTTGCTATGCACTGAAGCATAAAATTAAAAGGAATGACAACCCCTCCCCATGCCTTACTATACGGTTTTAATGTTTGTAGTGGCAGTATACATGATATGCACACTTAGTTGTGTGTCTATCCACGCGACCGTCTGAGTGTCCAGATGGGTTCAGCATGCCTGAACCCGGGGAGTCGAATAGGCCCAGAGCTTACCTCTTATGCTCATCGTACAAGGCAAAGGAGAGGACGTCGTCTGCCCTCGAGGAATTTTCCCCGTAACACAGGGGGATACAAAACTTAAAACAATGATGGATGATGCATACATACCACACAGTCCGCCTTTTAAAGGCAGCGGGGGCCAAGCGGATTGTGTGGTGCACACTGCCACCGATGCCTAAGTTAAAAGAAGAGAAAAGGAAAATTGAAATTCTGTTTTTCAATTCTTATATTGAAACCAGATTGAAAGGTAAATACATTTCATCGACTCATTAATATCTTTGTGAAATACGTATCTCGCACTGTCTGTGCGTATAAAACAAAATAAGCAATTAATGCAATAACGTCGTCATCTGGGTGATGTGCGGGGCGGGGGGGGGGGGTATTTTGACAGAACAGGGGCTATAGTAAATTTAATTCCAATGCTGTTGTTGTATGTAAGTTCTTTATTGGATGAGCGTTGCGAGCGAAGCTAAGATTCCCCTAAATTATACAATGAAGACAAAAATAGCAGGATTTTTTAAATTTTTTTTTAAAGGTGTCAATAAAAATATTATAATATAAACAGGGTGAATGATCTTGTTTCTCGTGGTTTGCGTACGAAATTACGTGCGTGTTGCAACGTTGTGGCTTACATAGATACGAGTTTAAGTTTTATTAAGTGTTAAATAAAAATAAATAAATACATAAATAAACCAGAGAGTCTACCCACTCAGTCATATAACTGATTTTAAGTGGGGGACAGTAAATCAAAGCGACCAAGCCAACCCTGTAGGCCCCGACGCAATCGACGAGTTAGCGATATAACAAACCAAAGATCGATATTTTTAATGGGAAATATAGCAATCAGTGGTATGGACAATGCGAACACCCGCGAATCAACGCCAGAATCAACAAGGCCGATACAGAACGCTTTGAATCTATTATGTGCCTCGTTGCTAGGACGGCTCCAAAGTCACTATTACTAATTCCTAACACAAGAACTGATGGACTTCTGACTGTAGCGGGAATCGACCCTGGACCTTCTTCATTGAAAGCAGAGATGCTAACCAGTGGTGTATTGGGGGTTATACACGAGTATACGGCATATACCCAAAAACAAATATTGGCCCCCCTGTATACCTAAAAAAAAAAAAATGCAGGGTATACGCTGTATACGGCGTATACCTCTTGGTATAAATTAGGAAATCATAACTTAAGTCCTCCAAAGAGCAAAATAATGAAATAATTATGCAATAATATCATCACCATCCAATTTATCAAACTTGATTTACATCAACATGAATGGGCCCCCTATTGCCGATTGGAATCCCATGTTAAACCACCGAAGGGTTAATGGTGAACAATCTAAAAAGAGTTTAAGTCCCTACTAAGGACACACAAAAAGAGTCTTTGTGGAAGATTTTGTAGTGTTTTACACTAATAGTTCAGTAAAAATTCTCAATCCCGTAGGTTCGAATCACAAAAATATTAAATTTAAATGTGTCAATTAAGAATGCCTTATTTATTATCATCGTAAACCTTAAAATACAGTAAATTAACATCAATACATATGTCTCCTTTTTGTTTCCAAATCTAAATCTCTTGAAAAAATAAAACAGAAAGCCTAACTACTAGGTATATTGATATAATATACACTTACATAGTTTTCGTTGGTGATCTGATCCAAATGGAAGTAATTCGTAATAAACCTGTTGGCACACAGCTCTGAACTTCATGAATGCATGTAAAAAGTTTAAAATGTACTGCTGTCACTTGATTTCATAAGTATATAAGTTATATTGGCTAATAGCACCCTCAAAACGCTTAAAAGCCACCAATTGCAGTGTATAAAACACAAACAATCTGGGGTTGTGCGCCCCAGACCCGCATTAGCTGGGGGACCTCCCCCCCAGACCCCCCATTGTACGAAAGCATGTAGGGCGTACATATTTTGCTTGGAAAGAGCACTGATGCTAACACCACAAGACCAACAAACCACACATCAAATATGTGTGTTTTTGGATGAGCGAAGCGAGAAAGATTCCATTTCACTACACTGGAGAAAAAAATCCGGAATGTTTTTTTTTCTTTTTTCTGTATTTTTGTGTGTTTGTCCGCACGATTCCGGCTAAACCAGTACTCCAATTGCGATGAAATTTTATGGAGGCCTTCGAAATCTCTGAACTTAGAACTACCACGTTTTAAAGCGCAATCGAAAAATTATTACTCATTAAAATCGCAATTTTACGATTTTTTTCGATTTAAAAAAAATCTTCTACTTATAACTCCTATATTATGCTTTATCCGATTGTTATGATTTTTTCACAGAACCATAATTTTATGAATTAAGATATTTGTGTGAAATTTGAGCGCAATCGAAAAACATTTTCTCATGAAAATCGAAATGTTACGGCTTTTTTTCTTTTTTAAAACAATTCTTTGACTTATAACACCTACATGCTTTGACCCATTGTAATGATTTTTTCATAGAACCTAATTTTATGAATTAATATATTCGTGTGAAATTTCAGTGCAATCGAATAATTATTTCTTATGAATATCGCAATTTTACGATTTTTTTTTTTTAAATTACGATTACTTAAAAAAATTAAAAATTAAAGTTTATTTTTTATTTAATTTAAATTAATTTTTAAAAATATCTTCAACTTAGTAATGATTTTTTCACAGAACAACAGAAAATCCACATAACACATGGCAGCTCAATGCACCAATGACGCTCATCCAACAACGCGGCGGGACTTAAGCGTTTTCCTAGTTTATTTTCATTACGGGCTACGGCAGGCTACGGCTTCACAGAGGCTCGTTTATGTTCATGTCAATCACAGCCAACTAGATTCTAAATGTTTAGGTTCCTTACCCGACAGTTAAAATTGAGATATATCATAATATACTAGAAAAACGCTTAAGTCACGCCGCGTTGTTGGATGAGCGTAATTGGTGCATTGAGCTGCCATGTGTTATGCGGATTTTCTGTTGTTCTGTGAAAAAATCATTACTAAGTTGAAGATTTTTTATAAATTAATTTAAATTAAATAACAATAAACTTTTATTTTTAATTTTTTTAATTAATCGTAATTTAAAAAAAGAAAAAAATCGTAAAATTGCGATTTTCAAAAGAAATAATTATTTGATTGCGCTCAAATTTCACACGAATATATTAATTCATAAAATTAAGGTTCTGTGAAAAAATAATTACAATCGGTTAAAGCATGTAGGTGTTCGAAAAAAATCGTAAAATTGCGATTTTCATGAGAAATAATTTTTCGGTTGCGCTCAAAAACGTGGCAGTTCTAAGTTCAGAGATTTCGAAGGTCTCCAGAAAATTTCATTGCAATTGGAGTATCGGTTTAGCCGGAATCGTGCTGACAAACACACAATAATACATAAAAAAAAAGGAAAAAAAACATTCCGGATTTTTTTCTCCAGTGTAGTGAAATGGAATCTTCGCTTCGCTCGCTACGCTCATCCAACAATATGCCAAGCTTCTGGCCTTTTCTTTATAAACTAGGCCGCTTCGCGAACGCTTTTATTAGTCGCGTTGATGGATGAGCTTTTTGTAAGTTTTTAGTATGCGTGGAATCTCTTTACTTTTTCCAGTCTCATTGCAAAATCATCTTTGATAAATTAGGATATTTGTTATAAAGTAGTATTAATTGCTATGGTTATTGGAGGAGCGAAGCAAAGACTTCAATTTTACTGAAACCCCCAAAAATTTAGCTCTGGTGTTTTTTTTGGTTTGTTATTTCTTGTTTGTTTTTCTGTCTGTTGTTCGATCTCTACCGGGCAAACGGTATATGGAGAGCACATTCGAAATCTCTGAACTTAGTCCTGCCACGTTTGTGGGTACAATCGAAGAAATATTTCTCATGAATATCGCACTTTTACGATTTTTTCGATTTTCAGTGCGATATTTTTGTGACATTTGGGCCGATTCTGACCAAACGGGTGGTGCTACAATTCGTTCATATTTTACATAGACATTAAGGTTATGGTGATGTGGTACCTTGTGAAAGAAAAAGTTTAAAAAGTTAGCCACTTTCCTTAGAAATAAAGGTTTTATATAAGTTTTTTTGAGGTATATAATAACAATTAACAAGTAACAATAAAAACTTGACAACAATCACCTACAATGCGTTCAAAAAGAACTTGCAAAAGTAAAGAGATCACACGCAAACTAAAAACTTAAAAAAAGCGTTCGCGAAGCGGCTCAGTACCAATTAATAGAATGTTAAATATTTGGAGGCACGAACATTAGCTTTTTTAACGCATTGTAGGTGATTGTTGTCAAGTTTCTATAGTTACTTGTTAATTATTTATACACCTAAAAAACTCAAATTAAAACTTTTATTTCTATGGATTCTGGCTAACTTTTTCAACTTTTTCTTTCAAAAGGCAATACGTCTATGATCGTTGTAGCCCTACCCGTTTTGTCAGAATCGAATGTTAAAATGCCTATCATATACCGTTGTCGTATTTTAATACCGTGTATTATATCCATCAACTAAAATGATCTCCTTTTTGTCAGGTGTGGCCAAGGTGATTGATTTATATCCCCTTTTTTTAAAAGAAGAGGCAAAAACAGTAACCGACGCAGACGTCTCAAAATATGAAAGGTAAGTTTAAAAAAATGGTATTAATCTGAATAATAGGCGGTCGTTTGTTCTTTCTCAGTGGTTGCTCATATTATTACCTCCAAACTCTTACAACGTAGCTTGATAATGTATTTAATAAACCATTGGTTCAGTGTGATACTAAAAACTTTTACAAAAGCAGAAGTAAAGAAACAAAGCACTTGCCATTCAAATTTATTGGATATACGAAGCGAAGATTCCATTTTACTGCACTGGAGAAAAATATAAGGAATGTTTTTATTTTATTAATTTTTTCGATATTTTATAAATTTCTTCGACTTATTACATCTAGGCCTTCATGCTTTATCCGTTTGTAACAATTTTTTTCACAGAACTTTAATGTTATGAAAATGAATTAATATATACGTGTGAAATTTGAGCGCGATCGAAAAATTATATCTCTTGAAAATCGTAATTTTACGATTTTTTAACATTTTCTTCGACTTATAACACCTACATGCTGCATCCGACTGCAATGATTTTTTCACAGAACCTTAATTTTATGAATATTCGTGTGAAATTTTAGCACAATCGAAAATTATTTCCAATGAAAATTGCAATTTCATTTTTTCAAAAATTTCTTTGAATTATAGCACCTAATGCTTTATCCAATTGTAATATTTTTTCACAGAACCTTTATTTTATGAATTTATATATTCGTGAGAAATTTGAGGTTAATTGAAGAATAATTTTTAACATGTATCTTAATTCTTTTTTTTTTTTTTTAATTGAAATTACATCAAGCAGGCGGTGACCTAAGCATCCTTCACTACGTTTACCACAGGCTCTAGTCCGGCTTACACTGGACCGGCCTATCTCTAGGCCGGCCTACGTGGCTTGATAAACGCTTTGAGCCGGCCCAGATGGGAACCGATCTAGACTCGTTTGCCAACGAGTCTAGACCGCTTCAAACGAACTAGTCCAGTCTGATAAACACTTCACTGCAACTTGATGAGGAGGATTATGAGTATCCAGGTACCGCTCTAGAACAAATCGGGCGAGAATAGATGCGTTCCATGCAAATAAGTCATATAGGCTATATAGGCCCTAATATAGCAACAGTTTAATAATTGGTTTCATTTAATAATTTTGTTTTGGTAAATTTAGTGGTTGAAACCCGACGTTCTAGTAGGTCTAGCAGGCTGTGGCTAGTTCGGCTTGAAATTGGGCTAGAGTAGGCCGGCTAAGTTTTGTTGATATACACCTCGGACTAGATGAAACCGGCCCAGTGTAAGCCGGACTAGAGCCTGTGGTAAACGTAGTGAATTAACATCCAAAGACACTCGTGCGTCCTATGGACCGAATTTTTCATTGTCGTCTCCAATATGTCTTTTCTTTGGTATAGCTTCGCAAACGCTTTTTCAGGCGCGTTGTTGGATGAGCGTAATTGGTGCATTAAGCTGTTATCTGTTATGCATGGTATTTAAATTGATTTCGTTTTCCCATTGCCAAGGCCTGCGAGACACGCTTGGTAATATTGTTTTAATTTTTACGAAGACGACATGAGGATCAGGGCGTCAACCGGGTATAGGTATTTCGCATTTCGCAATCGAACGAACACGCACCAATTACGCTCTTCAAACAACGCGCATGAAAAAGCGTTTGCGAAGCTTCCTAGTTATATTTGAAGTTGACGACACCCTAGCTGAGCATAATTATTAATTAGACTCAAGTTTAAAATAACAATAAAAATCTAATAAGTAACAATGCTCTTTTTCCTCAGATTCATCGGGCCTAACAAGAGGACTGACCTGATCCATTGGAATGAAAAAGGGATTCATATAGCCTACAAAGAAATTAAAATTAATTTAAATGAATAAAAGATAGAGTAGACCCTAGTTATGTAAGCATATTTGACGAAACCACTGGTGAATATTTTTAATTATTTATTTATTTATTGACGATTTAAATACAATCTGTACAGCAATATTACATTAAAACTTATAATATTACATTTGTATGAACCCAAATATTATTTATTTCATTATGAATAACTTAATAATAATATACAAGTCAACAAAAAGATAACAATAAACTACTGTTGACTAAGCCACTACTACGGTAGTATCTGCATATACCTGCATATGTTTCAAAACGAGCATTTCCCGAGGATAAAGTACTTTTTCACGCACTTTGCATGTAAATTAGTTAATTACGTAAAAAACTGGAGGTTGTCAACGGGGTTGAGTACCATGATTGTAATAAGGACGAATGCCACTATAATGTCATGTAGTGGTTATGTTTGTACATGTCGTCGTTTCCCTTCAAAACGAGCATTTCCCGGGGATAAAGTACTTTTTCACACGCTTTGCGTATTAATTAGTTAATTACGTAAAAAACTGGAGGTTGTCAACGGGGTTGACTACCATGATTGTAATAAGGATGAATACCACTATAACGTCATGTAGTGGTTATGTTTGTACATGTCGTCGTTTTCCTTCAAAACGAGCATTTCCCGGGAATAAAGTACTTTTTCACGCACCTTGCATGTTAATTAGTTAATTACGTAAAAAACTGGAGGTTGTCAACTGGGTTGACTACCATGATTGTAATAAGGACGAATGCCACTATATAACGTCATGTAGTGGTTATGTTTGTACATGTCGTCGTTTTCCTTCAAAACGAGCATTTCCCGGGGATAAAGTACTTTTTCACGCGCTTTGCGTATTAATTAGTTAATTACGTAAAAAACTGGAGGTTGTCAACGGGGTTGAGTACCATGATTGTAATAAGGATGAATTCCACTATAACGTCATGTAGTGGTTATGTTTGTACATGTCGTCGTTTTCCCTTAAAACGAGCATTTCCCGGGGATATGGTACTTTCTCACGCACTATGCATACTAATTAGTCAATTACGTAAAAAACTGGAGTCTGTCAACGGGGTTCAATACCATGTAAATGATCGTGATGAATGCCACTATAACCTCATATAGTGGTCTTTGGTCTGTATTTAATTCAGTTCTACTATGCTCAGTTGCAGTGGCGTCGGAACAGGGGGGGGGGGGGCAGGGGGG
This sequence comes from Sweltsa coloradensis, assembly GCA_024449915.1. Classification (NCBI taxonomy): domain Eukaryota; kingdom Metazoa; phylum Arthropoda; class Insecta; order Plecoptera; family Chloroperlidae; genus Sweltsa; species Sweltsa coloradensis. Next base: position 38,549 of record JAMZAV010000830.1, on the reverse strand, counting down.
CATTGCCCCCCCCTAACTTTCATGCCATGGGGGCATAGGGGGGCAGATTTTAGAGTTGAAAAATCAAGATTTCTACTCTACTTTTGGGAAAGCAACGTCGAATGATCCTTCAAAAATTCAGGATGAAAAAATCCAACAATATCAGGAATGTTAGGTTGGCCTACGTACCCCATGCACTGAATCGTCGATCCGACTATCTTTATAACCAGCCACCCATCTTGTATTGTGTGCCGGTCACTCACTTCAGAGAGAGTGGACACGTGACTCAGACTCACGTCGAATCCAAACATCCCTTTGAATGATTTTTGCTAGGGGTTTATTGCAGACACAAGTTGGGTTTTTGGTTTCCCCTCGTGCCCGAAATCTTTTTTGTTTTTCCCCTGTTCGTTCATTTCAAGTTTTGGGTGGGAAACCTTGTTTTTTATAGCGAAGGGGGCAAGGGGGAAAGATTATTCCCCTTTAGCGTGTAATTAGTGTAGTGGTAAATTTGTAAAGGGGGGTTTTGCGGGGTATTTTTTGTTTTAAGGCTTTTCCCCACAGCTAATTTTTTTTCCCTTTTTAAATGGTTTTGGGTTTTTTTGGGGCAAAGGTTTTGTATTATACTTACGAACTAAAAAAAAAAAAAAAAAAAAAAAAATGGCCCTATTTAGGGGCCCGTACCCGGGCTGTTTTAATTTTTGCAGGGCGGCGATTTCCAATGAAATTATAAAAAAGGGCTTTTCGGGTTTTACCAAATTTTTTTAAAATTTAAGTTTTTGTCTTTAAAATTGTTTTTAAAGGTTTTTATCAAGTTTGGTGAAGTTTATAAATGGATTGTTTTTTTTGGTTTTTTTTTTCCCGCCCATGTTTTTTTGAATAAAATTTTTGGGGTTTTTTTGGAAAGTGTTTTTTTTTGGTTTTTGATTTTTTTTACACTAAAAATTTTTTAAACGAGATTTTAAAAACCCAAATGGGTGTACTCTTCTAGTTTCAAAATTCTTTTTTCCGATCGAATTTTCGGAACCCCTATTTTATTTAATTTCCTTGAAACACCAAAAACCCCCTTAAAAGTCTCCCCGGTTTCGACGCTCCAGGGACAGATTTTTTTTCCCGTCTATTTGGGGCGCTGCGCTCACAGGGCATAACCATCTCCCCCTCGGCCTCGGGGGCCCGGTAGCTCACCCTCGCATTGCAATTTTTTTTAAGGGGCCCGGGCGGGGTTTCAACGTAAAAGCTCCCCAAAAATCGTCAGGAACATCTTTGGGGTCGGGGGTTTGTGAATTAAAAGGGGATTGAGCGGGGAATGGAATTGCATTTTTCTAAAAATTCTTTTTTTTTTGGTTTAGAAAAAGAAAAAGGAATTTTCCAAATATTATTTTTTCCATAAAAAAAATTCCTTTCCAACATGTATAATTTTAGGGTTATGAATTTTTGTAATATTTTATGTAAAATTTTGGGGTTTTTAAATTAGGGGCCAAATCCCATTGCAAAATTAAAGGGTAGTTTTAAAATGGGGCTACCTCCCACCCTTGGAAATTTTACTTCTTTGACCCTTGTTGGGGGGCTTTTTTTTTCCCCACTCCTCACTTTTTGGGGTGAAACTTAACCCTAGTTTACCGCCGTGGGGCCTAAATTTTGGGCGGGGACTGCATTTGCTTAGGGCCTAAAACTCGATTTAGGCAAAATGGGGCCCTAAAAAATTGGGTAAAATTAGAAGGTATCGATGCAAAAACACCCCCTTTCGGGACGCGATTTTCGATCCTCGCCTGCGATAATTGGTCCTGCGAACTAGCGCCGCGCGGACATCGTCTTACAGACGTACCTTCTACGGTGTGAACTATCTACCACCTGTCTTTTTTGCGGGACTTGCGTCTTATTTTTTCTCAAATATACCCTTTTGGGTTTCTAAAACATTTTTTTATTTTATTTTTTTATTTTATATTTTTTACACAAATTTTTGAGTTGACTCCATTTTTTTTTTTGAAAGATCCACTTGAAATAGTAACAATGCCCCAAAAATCTGCAATTTTAAAATGCTTTTCGCAAAATTGGCCTTTCTATCCCGAATCGCGCAGGGTTTTTATATAATTAAATCATTCAAATTTTCTTTTCATTTGCAAGTGATTTCAAAAATTTTCACGAGTTTGAGATTTCTTTTTATGTCTTTTGTACCCCAGTATCGGCAAAATATTTTAGGGAACGTAGTAAAAACAACAAATTTTTAAATTTAAATAGTTATTAAAACAGAGTTTTCTCGGGGCATACTAAATCTTCCCCCAAAAATAAGATGAAAATCGGGAGGGTTTTTTGGCCTATTTCCACATTATTATTTCCCAGCCATTCGTATGGGCTATGGGGGGGGAAAGGGGAAGGGGGGCCTTTGGGAAACCTTCTTTTCTGTGTTTAAACCTTTTTTTTTCATTATTGGCTTGGGGGGTTTTGCCCTTTTTGGCCTTTGTCGGTTTACCCAGGGGGGGGGGCTACGCCCTTTGTTTTTAAATGAAATTGGGTGCGTAAGTAGTATAAAACCCAAGGGGGCGGTTGCTTAAAAAAATTTCCAGGAAACCGGGGGGAAAAGGGATGGGGGAGGGGTTTTTAATTTTTGGGAGTTGGAAGCAACCATTTTTTTCCGGCCCTTTTTCCGAGAAAACCGAATTATAAATTTCTAATATATATATATTATATATTATAAAAATTATATAAAAACATATATATATATTTTAAAATTATTTTAAAACACAGATAATAAATATATAAATAGGGTGTTTTATAATCAAACTCCCAAAAAAACTCATTTTTTTGGGTTTTTCCTTTTTGGGAGCAAAAACTTTTTTCCCAAGGGAAACGCTTTAAAACGAAACCTCAAAAAACCGGAAATTCTAAATTTTCGCCAGGGGCGCTTTTGTTTCCCCCCCCCCCCCCCCCTTTTTCTGAAAACCAAATTTCAAAAATTGTGTGAAAATGTGGGGCTACATCTTTATGTGGCCTAGGGTTATTCCGCAAATGGCCAATTTTCTTTTTAAATTTTTAAAATTTTTGAAAGCTGTGTTTCGGGGTTTGGACACTTTAAAACTTTTGGCCCCAAACCCAAATTATCATATTTTTCTCTACTTTTGGGAAATTTGGTTTGCCTACCCTTCCCAAGAAAAAGAGGTAATCAAATAAAATTTAAAATTGTAAAAACCCTTGTTGAAGGGGTGGAACTGTTTTAGGCCCTTTACCTGCCCCTTTGGGGGGCAGCTAGTTTTGTTACGTGACACTTTTTCCTTCTTTCGAAGCTAAATCGGCTAATTACTAAACGATTTGGGTTTTTGTTTCTTTTTATGCTAAAAATTTTAATAACGGGTTTTTGAAAATGGAAAATAAATCCCAAATGCCCTAAATCCCCGGTTTTTTGTTATTTCTAAATCGTTAAAACCCATTTAATACCCAATTTCCCACCTATGGGAGGGGTTTTTTTTCCCCGGCAAAGGGGCCAACAAAAAAAATTAAAATAAATTTCTGTTGAACTTGATTTTATAAAAAGTTTAATTTTTTTAACCCGACGAAAATTGAGAAAAGTAAAATTTTTAATTAAATTAATTTTAAATTTTTCCCAAAACCCCGGGATAAACCATGGCTCTGTTTTCATAATGTTTTTTTTTCATTTTTTTTTTTTAAAAGGAAATTCCAAATTTGCCCCGCTTTCCTTTTAATCAGGGCACCATTCCTTTAAACCCCTCCCTCCCCCACAGCTGGGGGAATGTAGGGGCGAGTTCGGGGCCCGGCGGGGGGTTTGGGTACAATTTTGCAGTAGGCCTAGGGGTGTTTTGGGTTTTTTGGTTTGGGTGGTCCGACAAATAAGGTTAAAAAAATAAGGGTTTATTCTATTGAAAAAAATTATTACTATGTTGGGGCTTTTAAACCAAAGATAATAGTGTACCCCTGTTTAAATTTCGGGGTTGATTTTTGGCCCCTAAGAATTTTAAAAATTGCGACGGAACTGGGGAAGTGGTCACCTTTTTTTCTATAAACGTCCCCCTTGGGCAGCATGAAATTTAAAAAATAATGGGCCCCCTTTTCCCACTAAATGGGAAAAAACAATCATTTTTATTTTTTTCACCGGCTCTCAAATCAAAAATTTTTTTCCCACTATTATTATAGCCCTAAACCCCCACTTTCTTTTATAAAAAAGGGGGGGCAAACCAAAAGGGGGCCAAGGAAAAAATTAGGGGTTGGGGCCGTTCGATGCTACTTGTGACAACTAATCGACATTTTAAGTAGGGCCCACATTTTTCCGATTAAAAATCGGGGGTTTTTTTTTAAAATCGAAAGATGATCAAATTTAAAGTAATGAATTCCATCGATATTAAATAAAAAACGTTTAAAAATTAAAAAGATAAAAAAAAAAATATTAACAAAAAAAATAAATTTTCGATTTTCCCAAAAAATCCTCCTTCTTCAACCCTATTTCGGGCAAAATAAAGGGGGCCGCCAAAATTGGCCGGGCCCCACCACTTTGAGCGCGCATAAATTATTAAATTTGGGTTAAAAAATTTTGCTAAACAAAACTGTGGGGCAAAAAATTGTTCTGGGGAAAGGTTTTTTTTTTTTCCCACCGTTTTAAAAAAAAATTAAAATTTACAGTAATTTGCATTTTAGATCTTTTACCCCCAAACACATGAAAAATGTTTTCATTTGTTCTTTTTCCCGGTTTTGGTTTGGGCACCCACCACGGAATTTTCCATAAAAATTTCCTCATGGGTTTTCAAAAAATTCACGGCAGTGATGGGATTACAATATTTTAAAATACATTCAGTCCCCGGGATTTCTTTCCTTAACCAAAACAAAATTCCCATTATGGTCTGGTTTTGTGGGCTTAGCGGGGGGCCAAAAACATAAAATACATTTATGCTTTTATATATTCCTATCAAAACCCCATTGAAAGGAAAAAGGAAACCCATTGTTCACTGGTTTTCAAAAAACCTGTTTTTTCAGTAAAATTGGAAATAAAAAATCCTAATGTCCCTTTTGAGCTGTTTTAAAGGTCCAAACCTATTGGGAGGAAAAGGGGCAAGGCGACTACCTGAAACTGGGGTTATTTGGTCAATGGAAAGAATACCCCCCGGCCGCTCCCACTTCTTGGGAACGGCCCTTTGACGGATCACATCACAAGATACAAGCACCCGCCAAAAACCCCCCTTCCTCCCCCCGGAGGGGTTTTTCCTCTGCCCCCTGTAGGGAAAAAGATGAACTTTTAAAGCGTAAATGCCCATAGAAAGGGAACATCTGCAATTTCTGGCCTACTACCCAGCGCTGTTTTAGCTTCGTTTTCGCGGGGTTTTTGGTAAACCTTAATGGTGTTTTTAAAATTGAATTTATATCGTAATTTTTAAAAAATTTAAACGGGTAAACACCTTCAGTTCGTTTTTTTTTAAGGAGAGGGAAAAAACCCAAAATGTTTTTCCCCGTAGCTTTTTGTCTTACATAAAAAAAAATTTTAATTTATTTAAAAAGGGGCCCCTTTACGTTTTAATTTTTTTTAGTTTTTAGATCGCAGATTGTTGATGTAAAAAATTGGTTTAAAAAAAGTCCCGGGGCAGTTAAAAATGACGAAAAAACTGTAGTATATATAAATTTTTTTTTTGCCTTCGGCGAAAAAGGCCCCCCGGCGGCTGGGGCATCGCCCCAGACCCCGCGTAAACCCTTTCAAACTCTAAATAAAGGTTTTTCCCCCCCCCCCCTTTCAAAACGTTTCCCACGGGCCTGCTCGTTGTTGTAAAGGGGGGGCGCCGTTTCATCGACACTTCCCTTTCACGCACCGCCGTTTCATCGACAAATTTTATTTTTAAAATTTGGGAATTTTTGTGAAAAACCGTTTCATTTGACAACTTTTTAGAAACCCGCACCGCCGTTTCTCGACCCCCCCCGTTTCCTCGACAAAAAGTGAGTAACTGGTCTGAAAACCTCGGCTGGGGGCGCGGGTTTTGTATTTTCTCCCCAACATAAGGTTTTGTTGTAATTATACGATGTGGGTATGAATTTTCCAAAAAATTAAGTATCGTTTTTTGTATGGTTATTTTATATTTTATAATAAACCCTACAAGATTTTAATATTAAAATTTAAATGCCGCATTCAACTAGACGTGTTATTAACGCTTTTTTTCGTGTTTTAAAATCTATATTCGATAAAAAACCAAACTAATTTAAATTTTGCACTGTCGGTTTGGGGGCCCAAAAATTTTTGGGAATTAAAAAAAATAATGGGGATTTCAATTTTTTTTAAAAATACGTTTTGTTTTTCATCTTCCAATTTCAATGTGTAAAAATAAAACTTGTATAATGAAAATTTTTCTTACTGATTTGAAAACCTCCGTTGTAAAAACACATTTTTCGGTTATACTCCAACGGGATATTTTTCGAAAAAAGGGATTGTAATGTAATATCTGTTTCATTACGTAAAAATTAAAACAAGGGAGGAAATTTAAAACCCAAAGAAGTTTTTGACGTGACCCCGGGAATTGTCCCCCCTTTGTGAATTATTTTTAAAACACTGACCATGATAGAGGTAAAATTTTTAAAAAAAAACCCAAATTTAACAAAAAAGAAATTTTTTTTCCCTTTTTCATGATGTTTTTTCAAATTTCTTTTACTGCCAACCTTCTCTTTATCCTTCCTCTTTTCTCCTCTCTCTCTCTCTCCTCTCTCCTTTCTCTCCTCTCTCTCTCTCTCTCTCTCCCAAACTTCTTGAACCCAAACTTCTTGACCACTCTTTTTTCAATAAACGCTATTTGGGGGTCTGGAATACTCCCCCCAACGAGCATCAGGGATGTTTACGGAAATTTGTTACGACACTTTCAAACATAAAGTACATCAACATTACTTGAGTTTTATAAATTTAAATTTAAAAGCTATAAAATCAGTCCCCTACAGCCCTTTTTTAAAAAATTTAAAGATTGAGTAATGCCCTAAACCCCAACCCGCTCCTTTCTCACCTGTATTTTGCACATAATTTCCCAAAGTATATTAAAAATTTTTACTTTTTTTTGTAAAGGTGAAAAAAAAAAAAGTTTCTTAAACCCATTGCAGATTTTTCATAAATCGATTCAAAAATTTATAATTTGCATAACATTAATATACACCTGAAAATTTTTTAACTTTGCAATAATGGGTAAACCCTAATGTAAATTTAAAATTTTTTATTTCAATATTTTATATAATCTGTAAATTTTCTCTTCATTTTCAAATGGATTAATTAAATTTTTTATATTAGGTTTTGGAAAGGGAAAATAAGGCTTCACTACCTTAATCCCGCCTTTCAATAAAGAACCCCCCCCCCTTATCTCCTCTCTCTCTCTCTCTCTCTCCCCCTCTCTCTCTCTCTCTCTCCTTTTCTCTCTCCCCCTCTCTCTCTCTCCTTTTCTCTCTCTCTCTCTCCCCAAATCCTCAATTTTACAAATCCACATCTTGGCCGCAGATGTATTCATTAGATGTTTACACTGTACCACGTAAATGTTAATTGAAATACCCAAATACGTGAGCACATACATGGATTGTTCAGTTGCCTTTGGCGAACAATTGCGCTTTTAACTTTACCCACAATATGATTGAATGAAAAATAGTACGAGCCAATATTTGATAAATTTTGCTATAAGGGTCCACGCAATGAACAATATCATGCATTATTTACAACAATTAGTTACATTTGTTCCTTGAACCAGTATCTAATTCATGTTCATGTTCATGTTCACGTTTATGTTCAAGTTCATGTTCATGTTTACGGTCATGTTCATGTTCATGTTTACGTTCATGTTCATGTTACGGTACGTTCATGTTCATGTTTACGGTCATGTTCATGTTCATGTTTACGTTCATGCTCATGCTCATGTTCATGTTTACGGTCACGTTCAAATTCATGTTCACGTTCATGTCCATGTTCACTTCTGTGTGTGTTATCATACTATTGTGCAAAGTGTCAGTATGTTTCCGTTTCCTCCCCCCAGATGCCTTCTAGAAGATTCTACCCCTACCACTACCAAGCATCTGCATTCTTTCGTTGGAGCAAGTATACTACAACCCACAGAGCAGCGTCTAACACCAGCATCTGTAGGCGTGACAACCCTAAGAACAACGTTCATGTTTTACGGGAGGATGTTTCATTGCTGCAATCTTCAAAGAAATATTATTTTCATAAAAAAATCTAGGCCGAAGTCTCTAAAAACGTTACACTTAAAATATGGCGAATTTTGTATTGAGAATAAAAGGCTGGATGGTTTACTGAACATCAATACATGTTTTATATCCCAAGTTGGTAACTATATTTTGTGTTCCTATTATTTCCACGTGGATGGACAAGTATCTCGACCGTTGGTTCCAGCATCTTGTTGATAAACTAATATGTTTACTAAGTCAAAACTCCAAAGACGAAATTGTGAATTGTGTATTTTGTCGAGTCAACGGTACAAGGTGTGAGCCATCTTTTACATTTCTAAGGTGCCCATTAAAAATAGTTTGCTAGTCAATCCAGCGAATCTCGCAAACATTCTGGCCACTCTTTGACCTCGAATTGTCACCCAAACAATTTGAAACTTTATATGATATTATAAAACCACTCAACCCAACCTCTCAAGCGAAGTTTCATTGCCCCCTGAACAAACTTGGGGGGGCATTGCCTCCCGGTTCCTTCCTACGCCACTGCCCCCCCCCCCCCTCCTGCACCCCCCTTGGCCAATGGTCTGGTCGGACTTGCACGAACGTCAACCTCAACCAACTCGCACGAAGATGACGGCATCTCCATCAGTCAAATCACTGCACCTTATACTATTTCATCACGTACTCCAGTTAAAAATAAAGGTACCTAACTCTAGGTTATAGAAACGCAGAAAGTAATATACTATTTATGATGATCGAAATACCCAGAAATAATCCACGTTTTACTTAAATTATCATGAAATTACATTGTGCTCTTGACTAGTAGTTATAGGCTGCGCAGTTATCATTGCGCCACAGTGTATGACGTGAGCGAGATTGTGCAGTTCAGTGCTTCTTCCGCACCGCGTATCAGTCGTCAGCCAGTCTTCAAGCGGGCAGCTCCACGCCGGTCCGGGCTGCAATCTACATTGCCCAGGTTAGTTACATTATATCTTGCTTTATCTGCTGCATCCATTGTATATACCCAGTTATTATTACGCTATATCCTCCATTATAAATTCATCTATTGGAATTCACGTTCCGTTCGATTCTTATGTCAGGAAAAAGTAGAATATTCATTTTCTTAATAATTGTGAAGATTTTCTCTCGTCGTTGAAACCGTTAGATATTCAGAAACGTGTCCAACAGCTATTTTGTCTGTAGATTGATTTATTTTATCCATCCTACCCGTAGCTTTCAAATTCTACCTCTATCGCTTCTGTGTACGATTCATCCTTGACTGGCGTTACTTTTAAATTCAAAAATTTTATTTCCTGCGCCAGCCACTCTAGATTGGCGTGGTAAGCCTCGCTTCGTTGTCTACATTCAAGCTTACTTTATCTGTTGCATCCATTACATTTAGCCTATTATGATACCGCTATATCCTCTACTATAAATTCATCCACCGGAATTTACGTTCCGTTCTGTAATATTCATATGTCGTGAAAACAGAAAAACTAGAATATTTCTTGATAATCTTGAATATTTTCTCGGGCAGTGGAGACATTTTGAAAATCAGCAACGTGGCCAACAGCTATTTTGTCTGTGGATTGATTCATCCGTATTTCCGTAGCTTCATCCTACCTCTCTCAAATTCTACTCCTATCGTTTCTGATTAGGCATACGATTAATTATTCATTTTTTGCACTTGAAGCGTATTGCCAATGATTCTCTTTTTTATGGTCAACTATGACCTTGTTCAGGTGAATAAATATGTAGTTGATTGTTTGGATAAATTCGAGTCCCGTTTAGCAACACGAAGCCTAGTTAACACGTGTAATCAAAGTATCAACGTGAATGTGATCCGTGTGTTTTGCCAGGGTCTAGTTGTAGTCGGTGTGAAGTGGGCTTGTTGTAGTAGTAGTGTAGTAGTGTAGTGGGTTGTTGTTGTTGTTGTTGTTGTTTGACGCAATCACGCGGACGCCACATGAGCCTGCGCTGTCATCCGCCCACTTTACTGTGTACTATGCGATAAGCTCAAACATCGTGTATGAAATCAATTATTTCCAGTTTTCTTGAAACGTAGCGAATGGCAACTATTTTCTAGAAAACCTCATCAGAATCCAGAAATTAATTTAAACTTTAAAGTAAAGTTTCCCACCTGTGTCCTCCTTGAGCAACTTCCTTCTTCTCATGGAAGTCAACAGTCGCAACAAATTTTGTTCTGTGGTGCCGGTAGCTCAATTTTTAGAGCTATGGCACGTTAAGCCGGAGGTTCTAGGGTCGAACCCTAGTCGGGGCAAACTACGACAATTGCTATGAATCTATAACTATGTCCTTAAAGCGGGCTTTTGCTTAAAAACCTTATATTAAATGATAATATTGTAAAACATACGCGCTTCGAGCCCCCCCCCCACCCCCCGGTACTTCTTCGGCTAGGGGGTCCAACTTTTATATACACTGTAACGGAAAGGATTTCGGGTGCGCTCTTATCGATTATTGTGACACCTAGAAAATTAATAGACTGGCATCTATTAAGGTTCTAGGTATCACTAATACTGTTGCGCGTAGTTTGCCAGAACTACTCACAGCATACTGCTCCGATCTGACTATTTGCTCTGTACACCCTTTTGAATTGGCTCCTATTCCGCGGGAAAGTGTTGGTTGGCACACCTGTCTCGCGACGCGGATGGTAGGCGGTGAGCCCTGCGACGGCGGTGGGATGTCAAAGGGGCGTCAGCTGTTCCGGTTTTGAAGTGAAGTCTTTTCAAGCCAGATTCTCATCGAATACAGTCGTCTTTCTACGAGAAAGGCTTTGGTTCGACGCCTCGTGTGGTGATGTGGCAGTTTTGCACGTCTAGTCCCCTGTTGGGGTAAGTTTCTATCTGAATATAGCTTTGCTATCCTAACTTTGCTAGGCCTAGGCCTAGGACATGCATTGGCATGGTCACACTCCATAGACGGCTCGTAATGGTGTTGTGGGATATTCTTTTGATTTCTTTAGGTCGTAGGCCTAGTACGGACCAGAACTTGCACGGAAATAGGATTCACCTTTGTTCCGGACCATGTTGGATATCTCAGGGGAAGACGCACGGCGACTTTGCCCAAGATTCTAGTCTTCTAACGCCTGCTAGGGTAGGAGAAGAGAATCAAGATTTCGTGACATGTTCCTGGGTTCGAAGGATGGAAGCTTTGGATTTCACACCTACTCGTGGTATTTGTGTCCCTGGGTGTTTTAGCCCACATCACCAGCTTTGACGTTTCCCTTGTTGAACTTTTGCTACAGTCCCCACTAGGCCTAGGCCCTACAGTTGGCCCATGAACTAGCCTAGTTATCTGAAAGAACCCCTTTAGGCCCAAACTAGAATTTGATAAATAGATTATAAAGCCAGGCTTCAGATTTACTAGTAGCTTGAGAGTAGGCCTAGCCTATTTCTAGTCGGCTAGTCTTACGTTGGACTTTTTGATTAGGGCTTTGGCTTTATATAGTCCCACCCGGCATTTATTTTCCTAGTAGGCCCTAGTCCAGGACTTGACTGTTAGAAGAACGCTTGAACCATATATTTTTTGTGCCTACCTTCAGTAGGCCTATATTCCTGAGAGCCCATATGGCCTATTGATTTAATGGTATGTCACAGGCCTAGCAAACATAATTACCTATGTCATGTTTGTAGCCGGTCTCTTATAGTGTGACATGCGTACTTAGCCTACGAGGTATTTGTCGCTTATCGATTATTAGTTTTTGAAGTAACGGAAAGTTACGTTGGTCCATATGGCCTATTGATTTAATGGTAGGCCTACGTCACAGGCCTAGCAAACATAATAACATAACCATAACCTTTGTCATGTTTGTAGCCGGTCTCTTATAGTGTGACATGCGTACCTAGCCTACAAGGCATTTGTCGCTTATCGATTATTGATTTTGTGTAACTTGTAATAGAATTGTATTATTATTTTCACTCGGACAATCTTATGTTGGGTATGTGTAACCCAGGTATATCCTATGTTTTAACCTGAAGACCCAGGTTGTCTAGGCCTAAGCCTATAAAGGCCCTACCTATAGGGCTGGTTCCAATTGACGTCATCAACTTTAGTTTAATGTTTGCTCGAGAGATGGCAGCGCTTGCGTCGGTACAAACTTTCGGGCTACAGGTGACAGCTCCCATATGACTACCGTTTGAAGAGACGTTCTGTCACATTTTATTCACTTTGTTTACTCCGCTGTTGGCGATAATCATGGGCTTGTTGTTATGGATTATTTAACTCAGACTCTAGGTACAAAGGTAGGCCCCATATGGCCGGCGTATTTTTTATTTCCTTTCCCAAACCAACCCATTTAGCCAAGTGTCAACAATGGATGGTAGCCTAGGCCCTATGTCCGAGCGTCCCCATATAATCATAAAAATATGGATTTAAAAGTGTGCGTGCGGGCTTCAATGCACCTAATTGTTTAAAAAAAAGGATTGGCACTGGCCAAAGCAGGTCATGTGTTAGACGTGACGGAAGTTAAGTCGGGCGAAATAAACTGCATAACTGCCGAAGTTGTGAGACAGACATCTGTCAACTTGCCTCCATATGACGTGAAAGTCGATATCATTACGTCCGTGATTATGTTGGAGATGATAGTAATATCAAAACAATAGTTTGTTTTATCTATGTCCGTGTCACTATAAAATTGCCGCAATCGCAGTCTGAAAGGCTGACTAATCGTTCATCAATAAAATGTAATTACGCCTGGCCGCGGCCTAGGCCTACAGTCATCTGTCTGTCATGTCATGTCCTGCGATTGTTATAGGCCTTCCGAGTGTAGTGTTAGCAGTAATTTTGACTTTCTGCTTGAAATTAAGTCCCTTATGCAGCCATAGGGCCTAAGCCATAGGTTTTTGCGACCTATTTGGTTGATCTAGGTCTTCCCTAGGCCTAGTGTTTTATCAATACCATACGTGTAGGGGCTTTTTCTAGCTAGGTATTTGAATGCCACAACTTTATTCCCTACCTTAGAGGCAACGTTGAAACAATAATCCTATACAAATGCAATACATTTGCAATAAAAACCCTGAAGTAGGCCTAGGGCCAAGCCCAGCAAGGCCCCTATAGACCTAGGCCTACCTACCCCGAGTTTGTAGGCTTTGTTTGCTTTAGTCGGACTAGGGCCTATGAGCCAAGGCAGCCCATGAAAAACACAATCAAAATTTGTAACCTAGGCTAGCCTAGGCTTCGCTTATCACATAATTTAGAGCAGAAAGTAAAAAGTACTTTTACAGGCTAACACTAGGCCTACACACTCGTTATCACAATCGCGGGACATGACATGACAGTTCCCCTTCTGTAGGCCCCAGTCTCGTCGGTACCGCCTAGGCCTAGCCCTAGGCCTAGGCTAGGCCGGCCAGGCTTCTTTTTATTGAACGAATCATTAGTCGGCCTTAAAGATTGCGATTGCGGCAATTTTATAGTGACACTGAAAAAGATAAAACAATTTTACTGACATCGACTTTTACGTCAAACATGAGCAAAATACAACGTCAGCTGTGAGCGCGCCAGCCTTAGCTTGCAGCCGACATTTCAGCCACCTCTTCAGTTGCACATTACTACTGCACGAGTGTAAGTTGCAGATGTCCAATTTGGCCTCTGGGACATCGTCTTCTGTTAAAATATCTTAAGTAGACATTATTTTTAACACGCCGGTGTCTCGCTCAAATGTAAACATTCCTACGCCATTTTTCAATATTTGTACCGACACGGCCTTGATACGACGCTAGCGCTGCAGGTAGTAGTTAGTTGAACTAGCTTGGACCCAGCCCTATATTCTCCTGTGATATTTCTACTCTGTGACCAACCCTTGAAAATTGTGTAACAAATCAACTCGCACCCGTCTTTTAGTACTCGCTCCTAGCGGGAAGGTACTTTCGGCGGGAAGGCAAGGGGGGTTTGGGGGGCGGAGCCCTCCAACAATAGCACCGCAGACGAAAAATTTTGAGGTCAAGTTTTATTAAAGAGCGTTTGGTGCGTTTTAGGATAACATAGCGGGCTTAATTCAGTACCGGTACTGAAAAACTTCAGTATTTATACCGTGAAAACTCGTAAACCACTTGCAGATAAGATAAGATAAGAACACTGATGGTACAAATCATATGCGCCGCATCAACAAAATGCCCAATGACTTATGTTCGCGATCGCGTCTTACAATAATGTGTCTGGCTGTTTACTAGGGATGACGAAACCCGACTTTTTTACGACCCGGGTACCCGTCCACATTACCCGCGGGTTACCTGGGTAGTAAAACAAAAAAATCGTGTGGGGTGTCTAATGAACTGTGAAGAAACGCGCACATCAATTATCGTAATATCTCAGACGTAATGCTGTTCTATAAACAATGACGTGCCGATGAAGTAGTATTTCATAATCACGAAAGAGGAACAGCAGCGGGCCGTTACGATAACACTCACTGTTCGGTTGCATCTGCTTTATAACTTGTCACAGTCAAGTCAAGGTCACGACTCACGATGCGTTGGCTCGGGGCGCGGGAAGGGGGGGACTGGAGCCCGAACGAGAGTAAACAAGATAAGGAAAGATTTATCACCATGGGTGATAGCTTTTAAGTTTTGACTTCTAGCAGATTGAAAACATAAGTGATGTTGTGGTAATTATTTACGCGGTATAATCTCTGGAAGATCGCACAAGTGGTTAGGCAGGAGGGGGTGGGGGGGCATACTCAGCACACTGCCACAAGTCGGCGGCATGAATCGGCGCTCGATTCAAATTCTCGCAAAAACAATATTTTGAAGCACGCCCATAAAAGTTACTCGCAAGAGCCAAATTGTCACTCGGAAAATGCGAGCGTGCGAGTGGGATTTTCAAGGGTTGTCTGTGACATAAATGCTGTTAATTTGGTCTAGATGGCCGAAGGTGTCGGAGACCACTTGCACTTAGCCGCGTCAGGCTAGAACCTGACCCCCACGCTTATTATCCGGTAAGTGCAGTGGTGGCCGAACCTTAGTCTCATTAGAGAGGCAGACCTTGTTTTATGTTATGCTAATTGTGTACTCTGCTGGGTATTATTGTTTTTTATGTTATTATTATTTGTGGTTATGCATCCTACGGAACGTCGGCACTTATCCGGCAATAAATCTTTCCGATCTTTACATCTTGTGTTCTAGTATCATTATTAGTCCTTCGTCATTCCACTGTTGATACTAGTACTAGTTGGTAACCAGTTTTTAGGAATTACGTGGCGCCTAACAGCTGTACAACTACGGAAGTACGACCAGACAGACGGCCACGCCCCTTTCTCCACTGAGCAAGAAGCCGGAGTGTCACATTATATCCTAGAACTAGCGCAGCGCACTGTAGCCAGCGGAAAGTTTGGCTAACCTAACGAAAGTACACCTTTAACATAAGTAGTAACAAGGCAATATAGGCCTAGCTAGCACTGTGTTAACAAGGTGTATAAAAGTTGGACCCCCCTAGCCGAAGAAGTGCCCACCCCCCCCCTCCCCTAACCTACTTTTCCCCTAAAATCGCAGTGTTAAAAAGTTTGTCCATACCAACTGCAAAAGTACCGTACCCCTCCCTGTTTTTAGTGCTCGTTGTCTTCCGATGTCAATGTTCTGTAGTTAGTCGTTCTCATCAGTTATCTTATCTTACAGCGCCAGGAATGCTGCCCCTACAGCCAGCCTGGTAGGGGGGGGGACACCTCGCTCGCCTCATCCCTCATCAGCTGATAGTGACGTCACATCAACATGGCTGACACTGACAGGCAGCCAGGTGATCAGCTGCATCAGCTGACACATCCACAGCTGTCACAACATGTGTAGTCAGGTGAGCTTACTTCACTATAACATTGCAATTATTTTTGTTTTTAAATTCAAATTTAGACATGATAACTTTATTATCTTGGTTGACACTTGAATTAATAATTATGCACAACTGTTTTTTTTTCAATTTTCCTACACTTTCTTGGTGTCTTGTAGGGCCTACTAGGGCTAGTTCTGCTTTCAATGCACAATGTCTTGGGTTCGATTCCCAATGGCATTACACAGTTACTTAACTTGAATGTATCAATGTGGTTTTGCAAGCAGTGACTTAGGAGAGAGATGTCATACATACTCTATGATCTATCCAATGTCTTTCAGTCTCAGTATCATTACTGCAGTGCCAAGGCCAAGACACAATGATTCAGATTGTGTGGTACTCTTTCGGTTGGGAATGGCCAACTTTTCACCACTGTTTTTTTTCTCTCAAAAACGTCGCAAAACCACTGCAAATGATTTATATTTTATATTTGTAGTTGTATGTAATGAAAAAATGCACTCGCAAGTTTAATTTCATGCTGTTTTATAAACAAAAGTAAGTTATAAGTAGCGAGGAGTAACGCACCTTTAGGCCACTCATGCTGAGAGCTGAGCACTGCCACCGAGCCGTACACTCACTGTAAGTAACCTTACAAAACATAATAAAAAATCCTAAAAACAAAAAATACCTTCAAAACCTTTAACGTCGCTATTTTAATAAAAAAAAACTTCAAAACCTGTAACACACACAACACAGTTTACAAGTGTTTAAAAGTTGGCCATTCCCAACCGAAAGAGTACCGATCGTGTTAAGTTAATTTTTTAATTGATACTATGTCTGTGTAACATTTAGATTTTGTCCCCCCCCCCCCAACCCACAAATACTTGAATAAATTCATGAATGTGATGTATTGTTATTGTTGACAGCCACTCTCCCTGCCCAGAGCTAGCGTCCCTCGCTCGTCTCCATGAAGGCAGGTCGTCTGTATCGGGTCGCAGAGACCGGCTTGGCTCAACGCTTCCACGCCGACACGCAGAGTTTCCGGAAAGTGCTCCGGTGAGTGAATCTATTTCAACTTGACACTCAATGTAGGATACAGAACGGAGCCTACATTAAGCCCAGCCAGCATATTGTGCTCTTAGTCTCATGGTCTGTGACTAGCTAGAGGAATTGTTTAAATTGGTGGCGTAACTTTCCACGTTTGCTCTTCAAATTAATGGGTTGTTACACAACTTATTATAGGTAATAAAATTTAATGACATCAAAAAAACTTAAAATTTAAATAATTACAGTAAGATCTCTCTTATCCGAGTTGGATGAGACCGGGGGCACCTCGGATTTGCGAAAATCTCGGATGGCGCGGATCAATTGTTTATTTGCTCTCGTAGCATAGCCTGATGTGGTAAAATGATATTATGACACATGTAATGGATAAAGGAACATAAAATACACACGATACACTTCAAACAGGGTATACTAAATGATTTAATAGCTTGTAATTCAAGCTCACGAACACACGTACACAATTAGGCCTACATGTCGTAATAAAAACGTAGGCCTATGTCTAGGCCTAGGCCTAGGCCTAAACTCGACGCAGTAGGCCTAGGCCTACAATGCAAACATAGGCCTAGGCCTAGCTCTCTTTCTCATGTGGGAAAACCTCTCACTACTATGCCCGCGCTGAAGCTCACGACGCAAGATAAGTCTGGGAAAGAAATAAGATAAGCCCAGGAATAACAATTCAATGCGTCGTGATTACGAATTTCGTGAATCGGTTGAAACATGATTGCATCTAGTTCCACAACGACCATCTTTGAACAGCTGTGTGTGAGATGGCTGGATCGTATGCGCACGCGCAGGCGCGCGACGCACACTGACCTCTATATGCTCAGTGGGTGGCACTGACGCTTACCGGCGATGCGCCCGACGCACACTGACCACTGAACTCTATACGCTCAGTACACTGATGCACACTGCTCGAAAGTCGATATATATCGCCGATCTATCTTCTTTGCACTCACTCGTAAGGCATGCCTACAAATGTATGCGAGTACATTTAAAAAAGTGCGGCGCGGCGTCTGTAATTATTTTTATGTTTTATTTACGTATTTAAAACTTTTTTTTTTTTTTTTTTTTTTGCGGCTCGGTTAACACGGAACATCGGATAAGAGGAGATCGGTAAGAGAGATCTTACTGTATATATTTTAACATTGCACAATTACGGTTTTTTTTTTAAATTTTTTATTGTTGCTTTTATTTTAAATTGTTAATATTTTATAGCTAACAGGCCTGTTATAGGCAAGGACTTGGTTATTATAACACCTCCTATGATAATGGTGATAACACTTTCTTATTTTTTAATTTTCTAGCAGTCCAAACTGTTCGGCGGTGACGTCTTCTACTTGAAACTCGCTGCGTTCCGAAGATCGAACGTTGTCTCGAACCACCCTGTGAACCGAGTTGCCGAACTCCAGCTTCTGTGCCGACTCATCAGCGTTGCCAGCGATCTACTTCTCTGGTGAGGGACATATTTTTTAAACTTTCTTTATAGCAAACTTAACCCGAGAGTAGTCGCGCCCCTGTTTGTAACGTTAGTAGTCGCGCCCGGTCCTTTAGACCGCATTATTTATTATGGGCTATACGTTAGGATGACGTTTTGATTACCAATAAATAATTTATCATTATTATTATTTTTTATTATTTTGTTTATTCTTGTTTTACAAATTGCAACAAGAAACGGCGTCGCAGCTAGCAACTATTGCTAAACCTCAAATCTGTGGAATCTTGCCGCGAAGAGCCTTTGATGAAGCACTGGAAACTAACTAATTAAGCATGCTTGGTTCTCCAAGTGCTCCTGACATATTTAGGAATTGATTACGATAAACTTTTTTTGATGTCTGGGGGCAGGTCGTTCCATTGTTAACTACGGAAAGAAGAAGCACGTCGGCCGAGCAGCTTTGGCCGGATTGGAGGTTGAAGAGCGGGTGTTCCTATTATCTTGCCTCTCATTAACGGGCCCTGGATGATGCTCCAGGCCTCGTCAAAATTGGGTCCACTGAGGCATCTTTTAAAAAACACCAGATCGGTTACTGCAGGTGCATGGTCATTGGCATAACCTGCATCTGGTCACGGGTGGGGGGAGGTTACGTGCCATGCTGAATGCAGACGACCTTCTCGCACCCTCTCAAGCCTTTGTAGTGTTCCGATGTAGTTGGGTGCCAGGCGGGAAGCCGACTATCATGCGGGCTTGACTAGCGCAGGTAGGCCATCCTTTATTCGTTTGCAGCAAGTTGATTGCGGGCGCGAAACCCAGCCCTGCAAGCGTTTGTGCGCCGTGTCGTGTGCCTGTTCCATCGGAGGTCGCTTGGTGTTAACGCTAGGATGACGCTTTTGATTACGTATCGAAGTGACATGTGTGACAGCATACATGGTTATATTAATCAATTATCAATCAATAATCAATAAACAATCAATAAATAATCAATCAAACACAGAATGTTGCAAACCTACAAAAAGGTATATAAATATGTTTTGAAACACCCTGTAGTTCGAATTATTAGTAAACCAAGACAGTAATATTATGCCAACACTGTATGTTGAAGAATAATCAACCTACAATAACAAAATACATGTCTCATAATAGTGATTGAGTATGCATATTTTTGCCTCCCTTAGTAGTCGCGCAGCGGTCGAAAAGACCAAGCAACCGAACAGGACCTCTTATCTTAGTTGAAGTTCTGCAGAACACTGAATCGCGTAACACTGGCTTCAGAAATCTATTTTGGGAAGGTAGGTGGAACTAGACAAGCCATGCATGCACGCTGTACAAATACCAACCGTTGAAAAAAAAAGTCGGTCTAAAAGACCACACGCGACTACTCTCGGGTTAAAAACCGCACTTGATGAACGTCTTACTTGGGGAATGAACTTTTGAAATGGATGCAATTTATTTTATGGTTCACACAAAGTAATTTTTTTAACTCTTACTTCTTAATTTTTTTGAAATTAAGTAATAGGCCTAGATCATACAAATTACTAGTGAACCTTAGACTTCTGAACTAACCATTCTTTCTGCAACAGTTTTTATCATTTATGGTTTTAAATTGTTTAAAATAAAACGAGGCAGGGCATTTTAAATGTGTTGCTCTTCGTTAATTTTACGTAGAATAAATACGAACATTGCTTTCAGTAAACAAACTGTATTGTTGGAAGTGAACTAAAGTTGATTATTTAGATCGTTAACTTAAACAAAATTGTTTCTTGTGTGAACTGAAGTTTCAAAACATTTTATCTTTAATGGAACTAACTTCCCCCAGTTTGACAACTGTGACTGCCAAGGATTTATACTGCGGTTCCTCTCGTTGTAATGTACCGTATTCAAAATTTATTTGGAATTAATAAATATTTTATTTTAACGTTAATTATTATTTTGAATTTTTGTTTTTAGTAGGCCCTACTTATATATAGGCTATGATAAAACGTAATAACTTCTACATCACTAACAGCACACTGCACCAACCTATTGATTCGTACTAAGAGTGATGAATTCATTTTAATTTAAACGTGATAGTTTCAGTACATTGGCAATTGATTGAATATTTAACCCGATATAAATATGAAAAGTTTTATACATACGTAGTACTTTTCAATTTGGTAATAGTCCATGCTTATTTTGTTTAGTACTTTAATTTAATTTAAAACTTTTTACTTACTGTGCATAATCATTTTTCTTACCTGACATACAAACATTAAATCAATTTTTATTTTATTTTTTCTAGTTATGGCACACCTGTAAGACGCTACACTCGCTCAAACTTCGTCTCTACCAAGGAAGGTCGTCTGTATCAAGTTGACTCGTACAACTCTGCAATCAACATCTCAGTTGTCCAGCCTGGCTCAAGACTTCTCCGCCGACACGTCGTCCGTCATTGAAGGAGATGCCACCGTCAAATAGATGAGGTAAGATAATTATTTTATTTACTCGTATATTATTAAATTGTTTATTTTGAAATGATTCCACACACTGCTGGTTCTATTCCTGGATGAAATTTAATTTTAAGTTGCAATGTTTGTGCTTAGGGTAGAGATGAGAGATATCAGCTGTGCTTGGCAAACCTTATAGTTTGGTGAAAATTAAAACCCAAGACCTCATCTCACTGATTTCAATGGGATTCTAGACAATATTATTTTCTTAAGTTGGCTGGGGTGTTAACATCTAAGAGGTGAGAGCTATAAGTTTAAATTCAGCGTTTTACCTTTCACGTCACATGTCGGATAACATAATAATATCATACAACATAATTTTGCCTCCTTGTAATTTAAAAGCAGAGTATAAATCCTTATAAGCAGTTTGATTAATGTGTAAAAATTGTTAATTAGACGTCTTCTTCTTTCTAGCTGGCGTACGACACTGGTCACTGGACGAAGCACTGCCCTCCAAGCATGTTCATCTCCGGTCTCCTCCGCCCACCGCAAGACTGATGTCCGTTCCGTTCCTAGGCTAGTCCGCACGAGCAGCGTCCGAGCAGATCGCTACGGTAAGCTGATTTCAGAATTATCTACGCTTATATTTTCAATTGTAGTACAGTAAACCCCTTTTTATGCTAACTAGAACAGATGCTAAATATGATATAAAAATAAACTTCATCAACTGTTTGAATCATATACAGTAAGATCTCTCTTATCCGATCTCCTCTTATCCGATGTTCCGTGTTAACCGAGCCGCCAAAAAAAAAAAAAAAAAATTAAAAATTAAAGTTTTAAATACGTAAATAAAACATAAAAATAATTACAGACGCCGCGCCGCACTTTTTTAAATGTACTCGCATACATTTGTAGGCATGCCTTACGAGTGAGTGCAAAGAAGATAGATCGGCGATATATCTCGACTTTCGAGCAGTGTGCATCAGTGTACTGAGCGTATAGAGTTCAGTGGTCAGTGTGCATCGGGCGCATCGCCTTAAGCGTCAGTGCCACCCACTGAGCATATAGAGGTCAGTGTGCGTCGCGCGCCTGCGCGTGCGCATACGATCCAGCCATCTCACACACAGCTGTTCAAAGATGGTCGTTGTGGAACTAGATGCAATCATGTTTCAACCGATTCACGAAATTCGTAATCACGACGCATTGAATTGTTATTCCTGGGCTTATCTTATTTCTTTCCCAGACTTATCTTGCGTCGTGAGCTTCAGCGCGGGCATAGTAGTGAGAGGTTTTCCCACATGAGAAAGAGAGCTAGGCCTAGGCCTATGTTTGCATTGTAGGCCTAGGCCTACTGCGTCGAGTTTAGGCCTAGGCTAGGCCTAGGCCTAGACATACGTTTTTATTACGACATGTAGGCCTAATTGTGTACGTGTGTTCGTGAGCTTGAATTACAAGCTATTAAATCATTTAGTATACCCTGTATGAAGTGTATCGTGTGTATTTTATGTTCCTTTATCCATTACATGTGTCATATATCATTTTACCACATCAGGCTATGCTACGAGAGCAAATAAACAATTGATCCGCGCCATCCGAGTTTTTCGCAAATCCGAGGTGCCCCCGGTCTCATCCAACTCGGATAAGAGAGATCTTACTATAGTAAATTTAATAAAGTTATTCATTCAGAGTTGGTACAAAAAAGGGTTCACTGTATAAATTTAAATGCCATGAATTGATACATGTGAAGTTACGAGATACTTTTGAAACAATCTGCAGACCGAAGTAGTAGGTAGACCGCAGTAAAGATCTTAATTTGTTTGAATCTTGCTAGGAACGGATTTTTGATTGGCGTGGCCAAACGGCTCGGTTAATGCTTACAAAGAAGGGTTTTGTATAGGGAACCAACAACTTACCTGGTTAGCGACTGCAGAGTTCTTGTAAAGATAGATAGAAACGTATAGAAACAACACGGAACAGTTTTGATGTTCTTCGTGTTGTGTAGTCTATTTATATGTTTGTGTCTATCTCTACAAGAATCGTGCAGTCGCCAGCCAGGTCAGCTGTTGGGTTCCCTATACAACACTCTTTGTTGTAAGCATTAGAAATGGATTGTGTTATTGTTCATCTTCAACGATGGCTAGATTCTATAGACCTAATGATGGAACACCCGGTTCCAACACGAGTAGGTCAGTAGCTTGAGCTAGACTAGTAGAGCTTGCTAGCCAGGCTGGGTGCGCTCCACTTCTTCCTGTCCATCCAGGCTATGTTATGTTATGTATGTTATGTCCAATTATGTTCTTAGTTGCACCTTCCTGCTACGCTCAGCCGTCCATGTTGGCTCATACGATCTGGGTGCAGGCGTAGTGTACAACACGTGGGTTCGAATCCCGCATCGGATAAAAAACCTGTGCCGAATGCACCGGTTTGTCATTGTCCATCACCCTTATCTATCACCACTCAAAATGACCATAATAGAGACGTTAAGCCAGGGTTGCCGTTTTCACGGATTTGATCCGTTTCTGCGGATTTTTAGGGTATTTCAAGGATGACAGGATATTTGGGGAAATTCACGGATTTCTCCAAAATACCAATTTTCCGAAAATATTTTAATAAATTAAAAAAAAATAATAATATCACCGGAATATCAAGGCATAATGTGTTCGCGTCTTACATCACGCGCGATGCGTTGAATAATATTATAATAATAAATTTGAAATAGGTAATGCCGCGATCTATTCTGCTCGTTGCCGCCGACAGTTGCTTCTTCCCGAGCCCTCGCTCCTCCCGCCCCTCTCCCGCCCCTCTCGCGCCTGCCTCGACAAACCGGTCGGCTGGCCTGCCTGCCTGCCTGCACATGGCACGGAAGCCAGCAGAGCTACGTCAGTCAGTCACACACAGACAGTCGATTGCATCACTGCGCGTGAAGTAAATGTGAAGTAAGTGCGTGCAAGTGAATTGTTAGCTCGCGCTAGGTTACACGTCGTGTGTGATCGTTTGTGCATTCTGTTTCGCAACGCAAGCTTGTATCAATCGTCTAGTGCTCCAGTTCGTTATTATGTTTTACAACTAATGTGATTTCACGTCACCAAAATGTATAGGAAGCCTTATATACAGAAATTTAAAAATGAGTGGTTGAATGAACTGAAGTGGCTCCGTAGGGGTAAAACGGACTTGACTGCTCTGTGCGTAGTATGTTCTGCTGTACTTAACATAGGTACGGGTGGAATCAAAGATTTGCGGCGACATGCAACCTCGGGAAACCACGTGAAAAACGAAAGGTCTGTCGAAAAAAATGCCTTGATGACGAATTTTGTTGTCACTGCAAACAATGGTGATGTCGATGCGTGCCTTCTCTGGGCAAACTTTGTAACTGAAAATAATCTTGCAGTAAGATTAAGTGACAATTTCACTAAGCTTGTACCCATCATGTTCCCTGACAGTGATATCGCAAAAAACTTCCATTGTGGGCGCACAAAAACGAGTCAGATAATTGAACAGGTACTCGGTGATACGGCGAAAGAAGATGTCATAAATAAAATGAAAACTCAGTTTTTCACACTCATGATCGATGAGTCCACAGATAAGGCCACACTAAGACAGATGGTAATAATGGCTCGGATGTTTGGCGCCGACAAAGTCGAGACATATCTGTACGAGGTTGTTGCTTTTCAAGGTGCAGCAACAGGCGAGAACCTGTTTAATGTGGTCAACAACACATTTGAGCGTGATGGTATTTCGTGGAAGCAGTGTCTAAGTATGTCATCGGACGGCGCCCGTGCGATGGTCGGAGAATTTAACTCTGTTCTCTCGCGTGTTAAAGTCCAACAGGGCCTTGTTTGGTTCTTGCACTGCACGTGCCACGTTGCGCACTTGGCGGCCTCTCACGCTTGCAATGAGCTTCCGATCACATGTGAGCAATTCATTCGTGATGTTTACACGTATTTCAAGACGTCCGGGAAGCGCCAACAGGAGTTCAAAGAAATACAAAAAAGTTTAGATTTGGAAACGCGTAAAATTTTGCGCCCTTGCCTAACTAGGTGGTTAGCAATGTTGCAGTGTGTGACGCGAGTGCTTGAGCAATGGCCTGCACTTATAATCTATTTTCAAGAAAACATAGATGCAAAGGAAAGTAAACTTGATTCTGTTGTGAGGATTCAAGAAACACTACACTCTGCCTACTCTCAGCTATATTTCTTGTTTTTGGAGGCAGTTCTCCCAAGGTTCACTAAGTTCAACATCATGTTTCAACATGAACGCCCTTACCTTCATAAGCTGAATAAAGAGATGTGCTCTCTACTCAGGCAGCTGCTTGCCAGTTTTATAAAGTTCACAGTTTTGCAGAGCAGTTCATTCCCTGCTGGGGAAGTAAACTATGATTTGAAAAATCAGGTGTCGAAAGAGAGCCTCTTTGTTGGTCATAAGACAAGGAATCTTTTGGAAAGTAGGCCTAGTCGAATCACAAAGGAAGAGGAGGCAGAGTTTTATAGAAATGTGAGGGATTTCTATGAAAAAGGTGCCAGGGAACTGTACCGACTTCTCCCCTTCAATGATCATTTCTGCTAAACATTGACATACTTGACCCAGCTCAAAAGTCTTCTGGGGATTGGCAAAAAATAAAACAATTGGCAACTAGATTTCCAATGGTGATTCCAGAAGAAAAAATGGACCAACTGAACACAGAGTTTGTTGCATACTCACTGTCTGATCTCTCTCCAACCCTGGGCCTTGATGAAAACAGTGAGATTGATAAATACTGGAGTGCAATAGCATCCTACTCTCCTGACTACTCTACGCTTTGTAAGTTGGCAAAAGCCATGCTTATCCTGCCACACAGCAATGCGCAGGTAGAGCAGGTCTTCAGCAACTTGACAATGATCAAAACATCCCATAGAACCCGCTTATCTTCTCCAATGTTGAACTCATTAATGATGTGCAAGAATAACAGGACACTCGCCGAGTTCAAGCCAACAAATGATATGCGCAAAAAAGCAAAACACTTAAAAAAAGGAAGGCAGAAGAAGAAGAACAAGAAGAACAAGAAGAGAGCAACTAGGCTAGTGTGGCTACTGGTTAATCTAGGCCTTGATAAAAACTAAAAAAGTATTAAATTCAACTTTTTTCGTGTTTTGATGCAAAAGTTTTGATAACAACTGTATTTATTTGTTAAGCGTTCAATTAAAAAAATTTCAAGGATATCTCAGGATTTTTTGAGTACCCTACAAGGATTTGAAATTTAAGTTGGTGGCAACCCTGTAATAAAACATAACATATCAATGGTTGGGAGGAGGGATTTTGATACAACACTGCCCTGTATTTGAATTGACTAAAAGCCGATCTCGACTAGAAAGAAAAAAAAAACAATCGCTGTGTTGTTGAAGACCTCTTTTCAATTCAGCGATAATTCTTTACAATGTGACGCATTCTTTGCCGGGAAATGAGTGTCGTACCGGTACTTATAAACAACGTAATATGAACGTGTCTAGTTCTGCATGTAGCCTAAATCTGGATTGAACCTTACTATAAACTACTACAAAGAGTATTTGAAGCGACTTCTATGCACATCAACCAAACATGCGCGAAGGAACGTTTTGAAAGTTGGGGGTGGGTCAAATCCATCAGCAGGTTTTGAGGGCGGAAACTGGGGTCTGGGGCAAAGCCCCAGCCGGCGGAGGCCCTTTCGCCGGAGGCGAAAAACAAATTCACCATCCTATACAGTGTTATTTCGTCATGTTTTAGCTGCACTCGGACTCTGTGAACAATTTTTTACAGCAACTATCTGTGATCCAAAACTCGAAAAATGAACGTGAAGTGGACCATTTTAGTAATTTTCAACCTTATTTTAACTGCAAGCAGAAATAACATAATTAAGTTAACAGAATTGTTACTATACTAGGCCGTTTCGCGAACGCTTTTTCCAGTCGGAATGAAATTGACAGTGGACAATGTTTTTTTTTTTAGTAATAATATAGATCTGGGTCAAATAGCTTCTGAAAATAATATATGTAATACATTATGATATATAATAATTGTTATTGGATGAGCGTAGCGAGCGTAGCGAAAACTTTAATTTCACTGACCCCTCAAAAAATTTAGCTCCACTGTTTTTTTGTTTGTTTGTTTGTTTTTCTGTCTGTTTGTTCGCTCTCTAACGGGCAAACGGCATATGCGATCTGGATGAAAATTGAAATGGACCTTCAAAATCTCTGAACTTAGACTAGGGTGAGTAAGGGTAAAAATGAGACACTTTTTCAAACTTTGCCACCTAATACAAAAAGTTGAAGAGATATTCAAAAACAATAAATATGTGCTGAAAGTGTGTTTCAAGGTGATCAAAATGCAATATGCTATAATATATCAAGCTTATAGATTAGTATATTTAAAAAATAAAAACTGTGTCTCATTTTTACCCACACCTTGGGGGCAAATATGAGACACCCCTGGGGCAAAACTGAGACAGGTGGCTAGCTCTTAGAGGATGTGGAAGAGGATTGTGGCGGGGTAAAATTAAGACAGTGAGGGGCATTTTCTACACAATGCAAAAAAAAATATTAGAATCGCTTGATTAGTTTAGAATATACAAACATGACAAGTTCGATATATTTTAACGACGAGAAAAAGGTACTTTTCATAGAGTAGGTAAAGTCATGAAACATCTTCATAAAAATATCAGAATACTTGCAAAAATTT
Source organism: Sweltsa coloradensis (assembly GCA_024449915.1). Lineage (NCBI taxonomy): Eukaryota > Metazoa > Arthropoda > Insecta > Plecoptera > Chloroperlidae > Sweltsa > Sweltsa coloradensis. The sequence continues at coordinate 11,060 of JAMZAV010000830.1, read as the reverse complement.
GTTGAAAATGTATTTTAATAGGAACAGAAGGGGAAAAAATTATATGATCAATAGGACTATTTTTTACGATTTTCTGAATGAAATCGCGCACATAAGTCTAAAAAGGGTACTTTACTCCAATGTCAACAGGACCTGGAAACTTGTACTTGAAACGATCGCCAGAAGTTACAATCTCTGCTTGAACCACTTGACTAAAGTTAATTGGGCTAATGTCATCCTCAATAGTTGTAAATAGGTTTTTACACAGATAAACACATGAATACATTATTGTATAGTTTGTACTTTGTATGGAACAGTAAATAAATTGTCATCATCTTCAATTGACTGTACAATGCAGGCAAACTGAAAAAATACTTTGGGTCTTTGGCCTGGAAAAGCCACAAGCACATAGTCTCCTTCATTGATCATTGTTTCCTTGTGTGCAGGCACATTTTGCTTGGGCTCATCATGATTCGTATCTTCAATATCTTCCATTTCATCATCAAATTCATCATCCGTGTCGCCACTGGCCTGCACCCATTCCTCATCGGAATCTGAATCATTTGATTCAATAGGCCTAGGCCTTGAGCTATGTTTTTTCTTCTTATCGTTCCAGGTTCCTCCTTTGATGGTAGGCCTTGCTTTTTTGGTCCACCCACTTTTTGTTAATTACTTTAGCCCCTCAGTCAATCTACTTTGTTTGTTTTGCCTCAGTTTTGTTTAATTTTTGAAAGAAGCAATTCTTCAAATGATTTTCGCCGTCCTGAAATAGGCGCAGCCCTTGACGTACTTGGCCCCGACTCATCCACAGAGGATTCAACAAAGCTTTTTTTCTGGTGGATCACTAACTCGTAGTGTTTTGTCAGTATTAAAAATGTAAAGAATAAGAAAAGCCGTGCCTACCAACTGTCATTGTCAACTGTCTCACATTTGCCCCAAATGGTGTCTCTTTATTGCCCCCTGACTTTGAGCAGAAATTATGCATTATCTATCAGCTTGGGATGCATTTACTTTGTTGCATTACAAAATATAGAATTTCACCTTTCTAGAAATGTAAAGATCAGTGTTATCAGACTTCAATTGTGGATATTTTAGCGAAAGTTCTGAACCTCAAAACGAAAGATTTTCGGGGGGAAATTGCATCTCTTTGGTTTTAATTTTTTATAGCCAAAAGTATGCAACTGAATATTTCCTTGATTTATTTACCTTTAGATTAAACATTAAGCTATGTTTTAAGTGCAATGTGAGATGCTTAGTGTAACAATTGAAATATATATTAATCTGTCTTATATTTGCCCCACTTATTTTGGTGTCTCATCTTTACCCTTACTCACCCTAGCTAGCTAGTTAGTTAGTTAGTTTTTTAGTACAATCGAAGAAATATTTCTCATGAATATCGTACTTTTACGATTTTTTCGATTTTTAGTGCGATATTTTCATGACATTTGGGCCGATTCTGACCAAACGGGTGGGGCTACAACGTTCATATTTCACATGGACATTAAGGTTACGGTGATTTAGTACATTTTGAAAGAAAAAGTAGAAAAAGTAAGCCAGAGTTCATAGAATAAAGGTTTTAGTATGAGTTTTTTTTAGGTTTATAATAACAATTTACAAGATCATGATGTTTTTTGGACTATACACTACTCAAAATAAAACAAAGATTACGATATTTCAAAGGTTAATCAACCTCCTTCATCAGGTTTTTAATGACAGTTGAAACAAGACAACAGAATGGGCTTTAAAACAAATAAACAATGCCAACTAAACAAATCAAATTACACCAATCCACCAAAGAATTAGTTGTTTTAAAAAGTTGTTTTATTTTGAGTAGTGTATAGTCCAAAAAACATCATGATCTTAAACCAGACCTACTCTAAAATTGTTTCACCTTTGTACTAACAATTTACAAGTAACAATAGAAACTTGACAACAATCACCAACAATGCGTTCAAAAGGCACTTGATAAGTAAATAGATCCCACGCAAACTAAAAACTTACAAAAAAGCTCATCCATCAACGCGACGGGACTTTAGCTTTTTCCCTAGTGATTAGTAAAATTAAATGCGCATGTGAATGCTTTTCTGTCATAGGCTCTATCATAGTGATGGAAAAAGTCTAGAGCAAGTAATATCTCCGATAGTAGATCCTAAAGTGTTGTGCATTGTTTTCACACAAACTATTCAAATTCTCTTGCGACTTCACCCTCGGATTGTTTGGGGAGTGCGTTTTTTTTTTTTTTTTTAAGAAACGTTCACATATTATCAATCTAGTTTCATCTCAAAACCTAACTAAAATCATATTGGAACTATTTTTTTAAATTCATAATTTCATTAGGTAATCGGGTAATACTCCCGAAAGGTGTAATTAATTTTATGGAAATTAATCCAAAAATTCCAAAATCCATCTGAGAAATCCAAAAATCCGCCCCGCCGTGATGGATTTTGTAATGTCGGGATTGATTTCCATAAAATCACTTTTTAAACTAACAATATCACCTGCAGCGCAATATAACCTAAATCCAACCCGGGTTGAAGCGCCCTCGCTTCTCACGTCGTCGTGGCGTCTTTGAAGATTTGATTTGATTTTTAGCATTCAAAATTTCACATTACATTGTAGTGCATTGCACTGGATGGGTTAATAATTTTTCCCCCTTTTAGTTATTTTTAGTAATCTGGCAGTCTGCTGAATCGGATTGTGACTCCATTGTTTGAAATTGTCCTGACATTTTCTTGTTTTGCAAATAACAAATCAACAACTATAAAATAAAATGGTAGACATTTTCTGTTCATGCCTGATTTGAAAAGGTAATTTTAATTTTAATTTTAATATATTATTTATAAATCAGTCTAGAATTAAATTGATTCAACAAAATCAGTGGTGGATACAGGGGAGAATCGGTGAGACGATTTTCCTCTCCCGCACCTCTGAGATTTCTATTTTGATTGCACAGACAATAATGATTAGGCCTACTATCACCTTTTGGGGCATTTCGTTTTGTTACGAAAATTCACACATTTCTCGCCTTCGGCGAAAACGGGCCCCAAAAAGCTTCAGCTATCAAACCCATGCCATGGTTTTGCAAAACCGAACTCACTCACTCCCCCACCCCCACCCCTATATGCGTTTTATAATTATGTAAACATCTTGAAAATGAATCCCATGAATCAGGCTATCCGCCACTGAATTCACTGAACCCTCGAAATTTAGGAAACCCGGCGCCCCTGGGTTTGACTACGTAAAATAAGTCATAACAAAAAATTTATCAAAACAAAATATGAAAATCAATAAGCCAAATAATAAAAAATTTCCAAGAAAGAACTTCTTTGGAAAACGAAATGCTTCCTAACCTGAAGCAGTTTTATATGGAGTGTATTCTTCCGGAAATTGTGGACCCACGGAAAACCGATTTTTGAGGATTCGTGATCCACATTTCATTCTCGAGTCCCAACTCCCAATCAAGCAGGCGCAGAAGACAAAAACCTTGGATCGGGTCGATAAAAAGTACGCGAAATTATCATTATAATATTTTTTTATTTCTATTTAGTTTTAACAATGAAAACAACTCTGGATGCAGATCTAGCTCTAAAACTAACACGAAAGTAACAAAAAACAGTCGATCTTTTCGTACTAGGTGATAAAAATATCACTTTTATTTCACCGTCTGCCCCCGCGTGTACACCCAGAACAAATTACGTTTAGGTTTACAGAGATGTTTAACCGTTGCGTCTTTTCTTCCGTCTAGCATAATATAGTGTTACCATATTTAAAAAATAAAACTGGGACATCAGAGTTCTCGTTTCGTTTTCGGAGTAAGTAGGTCATACATAAAATTGTATATTAATTAATTGATAATCCGTTTTGAGTGTGCTTGGACTTGCAAAAGTACATTTTTGTTTCGATATTTTTAGTCGAAATTCAGGACAAAATGTTTGCATACGCTAATCACGCAAGGACACGTGTGACTTGAGTCGACTCCCGGCTCGTCGAGGCGTTTGCCTCGAAGCTCGCCCTGCGATGATGAGTCATTCACTACCAATACGTGATGAATGTCAATGGTCGGGATTGTTTATCCAGCCTGCATCCACCCTACTCCCACTCTAATACAACTGTTATTATAAGAGTTTCTCTGCGCAAGTTTGTCACACCTCGGTACATTATACCGGAACAGGAAAGCGTACGTATGCTTATATAATATAAATTGTATATACGCGATATGTAGGCCTAATTGATAAGGTAGACATAATTAGGAGCGATGATAAAAATATTCCGAAAATATTTATTGAACGTAATTATGTTTTGTATGGTTATTGGTTCTAGTAAAATTTCTCACAATGTTTTTTGGAGTTTCTATTCTAATTCTATTCTAATTCTATTCTAATGGAGCTGTTTTTCAGTTGTCAATGTTATAAAACTGTTTAATATGAATCAAGAATATTTTGAAAACAATAAGCCTGAGGCTTTATCATATAAGTCGGTCGCTTGTTTTTTATAGCTAACTAAGCAACGAATGATAAATTGAAAAATTTAAAAAAAAAGGATTTTTTCGATTTACTTATGGTGTGCAATGTACATTTATTTGCAAAGCTTGATTATCGGTTATCCGACTGTGAAACTAAACTTATCGCCAGCCGTCAACCATTGCTCAAATTGTCGCATCATTTTGAGTGATTTTGTCGTTCTTTTTATTTGAGTGATGTATTATTCTTATTCTCATAATAACCAAGATGTTATGTCCTATAAATACTGATTGTTAGACTTGAATCGGTATTTCACAATCGCGACTTCGACTTGTAAAAGCGAGAGGCAGAGAAAGAAGGTCTCAAGCCGGCGGCCTGTCAAGAACACGGCTCGTGGAGGGAAACACGTCACTGCTATCGCTTTGGCATCTCGTGTCTTATCAAGGTCACATAAGTTGAACGCCGAATGGGGAGGGTACCACTCAGGGGTAATAAATAAGATAATCTAATTCTAACTTGCTATCATGATTATAAAGTGAGTAACATATAACATCTTCACTCTTTCTCCATATTTTTTGACGTTTTATCACCACCAGTGATAAGAATGTGTGCCTCAGATATGTTAATATGTGTGGTCATGACTCAGCTTGACATTATGTTTTTGTCTGTATCTGTGGAGAATACAATATTCTTGCTAGTAAGACTACGAGCAGTCGCCGCTCGATATCGCGGCGTTTCCCCGCACACTCGCCGGGAGCTGAGCCGGCAGTCGGACATGGTGTTGCCTCGACGAGGTCTCCGCAGAGACTGCGCTCTGGCGAGAGTTGTTGGCACTGATATATACGGAACAGGCTTAAGTATTGTCCAAATAATGAATAGAATAAAAGTTAGAGCGTGATACTGATAAGTGATGCGCCGTTCAGCAGGTGCCAACTTGTGAAATGAGGACTTATACCCAATACTAGTCCACGTGACCTATCGATGGTTTTAAGCTCGGCCCATTTCGAGTCGTCAATTGTAAGAAAGGGCTTTTCAGTAACAACATTTAGCAAACCCAAATAATGACCATCCCATAAATTTATTTTAATTTTTTCTGTGCGAGTACATACGTGTAGGCTACTAAGCAAAGTTTAAACCCTTGACATTTAGAACTAGGAGTAAATTAAATTATGTATATATATATAGATAATTATAAATGCATCTATCGCTCACTCAAGTATTTCCTTAACACCCCTAAAATCTTACCGCAGAATCCTCCCCTGTGTTCTAACCCCCCCAAACCCTTCACCCCTCATCCCTAACACCTTCTAATATTTAATTAGTGGTGGTTTGTCACCCCCTCATCCCCCTGCCACCCCCTCGTAACATAAAAGCCTCCACCTGGTCCTGATGAAAATCTCTTTCCTATATCCCTTGAGCAAACGGTAAATATTAACTGTTTCCTGTTGTATTTTCTAAACAGCTGATACAAACTTGTTCCCATTCCCAGGAAACACCCTCTACCCCAATAACCCAGATCCCTGGCAGTTAGGCCGTCCGCGGTGGCCCTTTCCGAGTAGGGCACTGTTCCGAAGCGTGGCACTACGAGGACGGGGGTTCGAATCCCGCGTAAGGCCTGGTTTTTTTTGTAGTTAAATCCTTTGTCCATCTAAACCACTCGTGTTTAGAGTCTCGAATAGCAATATTGTTCTAATAGACGTTGAGCAACAAAAATCAACCAAATCAATTCCCTAGCAGTTAGCATTAACCTGGGCCTGTATGCCTTACATTTCCTCTTGTCTCGCTCTTCTATTGTACTAGTACACATCACCACTACCCCCTTTTCCTACACGCAGCTCATATCTTTCTAAAAGATCTAAAAATATCTTGAAACAACTCTCAGTCTTCTAGTGACTTCTGCTTCCGTTCTTACCCTTTTCCACACCTTGCAGTCTATGATCATCAAACCCCGTCATGCCCTCACACCCAGTTGTCTTTACATTATCCCAAAACCTCCATTCCTCAGTTTAGCGCGCTGGTCCGAAGCGTAGGGCCTACGAGGACGTGGGTTCGAACCCCCGCAAAAGGGCCCATGGGTGTTTTGTAATCGTCCTCCACCCTTGTTTTCACACTCATCGTCTCAAATCCCTTTTAAAGTGCATTATATGAGACGTTAAACAACAAAATCTTCACCATCCATTCCTCGGTGCCATCTCAACTATTGGAACCCTATGATCACTTGTCCACCGACTACGAAACCTCAGGCCTGACCCAGACTTCTCTGGTATTGGCTACTGTAACTCTCACATCCAAGACTTATCCCCCCACTCCAGTATCCCTAGTCCCTTTTCCCTTTCCCAACCTTGTACCCTCCCCTCATTAACCACCATACAAGCCCATTCTGCTTTTCCCACACATTTCGTCACACGTAGTCACTTTGACAAGAGTTTTTATAAAACAGCTGGCAACTTTATATTACTCATTTGCAAGTTTTCAAATTTTCATCTACCTTTTTAAAAATATCTTTGTGAAGTGAACCTATTACACAAATGAAAAATATCAAAATTCACCAAAAACCCGTTGACCTTTCTAGATGACGGGTCACTTAGAACGCGGGTGCGACTTTGAACCTTGGAAAACATTCAAATTTTATTTTTAATAAAACATGTTTTATTCAGCAATGTACAGTGCAGTACTAACTTTAATTGCAAGTTTCAACTTCATGGTGTTTCATAACACGTTATATTTTGTATGTAATCTTCCACTGTTTTACGCAAAACCGTGGCATGATGGCAGTAAATAAATACAGAAGATATCAATATCAGATTCGTTATTTGCTTGTTAGCTTTAACAAACATTGTAAATTATTTTTCAATCATAGTCAATTTAGTCAACCTAGTAGTTTTGCCAACAAAAGTTTATGCGGTCAAAGTGCTAATGTAAAGTTTGTTCGGTCTTACGCTATACCCATCGAAAGGTAACATTCATCCCTTTACAACATTGTCTCCTTTGTTGGTCACAATACGTTGCGGTTTACATTCATATTTTCTTGTATTCGGCTGTTAATTATCTCAGGAAACCCCTTTTTATATTTTGTAGTTCCGAACTCTTTTAGCCACCCTATTGGCTGAATCTTCGAAACTCGTATTGTGGTTGGTCAACAAAGGTTTTCAACTCCACGTGGAGTAATTTACTTCCTAGAATTCCTTGTGAATAGCAATTTATACTAGTATTAGTCGCACAAAAAGACACTTTTTTGAGGAAATTTTTAGATCTTCATGGATACCGTTAGACCGAAACAAACTTTAAACTAACGTGTGAGACTTATCTCGGGTTAATAGACGTTAATGTCATTAAGCAACATAAAGCATCATCCCCATTCCCTCCTACTACACCCCTGATGTGAGTGACCAGTACCCTACCCCTCATCTCCTCGAGACTATTCATTACTCCCCCCCCCCATCATCCTCGGGTCTTCATCTCTCACAACATCCATGAAAGTCCCCCCCCTCGTAAAGTACACAGCACTCTTCCCTTGACATCCTGCCTGCCTACACATTATGATCAGTACTCCTCTCCTACTTTGTACATAGTCCCTCTCTTCTTTAACTAAACAAGTCGATTTTAAATAAACGAACATGACAATACCCCAATCAAATATATTCTGAGAGGGCACTGGGAAATATTACCTCACTAGCACTTTACCGAGAATACCATTCAACATGGATGGTCGTTAGTGTGTGGTGGATTAACAAGTTTTTATCTTAGTCTTTCCAGGCCAAACAAAGACATTTTGTAAATTTTCTTTCCGAAGACTCTTTTCGTTTTGTGACACAAAGTGGTATATAATTCGCAAATGACGTTAAAACCTAAAATATGTGCAAATACGTATTTTATTTTTTCTAAATGAGCATGAATTGCCTAGTCAATCTAGCCTATACCGGGAAATGCCAAAATTGAATTACTGCCAAACTCTGAAATAAGTTTTATTTGCGTTGTGACTTCACCCTCCTAGCCTCTACTACTTTACGCCCTACGTGGCCTAACCTGCCTATGAAGTCACGTCGCAACCTTTTACCGACACCACCTTGCCCGAAAGACCCGACCAGCGCCAGAGTGTGATTCACTCGTGACTCACCAATTGGAGTCACTTTAGGTCGGGGGGTGGTGTAGGTGAAGGTCACCCGTCCTAACCCTATGCCTGACTCGCCAACTTGCCCTAAGCTTAACTCGCGGAGAGATGAGACTAACATAAACTGAGAGACACGACACGCAAATCGAAAACACAATAACGCAACACAAAAACCAATAACAACAACCAGAGTGTACCGACAGTGCAACCCAGCACGGTCCAGTACACTACCCTCGGGGGGTAGAGAACCCACCTTACCAGGCGCTCTAGTGGTGAGCCACGCCGTCGCTGGTCCGCTCCACGCTCGTTCTGGGACCCCGGGCACTGCTGCTGAAAGTGGGTCACCCAACCCGTGAAGCGGCGTGGTGTGGACTGAGGGTCCTTGCAAAAAACTACACTATGAGTTGAGGAAAACAGGGGGCAAACATGCACTACGAAGTGAAAAGCTGTGTGTTTTTAGTGGACTTTACTGACTCAACAATGAATTTAAATTACAACAATGAAGTTAGGTTTCAAATGAAGTTAGCAATCGGATCCGAATTTAGGCAACAAAATACATACTTGAGATACAAGGGTTACAACAAAAATACAAGCAAATACCAATGCTCTACTCATCCAAGTCCTCTCTGTCCCACTCCAAAGTCCTATCCTGTTCCTTGGTCTTGAGTGAAGAGGGGGGGGGGAATGATGTGGCTGCAAACGGCGACGCGCTCCGGCGCGTAGGTGGGCCTGGGCCTACGGGGAAGGCGTCCAGGGCGGACGCGGCCCTTTTGTGTCCTACTGCGTCCTTCTCGGCTACTCGCCCAGAATGTTTAGTTTCGCTTACCACCAGCCCCAGATGTTCTCGTAGAGGGAGAGATGCCCTTGGTTTTAGCATCGTGGTATTTACTAACCACGTGGTCTTATACTTTATTGGCCCCTAACACGTGCACCCTATCTCGACACCGCAAAGCCAGTCCGAAGACAGGAACTGTAAACTTGATTTGAGCTCATGCTCCCCGAACTCTGTAGTAGTTTAGAAATTACCGGGGCACTCGCCGGGGTCGTCATTTTAGCGTACTGTTGGCGGTTAAACCCCTTTTCATAGGGGTCACCAAAAACGCGTCGGGATTCTTCCGAATAAGTTTCAAATAGTAAAAAGAAGTTAGAAAAAGACCAAAATCCCTAGCCCTAGTCGGCCCCCCTCCGTAATAGACGGAGGCTCCACGACCATGATGGCTCTCGCAGGGTGGGTCAAACCCCGCTGGCACTACACGTGCACCCTCGGACTCACCGCCCGGTTTTCCCAAAACGTGACCCACTGTGATCGAGGTGGATGCTCCTTGCTGCCTCGCCTCGTCCCGGGGTTTCTTCTCGGCCTCGCCATCCGGTCAGTGTGTCTCTCTGGGGCCACCGCCATTGGTCAGTCTTCTTGGTTTCAAACTTCCGCGGGTCATCCTAGGCTCCCCGATTCGTCGGGCTACAAACTCAACAAAATACACATTTCCGTTGGGTTTGGTCACCGACGTTGCCATTTATGCTTGCCGCATTCCTCAACCCTTGCTCGCTGCCGTCGAAAGCTGAAGCCAACGCACTTTTCCAGGACGTTTCCGAATTCAGCATGGGGTGACGTCACTTCTAGGCCACTCCGGTAAACCCGAAACCAAAAACATGAGCCTCGGCTCCACAACTTCACATTCCACACTTTCAACCCTAAGGTTGGCCCTTGCATGCCTAGATGCAGATTCACACTGGCTTGAACACTTGTTAGAAAAATATGACTTAAGGCCTTGAAAATATTGAAAGCTCCACATGATATGAAATACATAGACAGATTCATAAGCAGCAAAAAAAATATAAAAATACAAGGGGTAGGGCTGTAACGTTACAGTGTAAAACACCGAAATAGATAATTATCAAGATTTTAAAGACATAAAAACACTGCACAATATTATTAGTGTGGCTTGTTTGTCTTGTGGTTAGAAGCTATGCTTCCAATGCAGAAAGTCCAGGGTTCAATTCCCACTCTAGGCAGAAGTTTTTTAACTTCTGATTTGGGCTTTCAATCAGTTATTGGCTTAGGAATGTGTAAACGGTGACTTTGGAGCCGCCCTAGCAACAAAGTACATAATAAATTCTATGGTTGTTTCAAATTAACCTTGATGATTCTGGTGCTGTCCGCGGTGTTTCCTGCTTTAATATGCTGGTCTCTAGTTGGTCATTGTTCACTTGTCGATGGGTGACTGCACCTACAGGGTTGGCTTGGTCTGCTTTAAATTTTTAAAGTCCCCCACTGAAATCAGTTCTGTGACGGGCTGGGTGACTCTAAATACAAAATTTAAATTTTTTAATTTTATTTATTATTTATTGGGCAAAAGGCGTTTGCAAACATACATTTAAACAATTATCCGTAACTAAAGCCAGCCTCAAATGAGCCCTATCCAAACTTGTTTCACGCAAGGTCAAAATAGTCCGCAAGTCGCAAACGGCTATCTACACATAAAGAAAATTTTAGTTTCCTTTAAAAAAAA